>CM037787.1:57486546-57509461 GCA_021229015.1 Solen grandis | reverse complement strand
ATTTTATTTTAAAAAAAATGGACCGGTAACTGATTCAATTTGTGGATTTCTCCTTTCAGTTTAAAGAACTATTTTGACGGTACAGCTACCATGGCTACAATCTATATTCAATTTTGCGTCTCCTGGTGATGATATTTATAATGGAATTTCGAGCGGAACCTTTCCCGTGCGGACACCTCTCGTGCGATCGCCTTGGTTACGACTTCTGTCTTCTGCCCCCGTATGTAGCGGACGGGGAGGCGGAGTGTTGGTCCTGTAGCATCAAGGTGGATACATGTGGCACTGCTGATGAGGAACCTGGCTGTAACCTGTACTGTCAAGGTATCTTGATATATCTCAGGCACGTGCAAAAATCACTGCCACACTGAGTAACCACGTGATCATAGTGTGTACCTTTTCTCTTGTCAAAAGTTGATGTAATTTACTTACAGTAAAGCTGAAATTGAGCTATTTTCTACTCTCTTTGGCAGAGATTTGTGATATCTTCTGCGTTGGAGATTGACGCACGTTCACATTTCATATACATGTATTTTTTTCTTCCTTAATCGTAATGTGTTCACTGGGAGCATAACAGAGAAAGAATAAACACAGTACTATTCGGATATACTTCCATTTTCATGAATACAGTTGTTTCATTGCTGGTGATATTCAATGAGTAAAATATAAACTTGGTATTGAACAAGGAAGTGTGCGGAACGTGCGAATGTTAGGAGGTTAGAGACTACCGTCACGTTCATTCAGACCGGTGATGTGTTGATAAGAATAATTTATTTTAAGAGTAAATGAGATGGGGCTTGTCATATATGGAAAACAAATTAACAAAAAAAGTCAAATGTAAAGTATTGAATCGATATTAATGTTTTACGTTTGTTTCTTTGTGTTTCTTTTCCCATAAAGTTTAAGAATAAAGATTTAACCCCTTATCCGTGGTGTATATTTCAGATATCATTATATCAGTATACGAGAAGAGAATTGGCGGGCTTAACAGAAAAATGGTTAGACTGAATGAATCTGTGGCGAAACAGTCTACAATCCACTGTAAATATTTTACTCTGTTTTATTAGGTTAATCGTCCCGCCATTAGACACATGGAGAATTTATTAACATAAGAGATAAGATGTATGTAATGCAAAATCACGTGACACTACACCTGGTCATCCTTAGGCGCCGGGTAAACCAGTCCTGGAACAGCCTTTATGCTGGGGTGATGTCGCGGCCGGGGATCGTGACAGGTCCTCCCGATTATGGGACAGACGTTGTAACTTGTAACCACTCAGCAATATATATCTATCTGTCTATATAGTATATTTTTATATCAATCTAGCTCTCTTTAAAAGGCAATTAAAATCAAAATTGATATCCTGCCGATCTGGATTCATAATCTTTTCCTTTTAAAGTATATTAACATTAAGTAGAGCAATATAGACGGCACATATAAGTAAATGCGCATACTCGAATATGCCCTTTTAACTGACTGAACTGAATTATCAAAATCAAATCAAATCCTTTGCTATAAAAATAATCATCATTCATTTCAAATATCTATCACATCCCCATTTAAGTCAGTCCGTCTTATAATTGTCTATCAATCCGTCCGTTCATCAATCGATCCTTTTATCTATCCATCCTTCCGTCCATCCATCAATCAGTCGATCCTTCTGTCTATCCATCCATTCATCAATCACAGGACCTTCTATTTATGTAACATCTGTTAATCCATGTTTATTTCAGTGATTTTGAGTATCACACTGGCCGGCGTATCAGTACTTCTGCTGGTCATGTTGATTTACACATGGTGCAGAAAGCGCAGTAATTCATCACAAGATCCTGAATCATCACCAGTGATGTACGTATGCGTTACTTTTTGTTTACTGAATAAGTCCCAATCGACGCGACATGCTATTTTTGGAATTGGTTGTTACGCCTTATCGCAAAACCGAAAGTAGACCCATATCACAAATTACGGGCTTTAGAGATATGTATACCACTGACATAAGACTAGTTTAATTCATTTGTCTCATTTTAGGACTTTTAAAGACAGACAAAATGGAAGACAAACGTCTTCAGCAGCAACATCTACGGCCAAATTTGAAACTGAAGATGAAGGAATGGGCAGTATTGACAACTGCTCGAACTACACAGGCGACACCGAGAGTCGAAAACTGACGAGAAAACAGGAGAGTACCGATATAGACTCTCGCGTTACCCTGAACCAGGATAAAAGAAATGACACGTTTGACGGTGAAGAGGACGGAGCTAAGGCGGAGGGACGGAAACTGTTGGCGGAGGGAAAAGAGGATTGGACACATGACACGTCTAAATGCAGGGACATGGCATTGCGGCAAATTCAGCCAGAAAACCTGGAAGGTCAAGCGAAGATGGCAATTAATTAAAATGATCTCTCTCTCTCCCTCTCTGACTCTTTCTCTCTCTCTCTCTCTCTCTTTCTATCTCTCAGTATGTGTGTGAGAGAGAGAGAGAGAGAGAGGGGGCGCAACATTTTTAAGTGTGTGTATGTGTGTGTCAACTACATTGTATATACAAGCTTACATAATAAACATTAAGAAATCTCCATAACAAAATATCATTAATACTTTCTCTTTTCCGTATTCTATTTCTTTTATTATGTAAAAATACATTATATGTCTTCTAGTGTCTATATACTTGTCTTATCTCCAACACATCTGGACAAGAACTATTTCTACATAAATGAACACATTTTCAACCTAACAACATTTTTCAATATAGACTTTACCGGTCCGGGTAGCTGAGTGGTTAGAGCGTCCGTCCCGGAATCGGGAGGTCGTAGGTTCGATCCCCGGACGCGACAAACCATAATCTTATAAAAATGATACTAGTATAGCTTCCTTGCTTGGCGTTCAACATATAAGGGTAGTTCCAGGAATGGTTGACCCGGTGTCAGGTGTGGCTGGGTGACTGGATGTGGTATCATGCCACAGGTCTACGGCGTGATACTGCAGTGAGGCAGCACAATATCTGTCTCAAGTAGACATCTTCTCCAAATGACTGAAATACTGTCGGCGGGACGTATAACCCAATAAACAAACAAACAATATAAATCAGTGCAGAAATATACACTTATGTATCATGTTTCTGTAAAAAAGATATTCTTGCACTGGGACAGTCCGCTAACCGTGGCGTAAAATTTATCAAACTTCCGCATATAGCAGTGGTAGGATACGGGCTTTGGGTTCGAGTGGTCCCTGATTTGAGTTCTGCCAAGGACACTGCTAATTTCCTTAAGCAAGATATTTACCCCGCATTTTTTCACTTCACCCAGGTGTAAATCGGTACTTAAGAGGGCGGTATAATTCCGTGGCTGTCATAAGAGGAGTGAAAGACTCCCAAGAGAGATCGATAGATGGATACTGGTAGCCCGGTGGCATGATTTACAAATGATGTATGCAGGAATATGTTTCATGTATTATATCGGATCAGCGTCTAGAACATCCTGTGTCTAGCCCAGGTCAGCTACACGTCAAGATAGCACCCACCACGCCCATAACTTTTCTAGAAGATTTGGATTTTCCAATGCAAAAATAGATATAAATGTACCATTACATAATATAGGAAAACCATAACCAAAATCTTACAAGATTGTCTGGATCTACCCCTCGCTTCAAAAACATTACAAAAGGGTTCAAATCGACCCTGAACATACCAGAGTACATTATCAGTAATATATATCGATTAAATTTTATAACAACATGATATGGTTTCTATCATCTACGTAAAATCATTCATTGTCGTTGAAATCAAATTTCATTGATAATGTACAAAGAGGAATTTAGTTGGTTCGTTTATTCATGGATTCCTTAGGTCTATAAACTGAGCGTTTTTCGTGTTGACAACATCCTCCACAAAATCAACGAAAATTAGTGTCCCACGAAAGATTTCAATTATGGACATTTTTTTTATTTTTGCAAAACATTTATAAATGTTTGCAGCAATTTATAGGTTTTGATCAAAAGTAAATAGGTACATGTATATTAGTCGGTAGTTGTAATTATCTCCCTTACAATATAAGGGATTTTCCATTCAAAATTCCTTGGAAAATCCCTACTGCGTAATAAAGAAATATAACTTATTTGTGTGTAAATTAACATTGTCTTAGACTTTAAAATGCTTCCTTGTGATAACCTAATATTTGGAATGACCTGTAGCTGATTCATTTTTCCTTTCAAAGTGAAAAACTGATTTTAGCACATTAAACATGCGCCTTTCTTTATTTGACAATACGAGGGAGTTGCATTACTTTGGTAAGTCGCAGCCGGGGATCTTACTCATGTTTGTCCAACCACAAAACACGTGGTCCTACAACTACGCGACAAACGGAACTAGTTGGTATTTTTATATATTGAGGTAATGATTTAACGTTTATTTTTAACATTTCTATTTAGCAATGTATACGGGCTATTGTTTTTAGGATGATTCATTTGCATACATTTATTAACACGTACGAGAAGTCCCCCCCCCCCCCTCCTTCTTTACACACACTGAAGCAACAAACATATAGCCCGCTCTGAGTGTGCTTCTTTGCCTGAGCGTAACGTCCCACCGATAGTATTTCATTCATTTTGGGACTTTTGTTTACCGAGACATACAAGTTTATTAGGTTACCTGCCGACGATTTCACGAATGACACTGTAATCAGTCACACTATCATGAAACTGAGAACTACTAAAAATATGAGAGTCTTATCGAATTTAATATTTTAAGAGTATAATACAGAACTCTTACCAAACTATTCCTAAATAAAAGTCAACTACACATTTCTTAAAACCCTAAAACAAACAATTCTGCATTTATTTCCTGACAATCAAAAACATATCCAAATCCATTTAGTCATTTAGTTTGATTTTTTTTAGCGTAGCTGTTTAAAATCACTTTGACCTACTTAGGGATGATGTCAAAAGGCAGTGCCGAATGATGAGTATTTTCACGATTTTCCTCAGTAGATATTCCTATATTCAAAAAGAAAAAGTAACGCATCACTGTTTGTTGAGATCAAAGACCTAATAAACATGTTAGGTTATTTTTTGTCTTTTTTAAGATGACAACTAGTTACATACTTTGTATTCAGGAAAAGTTCATAAGTATTCAGACTGAATTACAGTGTCTTTGATAAATATTAAGTTATTTCATCTAAACACTTTCCATATTGAAACTTGTTTCGGGCCAAACTTTATAAATACCTGCAGTATATCATAGTCTGTTAGTCTGTTTTACGGAAAGATGTTGCACTTATTCCTAAGGTGATAACCGGTTTGTAATATTTGGCGTTTGTTTGTTGTTTTTTTTTTTTTTTTTTTTTTTTTTATTTTTCTAACCCTTTTTTGTGAACGGCATAGCTCCGAGGTGAGAAAAGCCACATCTATGAAACTTTTATCAGTAATAACCACGTATTTGAAGATGATCCTAACGTCGAGATAATTTTCATCTTTGTTTTGATTTTCCCGCCAGGGGGCGTTTTATATGAAAATGTTTAATAAGCAATATCTCCATTATTTGAGGTCCGATTCAAATGCGGTTTTTGCATAATGTTCCTTGTAAATAGCCCAATAAAATATGATAGGTTCCAAAAATTTGCGTATATAAAAACTTTCGTGCTACAGGAGGTTGAAAGTTCGAATCTCGCAAAAACTGTGAAATAAGGGTAGGTCTACCAAAAACGTGCCCATTTTATTCAGAGATGAGATAGAAGAATTTTGTTTGTTGCATATGATTTGCAAGACATATACGCACAAAATATATGGGGTGGCGATTTTTAGAAATGCATGGTTTGTTCACAGTACGAGGTCAAACATAACCAATATTTTCGAAAAGTCAACATTTTAAAAGCATGACTTTTAAGGTTATTTGCAGCTCCTGACTTTCTTTTTTGTTCAATCTTCATCATTTTTTCACTGTTAATGCATTTTTATAAAACAAATAAAATCATAGAAAAAAAATCACCCATAATATGCAAAGGTCAAGGTCATATACCTATTATTATTAGTTATATCGGCATAAAATAGCTCCAAATCTAAAAATATTTTATAGAAAGTATATGAACAAAAGTTTTAGTTTGTGAAGAGATCTTTCCATTGGTGTTAAGTTTTTGAAGATCGGACTTCATTTGATCAAATTACCACAGTCCAAAGTTTGATCCTTTTATCAAACAAGTGTAAATCCGTATATTTCCTCTTTATTGCAGCTCCTGACCTTATTTTTTGATCAATCTTCATCATTTTTTCACTGTTTATGCATTTAAATAATACAAATAAAACCGTAGTAAATAACGATGAAAATATGCAAAGGTCAAGGTCATAATACCGATTATTGTTATTTTTATCGGCACGAAATAGCTTCAAATCTAAAAACATTTTATAGAAAGTGTATGAACAAAAGTTTTAGTTTGTGAAGAGTTCTTTCCATGGTGTGTTTAGTTTTTGAAGATCGGACTTCATTTGATCAAATTACCACATTCCAAAGTTTGATCCTTTTATCAAACAAGTGTAAATCCGTATATTTCCTCTTTATTGCAGCTCCTGACCTTATTTTTTGATCAATCTTCATCATTTTTTCACTGTTTATGCATTTAAATAATACAAATAAAACCGTAGTAAATAACGATGAAAATATGCAAAGGTCAAGGTCATAATACCGATTAGTGTTATTTTTATCGGCACGAAATAGCTTCAAATCTAAAAATATTTTATAGAAAGTATATGAACAAAAGTTTTAGTTTGTGAAGAGTTCTTTCCATTGGTGTTTAGTTTTTGAAGATCGGACTTCATTTGATCAAATTACCACAGTCCAAAGTTTGATCCTTTTATCAAACAAGTGTAAATCCGTATGTTTCCTCTTTTTTGCAGCTCCTGACCTTATTTTTTGTTCAATCTTCATTATTTTTTCACTGTTTATGCATTTAAATAATACAAATAAACTGATAGTAAATAACGATGAAAGTATGCAAAGGTCAAGGTCATAATACCGATTAGTGTTATTTTTATCGGCACGAAATAGCTTCAAATCTAAAAATATTTTATAGAAAGTATATGAACAAAAGTTTTAGTTTGTGAAGAGATCTTTCCATTGGTGTTTAGTTTTTGAAGATCGGGGTTGAATTGGTTGAGTTATGACAGAAAGGCGAAAAGTGTACTTTTAACGAAATTGAAACGCTGTAGTTTCATGAACTTTGAGTCAAAAATTATGATTTCTTCAGCATTAACACACTGAAAAGTGAAGTGATGTATACTGCAAGGAATACTTGTTTGGTCACGTGATTATGATTTCATGCATATTTAAGCAGAAATTATTTAAAAAATCATATAAAATCGAAAAGTTGATGTTTGAAGTTGAAATTTGCAAGAATGCCGTAGACTACAATGTGCAAAATGTCCTGAAAAATTCAAGTGATTCCGTCAACAAACATGGCAGATATTCATGTTTTTCGGATAAGGGCTTGTATACGAAAATCTAGCAATTTGACGTAAGAGAAGAAGGCGGTTACTGGGTTGGTTACCCACGATCCGGACGTTCCTACGCAGGAAAGAGTGCCCGTGTTGAAAGGTGAATTGCGATGCGTAATTGAGAGAATGAGGTGCATTTTAGGATGCAATGGTGTACACCAGGACCGATAAGCACATTGCCTTTGTTATAACGGCTTTCTTCAAACTTTTATTACGGCTTTCAGCCTCAAGTAGAATTATTAGGTTTTCGCATCGCAGTGCGAAAACCTATTGTTCTTCTTCTGTTTCTTTTTTTTTTTTTTTTTTTTTTTTTTCTAACCCTTTTTTGTGAACGGCATAGCTCCGAGGTGAGAAAAGCCACATCTATGAAACTTTTATCAGTAATAACCACGTATTTGAAGATGATCCTAACGTCGAGATAATTTTCATCTTTGTTTTGATTTTCCCGCCAGGGGGCGTTTTATATGAAAATGTTTAATAAGCAATATCTCCATTATTTGAGGTCCGATTCAAATGCGGTTTTTGCATAATGTTCCTTGTAAATAGCCCAATAAAATATGATAGGTTCCAAAAATTTGCGTATATAAAAACTTTCGTGCTACAGGAGGTTGAAAGTTCGAATCTCGCAAAAACTGTGAAATAAGGGTAGGTCTACCAAAAACGTGCCCATTTTATTCAGAGATGAGATAGAAGAATTTTGTTTGTTGCATATGATTTGCAAGACATATACGCACAAAATATATGGGGTGGCGATTTTTAGAAATGCATGGTTTGTTCACAGTACGAGGTCAAACATAACCAATATTTTCGAAAAGTCAACATTTTAAAAGCATGACTTTTAAGGTTATTTGCAGCTCCTGACTTTCTTTTTTGTTCAATCTTCATCATTTTTTCACTGTTAATGCATTTTTATAAAACAAATAAAATCATAGAAAAAAATCACCCATAATATGCAAAGGTCAAGGTCATATACCTATTATTATTAGTTATATCGGCATAAAATAGCTCCAAATCTAAAAATATTTTATAGAAAGTATATGAACAAAAGTTTTAGTTTGTGAAGAGATCTTTCCATTGGTGTTAAGTTTTTGAAGATCGGACTTCATTTGATCAAATTACCACAGTCCAAAGTTTGATCCTTTTATCAAACAAGTGTAAATCCGTATATTTCCTCTTTATTGCAGCTCCTGACCTTATTTTTTGATCAATCTTCATCATTTTTTCACTGTTTATGCATTTAAATAATACAAATAAAACCGTAGTAAATAACGATGAAAATATGCAAAGGTCAAGGTCATAATACCGATTATTGTTATTTTTATCGGCACGAAATAGCTTCAAATCTAAAAACATTTTATAGAAAGTGTATGAACAAAAGTTTTAGTTTGTGAAGAGTTCTTTCCATTGGTGTTTAGTTTTTGAAGATCGGACTTCATTTGATCAAATTACCACATTCCAAAGTTTGATCCTTTTATCAAACAAGTGTAAATCCGTATATTTCCTCTTTATTGCAGCTCCTGACCTTATTTTTTGATCAATCTTCATCATTTTTTCACTGTTTATGCATTTAAATAATACAAATAAAACCGTAGTAAATAACGATGAAAATATGCAAAGGTCAAGGTCATAATACCGATTAGTGTTATTTTTATCGGCACGAAATAGCTTCAAATCTAAAAATATTTTATAGAAAGTATATGAACAAAAGTTTTAGTTTGTGAAGAGTTCTTTCCATTGGTGTTTAGTTTTTGAAGATCGGACTTCATTTGATCAAATTACCACAGTCCAAAGTTTGATCCTTTTATCAAACAAGTGTAAATCCGTATGTTTCCTCTTTTTTGCAGCTCCTGACCTTATTTTTTGTTCAATCTTCATTATTTTTTCACTGTTTATGCATTTAAATAATACAAATAAACTGATAGTAAATAACGATGAAAGTATGCAAAGGTCAAGGTCATAATACCGATTAGTGTTATTTTTATCGGCACGAAATAGCTTCAAATCTAAAAATATTTTATAGAAAGTATATGAACAAAAGTTTTAGTTTGTGAAGAGATCTTTCCATTGGTGTTTAGTTTTTGAAGATCGGGGTTGAATTGGTTGAGTTATGACAGAAAGGCGAAAAGTGTACTTTTAACGAAATTGAAACGCTGTAGTTTCATGAACTTTGAGTCAAAAATTATGATTTCTTCAGCATTAACACACTGAAAAGTGAAGTGATGTATACTGCAAGGAATACTTGTTTGGTCACGTGATTATGATTTCATGCATATTTAAGCAGAAATTATTTAAAAAATCATATAAAATCGAAAAGTTGATGTTTGAAGTTGAAATTTGCAAGAATGCCGTAGACTACAATGTGCAAAATGTCCTGAAAAATTCAAGTGATTCCGTCAACAAACATGGCAGATATTCATGTTTTTCGGATAAGGGCTTGTATACGAAAATCTAGCAATTTGACGTAAGAGAAGAAGGCGGTTACTGGGTTGGTTACCCACGATCCGGACGTTCCTACGCAGGAAAGAGTGCCCGTGTTGAAAGGTGAATTGCGATGCGTAATTGAGAGAATGAGGTGCATTTTAGGATGCAATGGTGTACACCAGGACCGATAAGCACATTGCCTTTGTTATAACGGCTTTCTTCAAACTTTTATTACGGCTTTCAGCCTCAAGTAGAATTATTAGGTTTTCGCATCGCAGTGCGAAAACCTATTGTTCTTCTTCTGTTTCTTTTTTTTTTTTTAGGTTTTCGCATCGCTTGCGAAAACCTATTGTTCTTCTTCTGTTTTATTTTTTTTTTTATTTTTATTATTATTTTTCTAACCTTTTTTTGTGAACGGCATATCACCATGATAGAAAAAAGTCACATTTCTGATTTTTTTACCAGTTTTGTCCTAGGATCTGAATTTGATCCTCACGTTGAGAAATTTTTCATTTTTGTCTTAGTTTTGCCGCTAGGTGGCGTTTTGTAAAAATGACTAAGGGCTAATAACTCTGTTATTTGAGGTCCGATTCAAATGCGGTTTTTTGTATTGTGTTTCTTGTCAGAAACTTAATAAAATATGATACGTTTCAATTATTTGCGTATATAAAACTTTCGTGCTACAGGAGGTTGAAAGTTCAAATCTCGAAAAAAACGATGAAATAAAGGTAGGTCTACGAAAAACGTGCCCATTTTTTTCAGAGATGAGATAGGAGAATTTTGTTTGTTGCATATGATTCGCAAGACACATACGCACAAAATATATGGTGTGGCGATTTTGAGAAATGCATGGTTTGTCAACAGTATGCGGTCAAACTTTACCAATATTTTCGAAAAATCAACATTTTAAAAGCATGACTTTTACGGTTATTTGCAGTTCCTGACTTTTTTTTTTATTCAATCTTCATCATTTTTTCACTGTTAATGCATTTTCATAAAACAAATAAAATAAAAGAAAAAAAATCACATATAATATGCAAAGGTCAAGGTCATATACCAATTATTATTATTTATATCCGCATAAAATAGCTCCAAATCTAAAAATATTTTATAGAAAGTATATGAACAAAAGTTTTAGTCTGCGAAGAGATCTTTCCATTGGTGTTTATTTTTTGAAGATCGGACTTCATTTGATCAAATGACCACAGTCCAAAATTTGATCCTTTTATCAAACAATTGTAAATCCGTATGTTTCCTCTTTTTTGCTGCTCCTGACTTTAATTTTTGTTTAATCTTCATCATTATTTCACTGTTTATGCATTTTTATAAGACAAATAAAATCATAGAAAAAAATTCAAGCATAATATGCAAAGGTCAAGGTCATATATCAATTATTATTATTATTATCGGCATAAAATAGCTCCAAATCTAAAACTATTTTATAGAAAGTATATGAACAAAAGTTTTAGTCTGTGAAGAGGTCTTTCCATTGGTGTTTAGTTTTTGAAGATCGGACTTCATTTGATCAAATGACCACAGTCCAAAGTTTGATCCTTTTATCAAACAATTTGTATATCCGTTATGTTTCCTCTTTTTTGCTGCTCCTGACTTTATTTTTTTGTTCAATCTTCATCATTATTTCACTGTTTATGCATTTTTATAAAACAAATAAAATCATAGAAAAAAAATCAAGCATTATATGCAAAGGTCAAGGTCATATACCATAATTGTTATTTTAATCGGCATAAAATAGCCCAAATCTAAAAATATTTTATAGAAAGTATATGAACAAAAGTTTCGTTTGTGAAGAGATCTTTCCATTGGTGTTTAGTTTTTGAAGACGGACTTCATTTGATCAAATGACCACAGTCCAAAGTTTGATCCTTTTATCAAAAATTGTAAATCCATATGTTGCTTCTTTTTTGCAGCTCCTGACTTTATTTTTTTCAATCTTCATCATTTTTTCACTGTTTATGCATTTAAATAATACAAATAAACTCATAGAAAAAAGCAAGCATAATATGTCAAGGTCATATACCAATTATTGTCATTTTTATTTGCACAAAAAAGCCCCATATCTTAAACGATCTAATATGATACGTTTCAATTTCTGTTGCTTAAAAAAGTGATTGAATTGCGAAAACCGATGATATCGCAATTCTGATTGCGATTCTAGTTAGGTTTTCGCATCGCTTGCGAAAACCTATTGTTCTTCTTCTGTTTTATTTTTTTTTTTTTTTTTATTATTATTTTTCCGTCTCTTTTTTGTGAACGGCATATCAACAAGATAGGAAACAGTCACAGTTCTGATTTTTTTACCAGTTTTGTCCTAAGATCTGAATTTGATCCTAACGTCGAGAAAATTTTCATTTTTGTCTTAATTTTGCCGCTAGGGGGCGTTTTGTAAAAGTGACTAAGGGCTAATAACTCTGTTATTTGAAGTCCGATTGAAATGCGGTTTTTTGCATTGCGTTCCTTGTCAGTTACTTAATAAAATATGATAGTTTTCAAAAAGTTGCGTATATATAACTTTCGTGCTACAGGAGGTTGAATGTTCGAATCTCGAAAAAAACTGTGAAATGAGGGTAGGTCTGCGAAAAAATTTATCCACGTCTTTCAGGAATGAGATAGGAGAATTTTGTTTGTTGCATATGATTCGCAAGACATATACGCACAAATAATATAGTGTGGCGATTTTGAGAAATGCATGGTTTGTCCACAGTATGCGGTCAAACTTTACCAATATTTTCGAAAAGTCAACATTTTCAAAGCATGACTTTTAATGTTATTTGCAGCTCCTGACTTTATTTTTTATTCAATCTTCATCATTTTTTCACTGTTAATGCAGTTTTATAAAACAAATAAATTCGTAGAAAAAAATCAAGCATAATATGCAAAGGTCAAGGTCATATACCAATTATTATTATTTTTATCGGCATAAAATAGCTCCAAATCTAAAAATATTTTATAGAGAGTATATGAACAAAAGTTTTAGTCTGTGAAGAGATCTTTCCATTAATGTTTAGTTTTTGAAGATCGGACTTCAATTGATCAAATGACCACAGTCCAAAGTTTGATCCTCTTATCAAACAATTGTATATCCGTATGTTTCCTCTTTTTTGCTGCTCCTGACTTTATTTTTTGTTTAATCTTCATCATTATTTCACTGTTTATGCATTTTTATAAAACAAATAAAATCATAGAAAAAAATTCAAGCATATTATGCAAAGGTCAAGGTCATATACCAATTATTATTTTTATTATCGGCATAAAATAGCTCCAAATCTAAAAATATTTTATAGAAAGTATATGAACAAAAGTTTAAGGTTGTGAAGACATCTTTCCATTGGTGTTTAGTTTTTGAAGATCGGACTTCATTTGATCAAATGACCACAGTCCAAAGTTTGATCCTCTTATCAAACAATTGTATATCCACATGTTTCCACTTTTTTGCTGCTCCTGACTTTATTTTTTGTTCAATCTTCATCATTATTTCACTATTTATGCATTTTTATAAAACAAATAAAATCATAGAAAAAAATCAAGCATAATTTGCAAAAGGGCAAGGTCATATACCAATTATTATTATTTATATCGGCATAAAATACTCCAAATCTAAAAATATTTTATAGAAAGTATATGAACAAAAGTTTTAGTCGTGAAGAATCTTTCCCTTGGTGTTTATTTTTGAAAATCGGACTTCATTTGATCAAATGACACAGTCCAAAATTGATCCTCTTATCAAACAATTTAATCCGTATTTTTCCTTTTTTTGCTGCCCTGACTTTTTTTTTTGTTCAATCTTCATCATTATTTCCTGTTTATGCATTTTTATTATACAAATAAAATCATAGAAAAAAAATCAAGCATTATATGCAAAGGTCAAGGCATATACCAATAATTGTTATTTTTATCGGCATAAAATAGCTCCAAATCTAAAATATTTTATAGAAAGTATATGAACAAAAGTTTTAGTCTGTGAACAGACTTTCCATTGGTGTTTATTTTTGAAGATCGGACTTATTTGGTCATTTTACGGCATCAAGTTTTGATCCTCTTTAGAAACAATTGAAAAACATTTTTATGCTTCAAATTGTGATATAAAGGAAGAATTTTTGACTAGTGCGACTTTTATACTTGATTGAACCCTTTTTCTGCATTGCTAGGTACCTAATAGTAAAATTTTAATCAGTTTTGGTTTCATTTTGCCGCTTGGGGCGATTAGCTTGAAATCACTATTAATAATTAAAAAAAAATGAAGTCTTTTTTTATGGATTTTTTTTTTGCATTCTGTTCTTCGGTGACATCAATTTGAAATGACAAAAAAAAAGATAATGCGAAATTTTTTTAAAAAATGATAGTAATTCAATGCAACGTTGTTCGTAATAGTGTTGACTGGCATATTGCATTGTGTGTGTCATTTTATATGTTTTTGTCTTTGCAATTGTTGTTTTATCGAATAAAATTGTCTTTTGTCTCCATCATAAAGCTAAACACACATAAAAACTTTGCAGTACCGAAGTCCTTAAAAAATGTTTTCAAGTTTACGACTACATAACAGACATAATACCAAAATTTTATTTTTTCTTGGTAAAAATCTGATTATACATTGCGACAAAAAGTTTAAATTTATCACTGTTAACATATTCAACAAGCCATTGAACGAAGAAATATGTTTTTCGAATCAGGACTCATAAAACGAATGGAATTGCTTTTGCGAAAACCGATGATATCGCGATTGCGATTCTAGTTAGGTTTTCGATCGCTTGCGAAAACCTATTGTTCTTTTTCTGTTTATTTTTTTTTTTTTTATTTTATTTTTCTAACCTTTTTTTGTGAAGGGCATATCCCTGATAGAAAAAATCAATTTCTGATTTTTTTACCAGTTTTGTCTTGATCTGAATTTGATCCTAACGTTGAGAAAATTTTCATTTTTGTCTGTTTTGCCGCTAGGTGGCTTTTTTGTAAAAGTTACTAAGTGCTAATAACTCTGTTATTTGAGGCCGATTCAAATGCGGTTTTTTTGCATTTTTGTTCCTTGTTAGAAACTTAAATAAAATATATAGTTCCAAAAAATTTTTGCGATATAAAACTTTCTGCTACAGGGGGTTAACGTTCGAACTCGAAAAAACGGTGAAATGAGGGTAGGTCTACAAAAAAAGTCCCCTTTTTTATTCAGAAAGAGAGAGGGGAATTTTATTTGTTGCATTATTCGCAAGACATAACGCACAAAATATATGGGGTGGCAATTTTGAGAATGCATGGTTTGTCCCCAGTACGCGGTCAAACATAACCAATATTTTCGAAAAATCAAAAATTTTAAAAGCATGACTTTTAAGGTTATTTACAGCCCTGATTTTTTTTTTATTCAATCTTCTCATTTGGTCACTGTAAATGCATTTTTATAAAAAAATAAAATCATATAAAAAAATCCCCCATAATATGCAAAGGTCAAGGTCATATACCAATAATTATTATTTATATCGGCATAAAATAGTACAAATCTAAAAATATTTTATAGAAATATATGAATAAAAGTTTGTCTGTGAAGAGATCTTTCCTTGGTGTTTAGTTTTTGAAGATCGGACTTATTTGACAAATACCCGAGTCCAAAAATTTGATCCCCTTATAAAAAAATTGTATATCCTATGTTTCCTCTTTTTTGTGCCGACTTTAATTTTTGTTCTATCTTCTCATTATTTTTACTGTTTATGCATTTTTATAAAACAAATAAATTCATAGAAAAGAAAATCAACATAATATGCAAAGGTCAAGGTATATACCAATAATTATTATTCTTATCGGCTTAAAATAGCTCCAAATTAAAAATATTTTATAGAAAGTATATGAACAAAAGTTTTAGTCTGTGAAGGGTCTTTCCATTGGTATTTAGTTTTTGAAAATCGGACTTCATTTGATCAAATGACCACAGTCCAAAGTTTGATCCCTTATCAAAAATTGATATCCAATGTTTCCCCTTTTTTGGTCCGCTTTATTTTTTTTTTCAATCTTCATCATTTTTTATGTTTTTGATTTTTTTTTAAAAACAAAAAAATATAAAAAAAATCAAGCTTAAACAAAGGTCAAGGTCATATACCAATTTTTATTTTTTTATCGGATAAAAAAGCTCCAAACTAAAAAATTTTTGAAATATAGAAAAAAATTTTGTCGTGAAGGGTCTATCCTTTGGGGGTTTTGTTTTTTTAAGATCGGACTCATTAATAAAGACACAGTCCCAAAAATTTATCCCTTTCAAAATTTACCTAGTTTCCCCTTTTTTGTGCCCCGACTTTTTTTTTTGTTCAATCTTCATCTTTTTTCATTTTTTGATTTTTAAAAAAAATAAAATCACAGAAAAAAAAAAAACATTATATGCAAAAATCGGTCTATACCAAAATTTTTGTTTTTTTTAACGGATAAAATAGTCCAAATTAAAAATATTTTAAAAAAAATATAGAAAAAAATTTTTTTTGAAAAAGATCTTTTATTGGGATTTTTTTTTTGAAGATGATTATTTGATCAAAGACCCAGTTCAAAGTTTAATGTTTTATCAAACAATTGTAAAAACCCAAGTTTTTCCCCTTTTTTGAGCATGATTTTTTTGTTCAAAATTTTAATTTTTTTTGTTTATGCATTTAAATAATCAAAAAAATCATAGTAAAAAAAGTGAAAATATGAAAAATTTTAAAGGGCATAATAGATTTTGTTTTTTTTTGGACAAAATAGCTTCAAACTAAAAATTTTTTAAAAAAAATAATGAAAAAAGTTTTAGTTCTTTAAAGGGAGCTTTTTCCCCGTGTGTTTGTTTTTGAAGATGGACTTGATTTTGGTATTTAGGCAGCCCCAAATTTTTTCCTTTTTGGGGAAAAATTGTAAATCAGTTTTTTTTGCTTAAAAATTTTGGATTTAAAAATAAAATTTTTAAACTATGCGACTTGCTACTTGATTAAAAATATTTGCTGTTGTGGTCCCCAATGGAAAATTGTAATAAATTTTTTTTTCCATTTTCCCGTAGGGGGCGCTTATTTTTAAAAATCTTTACTTATAACTCAAAAAAAAATTTTAAAGCCTACCCAAATTTGCGGTTTATTGCATTTGTTTTTGTTGATACCCCAATAAAAATAAATTTTTCCCTAGGTATGAGGGGTAAATTTTGAGCTAGCAAGGGAAAGGGTTTTGAAAGTTCGAATCGCAAAAAAAAGTGCGATGGGGTATGTGTACAAAAAAATACCCGTTTTTTTTTAGACATCAGATAAAGGGAATTTTTTTTTCTGAAAAAGATTTGCAAGACTATACGCAAAAAATTTAAAAGGGGTACGAATTTAAAAAATACATGGTTTTTTCCAAAAAAGGTTCAAATTCATAAATTTTGGGAAAAAATTTAAAAAATTTTGAAAAGATGTTTTTTGCGCCCCCGCTTTATTTTTAGTTCATTCTTTTGATATTTTCACAATTTTATGTATTGTTATTTTTTAAAAAAGGGCCTCAAAAATTTAAAAAAAATTTAAATAAAATTTTTAAAGGGGAAGGGGCATTTTCGAAAAATTTTTTTTTTAAAAGGGGTCCAAATTTTGTCCAAAACAAAAAAAATTTTTTTTAAAATTTTTATAAAAAAAAGTTTTTTCTTAAAAAACCCCTTTCCCCCCCCCCCGTGATGTTTATTTTTTAAAATCGGACTTGAGGGGGGGTCTTTACGGCAGTCCAAAGTTTGATCCTTTTTTGGAAAAAATTTTAAAACGTTTTTTGCTTAAAATTTTTGGTATATAAAAATAAAAATTTTCGATATGGATTTTAGTTCATTGAACCTTTTTTCTGCATTTAAAGGTACCTAATAGAAATTTTTTAAACTAATTTTGTTTTCATTTTCTTAGGGGCGCTTGGTTAAAAACCCCCCTTTTTTACAAAATATTAAAGTCTGATTTTTAGGGAAATTTTTTTTTGGCATTTTTTCCCCGGGGGCATCAATTTGAAACACACAAAAATATTTAGCGATATTTCATGAAAAGATAGTAATTAAAAGCAAAAGTTCGTTTAAAGTTAAGTGGCATATCGCATTGTGGTGTCTTTTAATGTTGTGTGTCGTTTGCAAAATTTTTTTTTTCGATCAAAAATTTTGTAGTCTCCCTAAAACAACACAACATAAATGTTGCAGTAAACCCCAAGTCTGTAAAAAAAATTTTAAATTTTTCGACTACATTACGACAGGTAAAATTAGAAGTATTTTCTTTTGGGAAAAAGTTGTTAAACAAATTTCGAAAAAAAAAGTTTTAAAAAACCCCGTATTAAAAAGTAAATTTAAAAGCCATTGAACGAAAAAAATGTTTTCGAAAAATGTGACCGTGAACTTTAAGGAAAAGCTTTCGCGAAAACCCTGATAGCATTAGCGATTTAGTTTGGTTTTTTGCCAAAGCTTGCGAAAACCTATTGTTCTTCTTCGTTTTATTTTTTTTTTTTTTTATTTTTATTTTTTTCCCTCTTTTTTGTGGGAAAAACATATCAAAAAAAAAGGAAAAAAGTCACAGTTTTTATTTTTTTAAAACCCGTTTTTTTTCCCGGATCTGAAAAATTTTTTTAACGTCGAAAAATTTTTATTTTTTTTTTAATTTTGCCGTAGGGGGGGTTTTGTAAAAAATGACAAAGGGAAAAAATCGTTTTTTTGAAGTCCGATTGAAATGGGTTTTTTGCATTTGGGTTCCCTTTTTTGTTCTTAATAAAAAAAAAGTTTTCAAAAAGTTCTATATAAACTTTCGTGCTAAGGGGGGTTTAAAGTTTTGTCCGAAAAACGTGAAATGAGGTAGGTCGCGAAAATTTATCCACCCCTTTAGGGGAAAAAGGGTAGGAAAAAATTTGTTTGTCCTTTGATTTGCAAGACTTTTAGCACAAAATATTAGTGGGCGATTTTTTTGGGGGAAAAAATGGTTTGTCCCCAGTACGTGGTTTTTAAATAACCAATAATTTTTTGAAAAATCATCATTTTTAAAAAAATGACTTTAAAAAAAAATTTTAAGCTCCCCACTTTATTTTTTTGTTTTCTTCTGAAATTTTTTAAAAGTAATGTATAAAAAATGGGCCCTTTTAAATTTTTTTTATTTTAAAAAAATTTTAAAAAATTTTTTTTGTAAAAAGGGCAAGGGAATTTTTTTTTTTGTAAATCTATTCCCGGGTTGAAATGCTCAAAACCTAAAAAAAATTTATAAACAATATATAACAAATTTTATTTTTAAAAAAGTTTTTTCCCAAAGATGTTTTTGATTTTTAAGATTGGACTTGATTTGGTTTTTTTTTGGGATTCTGAAGTTTGATTCCCTTTTAAAAACTTTTTATTAAAGCATTATTTAAAACATTTTCATTTTCCCGACTTTTTTTTTTGTTAAACTTCATGAAATTTTCACATGTTTTGGGATGACTTTTTCCCTTAAAAAATTTAATAAAAAAAAGTTTTTAAAAAAATATTTGTAAAGGTCAAGGTCATATTAGGGTTATTGTATATCCATTTGGGTTGAAATAGCTTAAAAACCTAAAAAAAAATTCATAAAAAATATATGAACAACAATATTTAGTTTTATAAGAGTTCTTTTAATGATGTTGAGATTTTTGAAAGATCGGCCTTGATTTGGTCATTTTATGGCAGTCTGAAGTTTGATTCTTTCAGGAATCATTGTATTAAAGCATGACTTTTAAATCATTTGCAGCTCCTGATTTATTTTTTGTTCAATCTGCATTGAAATTTTCACTTTAATGTATACATTGTCTTTAAAGTTCATATATAAAAAACTTAAAATTTATTGTAAATGTCAAGGTCATATTAGGTTTAGTGTTATATCTATTCGGCTTGAAATAGTTCAAAACCTAAATAACAATTCATAACCGATTATGAACAAAACATTTTATTTTTGATAAGAGTTTCTCTTTCCAATGATGTTTAGATTTGAAGTGTGGACTTGATTTGGTTATTTTTTTATGGCATTCGAAGTTGATCCTTTCATAAATCATTGTATTAAACACGGGTTGCCACATACAGTGAAAAGTAGGGAAAGTGATTTTTTTTCAAAGGTCAGTGAATTGTCAGGAATTTGAAAATGGTCAGTGAAAAAATACATTTTAGAAAAGTCAGGAAACGTCAGGGAAAAAATGAAAGTCTGAGTTGATCGTTTTGAATTTTTCATGGATATGCAGTCTTCAAACAGTATTTAAAGTATTACTTTCAAACATTGATTATTTAATAATATAAAACTTTCCTAAGCAGAACTTAAAGGGTTTGGATGTTAGACCGATTAGGTTAAGTCAACACGAGATTTTATTGTGCACACTGTTTATCAGAGTTATTTTTGTTGAGTTAAATGTTTTAAACATTAGAGGGGTATGACATGACTGTATGTACATGTATAATCTGCTGATTTTAAATGCTTTTGTGGACCATTTATTGTTGATATAGTGTCCATAGCTTACATGTAAATGTTGCTTAATGTGTAGGGGGGATTGACTGAAGGATTACTACCTTGTAAGAAAAATCATTTAATAGTATCTGTACTATTATTCATGATAATATTACCATGAAAGGAATTCTGGATTTATTTGAAATTTGTTAAGGTTTATTATTCTAAAACATAAAAATGTAGTGGGAGGATTTGGCCGGCTGGAGGGGAGGAGAGGCACCGAAAAATTGTGGTTGTATTGGTCAGTGAAAAGTAGGGCTGAGTCAGGGAAAAAAGTTTTTTTTTTTCCCCCCAGGGAATAGTCAGGGAATTTTATTTCTTCAGCTTGTGGCAACCTTGTTAAAAGCAATTACTTTATCATTTGCAGCTTGAAGGTATAATCAAAAATATTCTTTTGGGTAAAAATTGTTAAACATTGCGACAAAATTGTTTGAAAGATCGCTGTTAACAGTATCAACAAGCCATGAACGAAGATATGGTTTTCGGGATCAGGCGATCGTGAACTGAATATAGTGCTGTCGCGAAACCGATGATATGCAAGCGTTTCTAGTTATTTTTCTAACACTTTTTGTGAACGCATAGCTCCGAGGTGAGGAAAAGCCAACATCTATGAAAATTTTATCAATAATAACGACGTTTTTGTAAAGTGATCATAACTTCGGAAAATTTTCATTTTTGTTTTGATTTTCCCGCACCGGGGGGCGTTTTATATGATAATATTTAATAAAGCAATATCTCATTATTTTGAGGTCGATTCAACATGCGGTTTTTTGCATGTTCCTTGGTTAAATAGCCCAATAAAATATGATAGGTTCCAAACCTTTGCGTATATAAAAACTTTCGTGATAAGAGGTTGAATGTTCGAATCTTCGCAAAAAACTGTGATTAAGGGTAGGTCACGAAAGCCTACCATTTTATTCAGCGATGAGATAGGAGAATTTTGTTTTGTTGCATATGATCTGCAAGACCTATACGCACAAATATATATGGGGTGGCCGAATCGGAATCGCATGGTTTGTTCACAGGACGCGGTTCAAACTTAGCCTAGATTTTCGAAAAATTCGCCATTTTTAAAGAATGAATTTTAGGTTATTTGCAGCTCCTGATTAATTTTTTGTTCAATCTTCATCTTATTTCTACTGTTTTTGCATTTTTATAATACAAATAAAATCAAATCGAAAAAAAACAGCGAAGATATGGCAAAGGTCAAGGTCATTATATCAGTTATTGTGTTTTTATTCGGCATAAATAGCTCTCAATCTTACAATTATTTTTTTAAAAGTATTTAAACAAAAGTTTTAGTTTGTGAAGACTAATCTTTCCATTGGTGTTTAGTTTTTGAGATCGGATTCATTGATTCAAATGACCACAGTTCAAAATTATCTCTTTATCAAAACAAGTGTAAATCCGTTAAGTTTCTCTTTTTTGCAGTCCTGGACTTTATTTTTTGTTCAATCTTCATCATTTTTCACTTTTTCATGCATTTAAATAATATAAATAAAACTCATAGTAAATTAACGAGAAAAATATGCAAAGGTCATGGTCATAATACCGATTATTGTTATTTTTATCGGCACGAAATAGTTCCAATCTAAAAATATTTTATAGAAAGTATATGAACAAAAGTTTTAGTTTGTGAAGAAGACTTTCCAGTGGTGTTAGTTTTTGAATGATCGAACTTCATTTGATCAAATTACCAAGTCCAAATTTGATCCTATTATTCAAACAATTGGAAAAAACATTATGTTGCTTCTTTTTTGCAGTCCGACTTTATTTTTGTTCAATTTTCATCATTATTTCACTGTTTATTGCATTTAAATAATACAAATAAACTCATAGTAAATAACATTGAAAATATACAAAGGTCCAGGTATTAATACGATTATTGTTATTTTTATCGGCACAAAAATAGCTTCAAATCTATAAAATATATTTGATAGAAAGTATAAGAATAAAAGTTTTAGTTCGTGAAAGAGATCGGTTCTATGTGTTTAGTTTTTGAAGATCGGGCTTCATTTGATCAATTTACAACATTATTCGAAATAAGTTAATATCAATCAATTATGTCTGCAGTTGAAACCAGTACTCTTTACTAGTCAAGTTAAAGCGAAAACCAAGATGCCGCTTGCGGTTCTAGTTTTTTTATTATTTTTTCTTTCGGCCAATCTCTGATCTGAAAAGCGAATGTATGAATTTTAATCAGTTTTTTACCAAGTATTTGAAGGATGTTCTAACGTTAAAAAAAATCTTCATTTATGTCTTGCTTTTCGCTTAGGGGGCGTTTTGCATTGAAATTATAGTCCTGGGAAAAATACCCTTTTTATGCTGGGGCGCCCAAGCAAGGGAGGAATATCCGGACCTTTGTTTTTGACTTTGGTAAATACAAGAATTTTAAATTTTAAAATAACGTTCATAAACAAATTAAAAGATCCAAAGTTTTTTAAAATCGTTTTTTTATTTTGGATTTGGGGTTTTTCCTAGTGTTTTCCCCTTCCTTTTTTAAAGATTATTATTTAAAATATTTCGTTCTTTCCTTAACGCAAACAGTTGCTGTTTTCTGAGGGTTTTTAAATAATTAAAAAA
>CM037787.1:57436446-57486446 GCA_021229015.1 Solen grandis | reverse complement strand
TAAATTATTACTTAAGTAATATACAAAGATATAGTTGGGATTTTTAATGGGCAATCTCAAGAATGATGGAATTCGTCCCTAAATATTTAAGTAATACCTGAACCATATGTATGACAGGTGGTCTAGCCTGAATGTAAAATGGGAATCAAAATTATTTATAATATTTATCAGTTATAATGATGTGTGTATTTAATGGAGGACGCAACTTTGTTTTTATACTCGACACCGTTTATCTTGTTTACAAATGATATGCATGTATATATTTAAATGCCATTATAGTTATTAAAAATGTTCTTAATTAAATATCACATTTTACTCTTATAATATCAAAATAAAGTAATATATGTTTCCCTAAAATACCGTTAAATGGTTCCATTTTCTAATTAACTTATAAAATCTGATATTAGAAAGAAAGTGAATTGTTTTTGTAGATTTACTTATTGTTAAGATATGAAATCAACAAATTCCAACTTGTCAATTACGTACATATATTGATCAGTATAATACCATTATCCGTACATGTTGGTCAATTTTTTAACGTTTATTTATCTATAATTATATGGCCTCTGGTCCAAAATACAATATACAAATATTAATACAATATAAGAAACCTAAGATGTGTCCCTACGTTTATACACTCTCCAAGTACTTTTACATCCATCAATAAATGATATATATAAGTACCTAGTGATTGGTTTTGATTGGCTATCAGTTTGTAGTAAATTATATAAGCCGACTTCTGAGGATGTATCATTAAACCAACTTGAAAAATATTGTCCTCGTATACTATCATATTTAAGACAATTGAAAATACATCAGTGATATTCGTTTTCAATAATAATATGTTTAGAATCAATTTGACAATATATGCATATTCTGTCATGACGTTCTAAACCCCTGTGACGTTTTATTTCTATATGAAATTTATGATTTGAACATCTAAATTTTTCAAATGCTTAACTCATTAGAAATATTTACATGTACATGTTGGTCAAGTCGGATGCATTCTAACTTTGATCATCTTATTTTTTCAAACTTGTAAGTGGATCCGAAGCAGGCGGACTCACAGTTACTTGGGGCGAATCATTTCGTACCTAATGGTTGCATTAAAAATAGGAAGGGAGGACACTATTTTCGGCTATTTTATGAATGTCGCATTTTCGGCAAATAACAATCAATAATATGATTCATATGCATTTGAAATGAATAGAAATATAGAATCGAGTCGTTTCCCGTGTTGGTTTAACTCGTAAAAACGAATAACATGTGTTTTTTAATGTCCCAATCGATCTTGACAACAGCCAGGACGGCTACTTCCGGTTTCTTTTTGCAAAGAATAAAATGTAAGCGCTCATTGGTCAATATATTTAAATTAAATATTGTTTAAGCAGATATGACTTCCCTGTACCTTCTTGTCTGACAATGATAACATTGCGCCCATTTTCGATCGCTTTTCATTCTTTTCTGGACCTCCGTAACTCAATGAAGTTTTCCCGGGAAATGTCAGTTTCGTTTACATTTTGATTGACCAATAAAAACTTACCTTTATATTCACTTCTAAAGAAACCGGAAATAGCTTTCCCCGGCTGTTGTCAAGCTCGATTGGAACAATAAATTCACGATATTATCGTTACAAGAGAAAAACTACCTCAATTACGATTAGGATTTTCTGAATTCATTTATTTAAAACACAACCTGGTCCATTTTCAATGTTAAATTTCGTTATAAATGCGTTTTTCCAAATTTGGTCTCAAAACAGTGTCCTCCCTTTCTACTTTTGCCACTTCGAATCCCTGTGGGCGGGCTAAGTACTGAGAAAAGTCCTGGTCCAGCACGGGACTGTCAATACCCACACGATGTGACAAAATATATTGAACCGTTACCATGTTTTACTTTAAGATAGCCGGTTTGCTTGTCAGTTGGGGTTTATGGTCATACTGGCACACAGGGGTAATATGCCGTTGCATTATGGGACAGTTATATTTTCCGAGAGTCGGAACAGTCTTGTCCTGATGCCTACATGCATGTCTGTACGAGCCACGTGACAAAAGATGCGATGACGTGCTGTTGGTGCATGTTTTCCTGTATTTCACTCCATTATTGAAACCCTACTTTTACAAGATCTAGATCAACCGCAAATAGATGCATTAGTTGAAAGTAGATTCGTTCCATCTGGATGATCAATTATATATCATAAGCACTGGAACCAATCAGGACCGCATTGATATAATTCTCACATTTCATTTTATTATTGAACAGGTTACTAATGCGATGGTATATCAGATCTTAAATGCCTTTATGATAATGTGTTCAGAGTAGAAGCTAAAAAAATAAACAATTTTAAATATAAATAAATCAGTGTTTTCGAAATAGAGCTAACTTTGGCATTCATTTTTATTACGAACATTTATCGTTTTCTATTAGACAGATAATGTTAAAAGGCTTGTAAATCCATAAACAAGGTTACAAGTCAAGCGTAACCAGAAAGAAAAATAAAACAGCTGCAAACTGAAACACAATCATCCTGATGTTCACTAAATATCCGCAGATGAATAAAATCCTAACTTCTACTGTCGTTACTTCCCTCTTTCTAGAAAAGTAAAGAACATTCTTGTAAAATCTTCCATCATAACAGTACAGAATACACGCTGGACATGTCTAGTTGTATCTCCATTGTCACTGGAAACTTCCAGCAAACTATTTCTTTCTATACTATAGGCACTCCAAGATTTTTTTTTTTTATTTTTCTACGTAAGAAAAACTTTCAACAAAAACTTTACTTATCAACGTTTCGGCTGTAAGCCTTCGTCAGGTTTAATGTTTCAATAACAAACTTATGACGTTATGTTTAATTAGCAACGTTATGTAATTGTTATATGTCGTTCCATTTAACAAACGAAAAACATTTTGTGACAGAAGTTTTAGTACCATAAGTTCAAATTTTTGGAATCAACTTCCATTGACCAACAGACAGTCCTTGGACGTTGTTTAAGAAACAGTTGAAAACTCACTTCCTTAAGGATTTTTACAAAGTGTTTTAATTGATTTATATAGTAATTTGTATTAACTTTATTTTGTATTTTAATCCATATATTGATATTTAAATAGTATTGTATATATTTTAAATGTTTTAATTGCGATGCTATCCATAATTTAAATTGACTTTATTTTGGATTTTAAGCCATATTTAGATATTTAGATTGTATTGTATATATTTTTAAATGTTTCATGTTCAAAATAGTCAATGTCATTTTAGAGATTTAATATATTACGTTGATTTTTAATCGCGTGTTTTATATGATTTTATTTAATTTTCTATTTTTTTTTTCTATTATTAAATGTACAACCCCACTGAATATGTAATTATCCTAGAAATAGGCGTTTAACCAAACAAACAGTTTCAGTTGTAATTAAATAAATGTGAATTTGATAACATGATTTTTATTTTCGTCTCATTTCAAACTTTTCTACTTTTTATTATCATTTAATGAGACCTCCGTTTATCGATTAGAACTGAAAATGTTTATCTGTACAAAAATACCAGTGAAAGTGTTAGAATGTTAGAAAATTCAATTATTACACCGCATTTATACATACACAAAACTTATGTGTATAAACAAATAGCTATTAAAATAAACAATATAATATTCCAATATCTATTAAAATTATGAATTATGAAAAGGTGCATACAAACTATATATGAAAAAACAATATGAGGTTACAAAAATCATGCACTACAAAAGTTCAGTGTAAATAAACAATATACTGTGCACATGGCAGTGTTAGGTACAATAATGTAATATAAATTGATAAACGTGTTTATACAAAGGCCAAGAATGTGTGGGGTTTTTTTTTCGACTAATTGTTTCGGCCTTGCAGCGGGGAAACTATATCTCACTTCAATTATGTCTTTAATATCACCTATTATCTTTTGTAAAAGAAATTCCATGTTTCTTTCTTTATTGTGGTATGGGTTAATGTAGTAAAAAGACACTTTTGGAATGAATGCGGTATATATTCGTTATTTTGTGGGGATTTTAATATCTGTCATTGTTGTAATAATAATAATGCAAAATACGGCCTTTGGTCTAAACGACGCTGTATTAGAAATGCGATGACTGTAACTTTAATAACAGGTACATTTGGCGCATTCAATACGACTTTCTATATACACTGTAGTGTTTCCTCGGTCGAACAAGACTGAACCTTGTTTTCAAGATTCGTAAAATAACACGAGCTATCAAAGTCGAGCGCATGCGCAATAATTTGCAAGAGCTCTAATCCTCATGGTTCATGAGCAGTTTTGAATACTCTTTAATTTGACCTTAAGAAAATAAGTCATTCCCCTTGATTATTTCATAAAATATGTTAGCATAAGTCGACCAAACAATTCCTTTGATGATCGAGGTTTTACAAATCGGGCTGATCCACAGGGAATCGACACAGGATAAGGGGAAAGGACGACACCGCTTTGAAACTAAATGAGCGAAATCGCATTTGGACACAAATATAACATTGAAAATAGACCAAGTTGTGTTTAAAATGAAATCAATAAAACATTCTAACGTTATTATGACACAAGTTCTCTTATAATGATAAAATTGTGGTTTTAATGTTCAAAGCGAGCTTGACATCTGCCGAGAAATGCTTTTTCATGTTTATTCATATATACATATATTTTATTAGCATAGTACTAACATACATGTTAATAGCCACTTATAGAAATTTGCACACACAAAAAAGCATACACAAAGAGTGTTACACAAAATAGTTAACAGATAAGTAATTGCATGTCATTTATAGTGTCTGTTAAACATCTAAGTAGCATTGCAGAATGGATTATGAATATTTTGAGCTCGTGGAGATCTAAGTAAAAAGCGAAATACATTGTATATTAAACTAAGCCAAGTTATTGATTGTTCTTTCTGATGAGATTGATAATAAGGATTCTAATTTTCTTAAATTAGGCCAATGACAATAGTATTGATTTAGAAACTTCTTTTTATTAATTTCCTATATTTTGGAAATATCAGTTGAAAGTAAAATTCACTTTCTATCATATTGATTTAACAACGTTAACGTATCACATTGTACCAAAGTAAAGATTTCGTTGGTCGATTAAAATGTTAAAAAAAATGTAATTGCTATGGATATAAATTTTTTACCATCAACAATGGTGCATCTGTCATTTTTTCCAGGTTTTGAATTTCACAGAATCGAGTCAAAACAAGAAACCGACGGGAGAGTAAGTACAAGAATATACAGCAAATTTACAATTGAGAAAAAAAAATCGTAATGACTTGTGTATAGTATATTCTTATAAATATAGTATCTGAAAAAGTTGCCATATAATGTCAACTTCTAATCAGCGACTTTAGAAAAATTGTGTATACTTACATAAAATAACATAAACGAGTTAAATAAAAAATATTATGAGATGACAGCCAATGCTTCTCCTTTAATCTTTCACGAAAATCTCCTTCATTACCAATTTATCTACTTCAGATTAAAGTTTTAACAGCTTCAGGATTGGACCAGTTCTTTGCGCCTGAAAAAAAACGCTTATCCCCAAGGGGTTCGAACCAAAAGCTGGTTCCACAGTCCCATAACCTGTCACCACGACAACCTTGTATTATGTACCTACAATTCCCATCAGCTTGCCTACTTCGTGTTTATACGATGTAAGATAAGCCCATAAAGAACCATTCAAGATGACACATAATCGAGTTATATTTCAGTAACACATATATTATTAACACCTGCTGTATAATAATGTCAATATGTGACAGACAATAATACAACTACAGGTCATTAACCCTGTGGCGGATCAACACATACAGACGTGGCAATATCATCCTGTAAGTTTGACAGCAGTAGGTAAACCATACTTTAGGGGGTGGGGGTGAGGGAGTCTGGTTTGGGCACTGCCTTAGGCCACCCCCACTCCTTAACCTTTCATCAATTACTTCAATGTCATTCACAAAACGATTCACGTTAAATCAACCACACCCTTCGCTTACCGGCTAGCCAAAGTGGAGGATCCCAAATCCGGACTGGCGGACGATAAGGACCACTAGGACTTCTCATCTCCGGTAAATTCCGGATATAGGACTATAAGGACAACAAGGACTTGTCATCCCGGGTAAACCCGGGATGTATGACTACTTGGACTAGTAGGACTTGTCATCCCGGGTAAACCCGGGATGTATGACTACTTGGACTAGTAGGACTTGTCATCCCGGGTAAACCCGGGATGTATGACTACTTGGACTAGTAGGACTTGTCATCCCGGGTAAATCTGGGATGTATGACTATTAGGACCACTATGACCTGTCATCCCCGGTAAATCCGGGATGTATGACTATAAGGACCACTATGACCTGTCATCCCCGGTAAATCCGGGATGTATGACTATAAGGACCACTATGACCTAGTCATCCCCGGTAAATCCGGGATGTATGATTATTAGGACTTGTCATGCCCGGTAAATCCTGGATGGAGGGGCACTAGGACCTGCTCTCCTCGAAATAAATTCCCACTGTTATTTTAGCATATCGTTCTTAATATGAATTTTTAAACTTATTTGGTCACAATGGCACAACCTAGATATTTTTATCCCTTAAAGATATTGCATAATGAGAGTAGTTCTTATCACTATTATTATCAATGCTGATTATGAACTTGATAGGTCTCCATGACCGTCTGGTTATAGTCGCTGTTACTACCAGTTACTATCTTCTAAACGCTCACAGCTGTGGGTTCAAGTCCCGGTCTGGACGATAGTATTTTTATGTGAGTAAGCCTTCAAGTTAAGTTGCGGTAAATCGATGGTCCTACCAGGGTGTCCCCCCGCGCACGCAGAAGCATGACACCTCTATATGACTAGAATCTCTAACTCCAAAATATCAATATAGAATCTATTCCGATATTTTATTTTGGAGATCGATCCCGGAAAAAATGCAATTTGCAAACACTTACATGGGTTTTTGCTCAATATGTCACTGAAGACCAGCATTACATTGTGAGAGCAGATACGAGTGAAACTTTGCAAATTGAATGCTCTGCCCCCAAACTCACGAAAAATGAAATTGTACTTAAGAAGGATTTTATGCTCAAAATATAGCCATTAGATTAAAAAGAGAGTTCGGGATGATTCTTTGGTGTGAACCTGAGATTGTTTTTAGGATTTGGGGCCAGGTAACCGTTTAGTAGCGGTGACCATAGGGGCTTTGAAATTTTTTTTTATTTAATAAATATTTATATTTCATTTTATATTTGGATATTTGTGTAATTGTCTTTTATTCAAGCTCATAGAAATAATAAAAAGAAAAGAAAAAATGGATATATAAACCGTTCTCTCGGTGACAGTTATCAAGTATATATAGACAGGGAGTGACACCCGCCATGCAACGTCTTTTCAGAGTGATGCCTCTATTTGTGTATACATTGCATATAGATAACGGGCTATACTATGTCCCATTATGTCGAATATTTCATTGTAATTTTACATTTTATGTGTTTGTATAGCAAAATTAATATAAAAAATACAATATCAAAAGATAAAATGAAAATGAAATATCAATATCTTTTTTTAAAAAGAGTCATCAAAGCCTGTAACGGTGCCCAACCAGAACAAACACTTCTTAAGTGTACAGAACCTTAATTAGATTTATAAAATAATTTCCAACTCATTACTAGCCTTCAAATTCGCTAAAAGCGATGTTACCCTCATGTCTGTTCCTCAGACAATATTCATAGCAAACCAAAGGCAAAAGAAAAAAAAATCTCTGACGAACATTAGAAGCCCCTCGTGTCCCTTGAGAGTGACCGCCAATTAAACACTTTGACAGTTTATCGAAATAACAAAACAATGTCTTGAAGCATTTTTTGCTGAGGAGAAATTAAAGAGAAGAACTCCGGTGCAGACAATCACCCCAGCCCTGTAAAGGAAAAGGTTAATAAACTTCTGGGAAATCAAAATGTTCACAATTTCATTCGAATATTCAGATTGGCATTGTTGGCGCTTGGAGCAACCCTTTTCATGTTATAATTAAACTTTCTATTATTTTCTCGTTTACCCTGGAGATGATTATGTAATAATTGTTATACTTCTTTATGTCTTGATTCTAATTATGTTCTTAATGAAACTATTTTGGGAAATGTTGATGTTTATTAACTTGACACTCGGAACAAAGATGAGCAGATAGGTAGGGAACCATTTATTACGTCACCGAGTTGAACTGGTCAGTTTTATATCATTTGAGTCTATTGTAAATCATAGAGAGAGTAATCTTTGTCTTGTCATTTAAGTTGACGGCTCCGTGGTCCAGTGGTAATGTATCCGACTGCGCATCCGAAGGTCCTGATGAGGGATAAGTCTTTTTTCATGACCTTCTCATGCGCAAAGTACTGGTCCAGAAACTGTCGGGAGGGATTAATCATTTATGAAAACTTGTTTCGAGCGGGAACTAATATGAATCAAAAGCAGCATTCAAATTAATTGGAAACAACTGCACGGCCCTTGTTCAGGTCCTGGCCGGACTTGTGAGGAAACTTTCCAAAATAGAACATGGGATAATTATCTTCTCCTGTCAAACTCACAGAGTCATATTGCCGCATATAAGAGGGTTTTTTTTTATTTCCTATTTCATATACTATAACGAGGTCGTGGGTTCGATCCCAAGTCCTTGACAAACATTTTCGTTCAAACCGAGCAACCAAGTCTTATAGACACCCGTGTAGAACCACGGACCTACCACACAGAGGCATCCGGGGAAAACCACGGACCTTCCACACAGAGGCAACCGGGGAGAACCGAGGACATACCACACAGATACACCCGTGTAGAACCACGGACCTACCACACAGAGGCACCCGGGGAGAACCACGGACCTACCACACAAAGGCACCCGGGGAGAACCGAGGACCTACTACACAGAGGCACCCGGGGAGAACTACGGACCTACCACACAGAGGCACCCGGGGAGAACCACCGACCTACTACACAGAGGCACCCGAGTAGAACCACGGACCTACCATACAGAGACACCCGGGTAGAACCATCGACCTACCACAAACTAGAGGTCAGATTCCTAGTGCACATATGTACATTAGCAACGTCATAACATTAAATGGATATGAAACTTTCACAGGTTGAAAGTGACAATAACATTTTAAATGCAAAATATATCAATACAGACTAAAATAAACACAGAATAATGTTTAGATCGATTCCAAAATTCTTATTCAGAAAAAAAATCTTCACCAGGCGGGTATGCTTTTCCTTTACAAGGCGGGTAGGCTTCGTGACTGAAACTGAGTAAGATTCAATCAAATGAATTGATAAGGCATTCTTTTAAAGGAAATGAACAGTGGATTAAACAAAGGAAATACAAACTCATCTGTCTAATAGAATTATCTCACAGTGAAATAGTTTGAAACCAAATCTTATCGGGGGTAGAATTGTAATCACGTGACCTCTGTATCCGTCTCTAAAGTCCATAAAGACGACTGATAAGAACTAAAAATGATTGATGAAATTAATATACGGGACAGGTTATCAAGACAGGAAGGTTCAGATCACTGATCTGTTGGCCAACCTGTGGCACAGGCCAGCATTGTATTAATCAGGCTTATCGAACACAGGTTCACTATCTCGTCACTCTATTAAAGATAAAATTAAATTAAACCATCAATGTTTCATGAAATAAAAATATATACATGTTTCTGGCTGAAAAAGCGCTAAGTTCTAAAAGAATATCATATATGAAATCCCTTTAAACTCCATGGATTGTTTTAATTATCAGTGCTGAGGTCCAGAAGGGTCAATGCTTTTAATAAATCAACAGTAAAAGTAGGCCCTGTAATGCTGGTGACGTGTTGAATCCGTGACGGACGCCTTTAATGATAAAATAAAATTAATTGAGTATTGATGCCTAAAATAAGGTTCATTAGATCTATTTCGTGTAAAATTAATAAAATTTTATGTAAAATCCGTTAAATGGCATCGTCATATTTACTGAGTTCATCCCTATTTTAAACGGTATAAGGGAGACAACTGTTGATTCAATTGCTGTTTTGATACGATGAGTAACCCCTTTAGGATTTAATGAACATATGTAGTTGTGTCGATATTGTATTCCGATTCAAGATATTATAAGTGGTAAATGTCTTGTTTTACGATTTACATATAAAATTCGTTCACCGTTGCTTAAATACGTTAATGTCAACTTTTTATTTACTAATTTTTATGAATAAACGACTGATCTTGGAAATTTGCCTAAATGTTGTACTAGCAGTTAATTAAAATGTACAGCAATCTTTATACTGGTTTATCAGGACATTATGTAATCAGCAATAAGACACATAACATTTTATTGAGTGGCTGCTACATGAAGATTTTATCAATTAAGGGGCTAACTTATCATAATACCGACCCCAGTGGCCGAACTTTTAAAGCGTCTGCTCGATATATCGTGGTTCGACTCCCGACCCCGACTGGTATACCTTCTTCCTGCTTCACCTTAGCACCTTAAGGTAGTTCCAGGACTGTCTTGGCTCAGTGTCATTCCACTTGTTTGTACCAGCACTATATCTGTCTCATGTAGACAAAAAGTCCACAGATGATCCATGAATACTTTTTTTCTAAAAACGGTTGAGGTAAATATATATATATAGAAATCACCTTGTTTTAATCAAGGAAAGTGAGTTAAACATTACTGAATCAAACATAGTATTACATTTTGTGTTTTTAGTTTGACTGTAAAGCTAGAATTTCTATTTCAGTGTTTGATTTCATCACGGCAATGCAAACATGGATTTTTTGCAAGCGTAAAATGACTGCCAAAACAAAGGTAACAAGCAAATTTGTTGAATTTACAGCACTGGGAAAAATCATGACCCAGGAAGCCTTCTGATACTAAAATGTACAAAGTGCCTTTCAATACAAAATGTGTCGGATGTATCACACAATTCGTCGAGATAGAGCTTTTGATTTTTCAATAATTCTAAGGGCAATAACTCATGTGGGACTGTGGTGACTAGGCTTAAAATAACAGGACAGACTACATTTATAATATAACATACATTTATTAAGTATATACAGCTAATTACATTTACATTAAATATTTTGTTTTCATTTCCATCGCATGCAATGATATTTTTAACAACAAAAATACAAATATTTAAGTATTCAGAAATATAAATATATTTTACTAATATGGTAATTAATTCAATAATAGTGTTGTCTCTAACATAAAAACCTTTAGTACAAAAGCTATTTATACAACGTTGATTTTTTTAATATTTAGAAAAAAAAATTTAAACTTGGTATATTTCTTTCTCATAAATTTTTATATAGTAGAAAAACACATATAAAATCTACATCATTTAGATTACAATAAATACATTTTCTTTACTCCTTTCAATATTACGATGCCTACCTGTTTCAATACATAATTAATGGGGAGAAAGTCTTATCTTAGCTAATATATTTTTAAATTTCACATTCTCAATCATATTCATCAAATGATACTTTCAATTGTTTATAAAGGTTTAAGGAAGAACTTAATGTTACATTTTCATGCCAAAAAGTAATACAGGTATCTCTTAATCTGTTCAATAAAACAGGATGAATGCATTTACATTCACTAACTCTGCCATGGAAATAACCAAACATCATTGAAACTCGTGTTTTACAAAGTGTTTATATTCGCTTTCAAATCTATGGAGGCAACAATTAACTAGACGTGGCCCAGGATGGATATATTTCTGAATTTCCTTTATATTCACAAGACACTAAACAGATCTGAGATACAAATGCACATGCAGCACTATAATTATTTTAAGTTTGAATGAAAATTAATTGAATGTTTTTTTAGGAATAGTCCCATGTGTTGCTGTATTTGTTGTTATTGTTGTTGATGATGATGATAATGATGATAATGTATTTAGATTTGTACTTTTCTGGCAAAATTTCTTAGTCATAAATACTTATTTAATAGCCGATGGGTGCTTAAAGGCTTAGTAAAATAGGATTAATTGCATGAGGTTCTCAAGAAGTTTTCTTTTTAAAAATATTTGTGATTTTATAATGATGCATAAAACCTTAAATATCCAATGTTATGCATGAAATTTCATGTTTGCACTTTTGCATGCTTACATTGTTCGTTTTATTTACTTATATGGATATAAGCATTCACTTGAAAATTCTTTCTTTTTCACTTTTCTCATTCATTCTCTTACCAGGATAATGTGACTGGGCGTAGTGTCATGCCACATGTCTACGACGTGGTACTGCAGTCTGGCAGCACTATATCTGTCTCAAGTAGGCATCGTCTCCATATTATTGAAATACTGTTTATAAGATTTATAAACAAAATTGAATAATTAACATAGAATAACATACCGCTAGTCTTTATTTGATATCAACTGATACATTTATATCCAACAAAAGCATGTGTAACAAATTAATTATTTAAGAAAGAATAAACGATTGCTACAATTCTCAATTTAATTCACATTATTCAATCACATTTTAGCAAACTTCAATAAAAATAGCAAAAAGAAATTTGAAATATAAATATTAATCTGGCGTATGCTGTGTTTCTAGAGGAAAACATAATGTTTTTGGATATACCCAGGTTTAAATAAAATCTCATCTTCCAGGTCTCTATAATAGCACGTCATGTGTGGTTTACTTGTACGATAAGTAATTTCTGTTTAATTTGTAAAGTATTCATAAAAATGGTTCCCTGTGATATAATTATTTATTAATTACTAAGAAATTGAAAAAAAAAATTGACAGACATCGCCCGCTCTGAAAAAAACAACAACAAAAAAACAACAACAACAAGGGAAATAACAAGTATTATTATAAAAATCAATTTTCCTTAAGTGATCTCCCCTTATGCAGGCTGGTTCATAGTTGCTTTCAACTACACGATATAGTAAAACTAAAGCTACAATATCAACATTGAAATTATATGGACAGATGCTGATAACAGAAACAAAGAAACCAAAAAATGAATACTTGTTATTTCATTTTTCATTTTATTCAGCCTTTTTAAAAAATTCATCCGACTCGACCTTGACCGATGATCAGCTGCGGATTCTCTACAGTTTCTATTGAGCGTCTCGGTGACATTGCTGGTGTAGTTTTGTTTTCAATTTAGTCATAAAATCTTCTCAAAACAATGGATTTCAAGTCAGTACAAGTGTTCATTTCAGGTATATTTGTTTCTTTCATCAGTATCTGTCCATACAATTCAACACTGAAACAGTGGCTTTATTTTTACTGTAGTTTTACACGGGAGAAATTGGCGAAATTCTGTCGGTCAGATCTCATCCAACCAAACACGTTTTCGACTTCGCGAACTGTTGTAGCGCGATTCCTTTTGCAAGTTTTTTTTTTACCCGATTGTCTTTATTCAATATCCCATAGGGGTTCGAGCCCTGCTATACCGTCGCCTAGACTACCCATTAGAGTGTGTCCTCTCACGTGTTCGGATTCATATTACGTCATACTAATGACAGTTAAGTAGCATAATTTTGTTTTTTTTTTATTTTTATAAGATATTCAAACTTCCAATTATGTTATATAACAAAAATATTTATATATATATAATATTAGCCAATCATAAAGTTGTTGTTTTATCTTTATCCATGGTTACCACGTGCCAATGGGTATTATGGGACGGTTTTATCAGTTTGAATTCATTCTTGACTCAGATTTCATAGAGTGAGGTCGCATGTTAGGCTCTATCAAATTAATGTCAGATAACTTAGGAGAGTTTAAGTTTTTAGACATTACATTGAATATAAGTAAAAAGGAGATTAAATCAATTGGATATAATTATATTACTATTTCATTCAAGGAAAAAGAGAATATCGTGGAGGAGCGTAAATCGTAAGTTAATTTTTATATTATGGATTCAGACGATCATTTAGAGATATTAATTCGTAAAATTATATCTTTAAATACATGTAGACAGGAATAAGAAGAAATAACAATTTACAAGCATTAAAAAAGATTTTAACTAAGACTGAACGAATTATTCGTGAAATAGAAAACATTTTGGAGTCATATAAACATGTCCAACAAACAGAGAATACAGACAATTGAGCAAAATACAATAGAAAATACACAAGCTCAAGAACAATTAGGATATGGTCAAGGTGCATCATCTGGAAATGTAGGAATTAATACTAATTTCACATGTAGTTAAGATGGGGGACACTCTGAAACTGTTACATTCAAAAGAACATACATACATTTTATTGGTCAGGGAGTTGACGCTTCCGGTGGACAATTTGAGAATCTGATAATGACTTATGTGTTAGTTGGGATTGGGGAGCATCATACTTACCATACAATACAACAAAGGCATCAGCATTACCATCACAATTATGGAAATATTTATGCAGAGCTAATTCATATAGAATTAAAAGTCCTAGTTTCGCATGTACAGACATAATATGTTCAAGAGACGATTTACAAGCAGATGGTAGGGTAGTAAGCACACCTCAAACAGACACTATTGAAATTTTTGAAGATAAAAGAGGGAAAATTTAGACCTAATAATGTATTACCTGTCGGTACAAGAAGTTTATTTGAAGTAAACAGATATTTTCAGTAGTAGAACCACAAAATGTTAATGAAGAAGAATTACCAAGATGTAAAGTTATGTTCCCGCCAGAAATGACACTATCCCTACGGTCTGAAAATACAGATCTATAATTTAGATACTTCTGCATTTGATCCATATAATGGTATGTTCATAGTAAGTAATTGGAAATCAGGACAATCATTAAGTAGGAGTTATAATTTTGATTCAGGTAGAATACCTTGTGTGTCTTTTGCAGACATGTCAGCACAACCATGTAATGCATCTAATTTAAAAATAGCTAATAAAATGTTAGAAACTGTGTATGGTATTGGAGCTAATATGGCAACACAAATAAATTGGTCTCCAATTATTCCAGCTAACTCTGTATTTATTTTTAAGATTTGCACCATTATATACAGCTAAAGGTAAAGCATTAAGACGTGCACAATTTAAATGAACTTACACATCAACAATATAAGTTTTACTATAGTCCTAGCGGTGGTATAAACTTATTTATGTTAGGGTTACAAACAGAACGTTTAAATAATTGTTTGTTGACGCATATGAGAAATTAACAGCAGATACAACCAGATATAATTTTGGAGTACATGCAGAAAACTTTGTCATGCCATTAACTGGTATACTATAGGAAAACAACTAAAATGGAAGAACCAGTCTGTATAACAATAGAAGTAGTGCAGATGAAAGAGAGTCAGTCAATGAAGTTCGGAAATGCAAGAACAAGTGGTAAATGACTAGGTTTAGACGACGTATGTAATAGAAGAACGATAAGGAAAACAAACCAACTTACCTGTAGAAGCTAAACCAGGAACATCTGGCGAAGTAGCATTAACTCCGGAACCAAAAAAGGGCCAAGATTAGCAGGAGGGGGTAGAGTAGTAACTAAAGAAGGATTAGCCATGATATGGGATTTAGACGCAATTAAAAAAAGCAAATGCATCAAAGGTAAATCAAAGAGTGGCAGGAGTAAATAAAATAATATCAAAATTTAAAGCAGGAGCACAATTAAATGACCCAGAACAACCAACATTAACACAAGTAAATTTCACAAAATACATAGCCAAACAACCAACACAAACATTAGATACATTGCCAACAATTGTGCATGGACCACAAATAGGTCCACAGTTTACTCCTGATTCGCAAATAGATACAAGAGATTTAATACAAGAATTTCCAGAGACATGGTTAAGCAGAGCATTTACACTTAATTCACAAAAACGAAAAAGATCAGATTCACCAGTATCACCAACAGCAGCACCACCAATGTCGCCAGATTTATTCTCAGATTCCGAAATATTACCATCACTGTATGACTCTGATATAATTCCAGGGACAGTACAAGAGACTCCAAAGAAACAGAAACTGATCGATTTCTCTTTACCGGATCTCCAGTCAGGAACAGGATCAGATACCCATCACGGGTCTAGTACTGGAGCCGTCTTCAAGCTCAAGTTCAGGAGCGACCGTACCAGGAGGAGTAGACACATGACCCCGGGAGAATTCAAATAACGTGAGTTAACACTTCAACTATGAGTTTATCACCAACTTTTACGACTAGGAAGGAAATGTCAAATTATATTTGGGCATTAAGTAATCCTAATAGATCATGGACATGGGAACAATTTTACTAATCAAAGCAAACACACATTTAATGGAAGCAATCAAAAGACACATGGTTCAAAGACAACTTCACATACCAAGTGCTAAATTATTTACAATAGAAGAAGAAATGATAAGCGAATTCTATCATACATATCTATTTAATGTTGAAAGTATATCTTAAGTTACATCCAGGGTCAACATATTATGTAACTGATACCGCAATAAGAAGTTATGACCTACACACACATCAGACAGATTTAGCTCTTATAGTGCCAATGCAGTTTGACATTAAAATTTCCAAATCCAAAATTAAGAAAAGGTCAATGGAATAATCAATTTATGTTATTAGAATGTATGGACCTATTAATGGCTTATCGGAAATTATATGGTGTTGATTATTTTTGTTAGACGTTATTTGGAATTTAAGTAAAAAGAGAAACTCAAATGGTACAAGCAAACAATAGGTATCACTGTTCTATCTTAAATTGCGATTATCCATTATCTCTGAGTTCGGAAACGGATCAGGTAAGGTACCAGACAGGTTCAATTTATAAATTTTCTAGATAATCACATAGCCCATCATATACTAACAATGCTGGACTGTTATGCTATACAAAGGTAGAACTGGTAACTCAAGGATTAGACACTCCTACTCATCTAGAATACAAAAAATATAGGCTAATGACAGATTGTTATTTGATAAATAGGAAAGATCAATGGGATCAAATAGGTGGTGGTTTTCCAAAACTATTAGGGTCAAACCAAGGAATGCAAATATGTATCTATTTAGTGCAAACAGAATCTGCATATAGAATACAACCAGAACAAAAAAAAAGATGTTGTCAAACCAGATCAAACTTACTAAGTTAAAGATAATGTATCAGAATCAATTAATGACTTTAAAACGTTAGGTACACAAGGACAGATGACAGAAATATTAGGAGGTTGAGTACAGTAGAGGATAACATACAAATATATCAGAAATAATCCCACAACAAGACAAAATGACTGCCTTAAAAAATTAGTAGATAATTAATACAACATAAAGATAGAGTAGAACCAATCTTACCACAAATAGAGAATCAGACACTAGCAAGACAGTTAGATAGCTAAAAAGAGCAATAATTGATTTGCAAACGCGTTTCAATTACGACAACATTAAATTACTAATCCAGCAAGAACATCAAAAAAATTTCACACCAGAATGCATAGCTTCTTTAATGAAGTCAAGTCCAGTTCCAACTTTAGATAAACTAGCCACAGACATACAAAATAACACAGGTAACTCACAGGGTTTATTGAACACATTAATAAAGACAATGCAAGACACAATTAATTTGTAGAACCACTAGCTCCTCTCGTAAATAACGAAGTAGTTAAGGGCTTTGTCCCTGGATCTGGAATTATAATGGACATCATTGACAATGCAACAGCTATATTTGACATAATTCACAAGACTTTAAATGCAATGGGTTCCTTAGTTGTTGATTTTGTTGGAAAGTTACTTTTAAATAAAGTTACAAGTTCATAGTTGTATTAGTTGTATTTTAATTCCACAGATGGAAGGTCAAAGACGAGAACCACAAGCCCAACATGGGAGAAAGCTACCTGTATAAATACTACAACAGAGTATATGACAAGAAATTATACTCAGTCATTATATATGACTTACATGGAAAGGTTGATCCATCAACGATTGAAAGTCGCAAGTATATGATGGATGAAGGCGGCCAGATCAAAACCAGCACTAAAGGTTTACCATTGGGTGAATATGCGAAAGAAGAGGACTATGATCCCTACGACAATACAAAGATTTTAGATAAACCAACAATTGGTTTCACAACTAGACAGGAAGTCTATGGGGGATTAGATGATAGTCAACAGAGAGTCAACAACAGTATAAAGAAACTGTGTAACGACAATCCAACAGCCTACTTTTGGCATAACGGAACGAGAGATGACAACTGCCAATATAATGGTCTACATGTTCACTTGATCATTGAACATAACAAAGAGAACCAAAAACTGTGTCAAACGTATGCATACTCAAATATGGGTAGGAACTTACGAAAGGACAATATCAAGTGCAAGTATCAGAGAGTGATGTATCCACTGAACTTATACGCCCAAATGATGACGAAAACCACGGACTTTGCTCGGGTGCAAAAATCTGCAACTGGCTGCATTACTTAAACGATCATCAGCTATAACTGCTGAACCACCAATGCAACAAGAAGAATATGAAGGTGAGAATGTCCATGAAGGAGTAGCAGCAGGTAATCCAATGGCCAAACTTATTGGATTCGAGAAGAAATCATCAGTGGCAGCCGTCATAGATTACATGGCTACAAGACAGGAACCTGGTCCTAGTGATCTCAACAAACTGTTCACAGCACCAATTGTACAAGAGAAGAGAGAGAATAGATATGTTAAAAAATCTACTACAAAAGTATGACACTAAGGAATGCGAAACGATGGTGCAGCAAATCATCGAAGAGAATAACTTGAATGACCTGGACAAATGGAGGTATATTAGCCTAATCCCCAACTTCGGCGCGATAAAGAATGAAGGCTTTCAACGAAATCCATTTCGAGGAATTGATGCAAGTGGATCTTACACCAGCAAATTGCTAGACAAGTTTACCCCGACTGCCAGACATATGTCTGTGTACGAAACAGGGCATTATTTGACAAGTGTGCAAGCACCAAAATATCGACAAGAACTCATTGTTATAGACATTACAATGTGTTAAACAAGAGGACACCTAAGAAAATGTTTGGTTTTTCCATGGAGCGAGCAACGCTGGGAAGACATATTGGTTTTCCGCGCTAAGGCCTTTCCAGGAGCTTACAGGACAAACTGTCCAGTCCAAAGACTTTACCTGGCAAAAGTGCCTTGGAAAATCCATCAAACATATTCCGGAGATCCAATTTGTGACGCCGGAACAGGTGGAGGAGGGCAAGAAGATTTTTGAGGGAGCCGAAACAACGATGAACATCAAACATAAAGAACCAAACTGTTGACCAGGACGACACCTATTCTTATGAGCAGTAATACTCTCCCGTGGCAGTTTTATCTGCAGGAAGAGCCTACCTTTAAGAATCGTATGTTCAATTACATGAACCTAAAGATGTCGCCTTGTCTGGCAAACGTTGGAGAACCAAACCCACAATATTTTGGGATGATGTTTAAACATCTGAAGGATATGGAGTTCTTCAACGGTTCCGATGAAGAGATACCCACAGATAGAGAGGATTCGGAAGCCTTTGAGCACTACACTGACTTGATCCATTTATGGCATGGAAGTCTAATAGAAGCTGAGGCACCAAGTATCATGAAAGAATTGAAGAGCCACAAGTACAACGAAGAAGCCTATTACATGGAGATTTCTGCAAATCCTGTAGAGGATCTGACCAAGTACCATCAGAGACTTCCATTTGCCAATCCGTTACAGGCCCAGATAGAGTCCTTCTTAAAACTTAATAACTCCTTATTATATAGAAGGTCATTGATTTTTTTAATGGGCAGCAAATACCGGGTACATTTGCACGAAACAATTGAAGTCAAATACTTAACTGAAGTCAAAAATCATTTTTATGGAGAGACTTTCTGCTTTATTATCTGCAAATTATTCATGTTGAAAATAAAGTGAATGAAAATAAAGACAAAATACATCCCTTGTTAAAGTAAAAGAGAGGCTAACAGATTTCGATCTCATGGTCACATCAGCAAATACATAACAGTGACAGTCACAGATGCCTTATATTGTTGCTATGGACAGCCGCATTTTTCGTGGATAGTAATCTTCCTTGCACGTCTCAAGTCATGACAAATGCCTACACTATAAATATTTGCCATGAAAACGGAATGAGCCTGCGTATTCTTAGACCCAGATCATGCGAAACCGGTTCCGGTGGTCCAGCAGTTTAAGCATCAGCCCCGTAACCAAAAGTTCGAGTGTTCGATCACCGGCTGCGACATACCCAAGTCGTCAATGGCTACTTTGGTATGGTATCATGCCACTTACCTATGGCTTAATATCGCAGCGTGGCAGCAATATATTTGTATAATGTAGAAAACAGTCCAGAAATTACTGGAAAAAAATGCCGATGTGGCGTTAACCTAAACAAACCAGAACCAGCAAAAGAAGATCACGCCTTGGAACAGGTCCGTTTTAAGGCAGTTAATTTGCTTGGTAACCAACCAATTATTTTTTAAATTACAAAAATATACAATTACATCAAAGACATTTCAACATAGAGAGGCAACTGCTGTTCGTAGTCATAAGCAAAAATGTCCTTGCAGTTTTCTCCCCTTAATAAAACTATTACTTAAATTAATACAGATATTGTATACATTCAATTTTATAATTGTCCAGGACATATTGTCTGTTTAATGATTTACGACCAATGCCAACTGCGAGTGTCTATTTACCAAGCAGTTGCCAAATATATTTTTTACATCTCGAATTACATAGACAGGGAAAAAATATAAGAAGTATATAGTGTCATATATCATTTTAATGATAATTAAACAAATATCTTTATTCTTGACAAAGTTATTACCTTCTATATAAACCAACTGTCACAATCAGGCGATGCCAAAAAATGAACCTTAATTTCTTAATTCACTTTATCAAACTTTGTAGCACATTTATAACTTTTAACAACACACTATAAATATTTATACATTACTAGTTCCATGAAATAAAACATCTAATGATCATGTTTTTTTTTTAAATTTTATGTTGTAATATGCATCATTCTAAGCAAATAGAATCATGTACAAATTACAACGTTTTCCCGAGCGATTATGGTTAACACATAAAGTGTGGCTGCCCTTGATTACTGCTGACAAAGTCTTCTTGTAACACTTGTTTAACTTGAAGATGAACTTATCAATATTCTCAAGCAGTCACTTTCATATTCCTTCAATAACTGATAAGTGTAGACCGCAGGGCCCTCCTCATACATAATGTTAAACCAAGAGCTGTAACCCGAAATCTGAATTTATGTATAAAGTAGTATAAGAGATGAAAGCAACAACAGATTGCAATATTTTATGTTTTTTAGATATTATCTCCTGTAATTACATATATTTATATTTATCTGTGTTATATATTTGTATACTGCATGTAGTAATATCTAAAACTGTAATGTGATTAAATAATTATCAATACCGCAAAGTTTACAAAATTATTTAATTGTATAACTCTCATTGTATTTGTTCTAAATTTTATTTTTGAATAAATTTACAAATTGTTTGTGCTGTTAGTAATGTTACTGTACAGAATTTAGTGGTTGCAAAGCAAGAACTGCTAAAAATAATTATTGATGTGATGTCTAACCCAGGGCCAAATATGAAAATTCAACTTACATGAAATTCATCTGAGGTATCAACTTGACTTTGAACCGTCTTTCTTCTCCATTTTCTACAATTTTGTGTCCTACATGTTTTTCGTCATATCATCATTGTCAGAATCTCTGGGCATGGTGTAAGCATGTGCCTCAAGTTTCTAAAACTTTACAGTCAATTCCTATATAGGTGTCTATGCGTTTTCCATTAACTACTCTAGTGACCCTGTACAACACTGTTAAATCAACATCGGGTCCAGGTTTTTGGTTCAACATATGTTTCCTGAAGTTTAACTGGCTCTTTAAAGCAGTCCGCTTTTCACTGACTTTTGTTACGTCTGCTAAATTTCTGTCAACTTCATATGGTAATTGCTACAGGCTAAAGAACAGCAATTTGTGTACCCATCAAGTTTCCTTATTCGATTCAGTTCTTGCTCGTGCTCTATTTGCAGAGACTCAGATACAGCCTTCCTATGCTTTCTCTCGATTTCTGCTTTTCGTTCCTGAAATTCCTTCCTTACTTTGGGCACATTTTTCACAGCTTCACTTTCTGTTTCTCATTTTCAGCACCTTTTTCTGCAAGTCATCTATGAGTCTTATTTGCAATAAACATCAAGTATGCATCTGATGCAAATACAGACAAATTTGGCTTTTTTCGCAGTAACTGGTCTAAATACCCAAATGTTGACTTAGCAAATTTATTATGCTTCTGTGTTTCATGTGTGCTTTTTCCCTTACTGAATTGTCCACTTTTTCCCTTCGACCACCTGGTCTGAATAGATTCTTTTAGACACACTTCTTTTTCAACATGTTCCCATTGTGTAAGTAGAGTATCTCTATTACTGTAACATCCGCAAAAGGCAGCATGTCACAAGATATAAATGACTCTATATCCTCCGAGGGGTTACTAAGGAACGCCACCAACTGTAGATAAAGTCTATTCATATCAAATATGTGCACTGGTTTATCTTCCAGGAGCGACTACAACGGACCAGTAACAAAGCGATTAAAGCTTTGGCTCCAGCAGGATACTCAGGGACTTTCAGATCATGGCAGACAACTTTGAGAAAATCCTTCATTTTATTATTTAAGAAATACACAGAGGCTGCACTTTCAAACAGTATATTAAACCTATTTCCATGAAAAGGTTGCAGTGACAGACTACGGATATCATTTTCCCTAAAAAAAAAAACATAAGAAGTCTTTCATAATAACACATTGAAATTTCAAGATTTTTCATCTACACCTCTTGCAAGTGATTTACAGGCTGTTCTTACAAGTCTTAGAGCACCAGATTCCTTTGCATTTTGGAAGTTTGTGTCAAATGCTGGTCTTTCTTCAAAGAATGACCTTTCAACCTCGATCAATCAGCAGTTCGAAGATTCTGCAAAATGCACAAGCCTATGCAGCCCACAAAAGAAGTTGAGGTTACTACTTACAGCCACCTGATCTTCTACAGATAATAAATGCCAGTTTTGAGTCAAGTTTGGTAGTATGTCTGTTCTTAGTTCCTGTAGTAATTCACTAAATTTGTTTTAGAGTGTGGCATACTACGTGGTATATATGACGTCATATTTTTTTTTTACACGAAAAACATATTTTGCATCAATTCAGTGCACAATTTTCCGCTTCGCATGCACTGTATCCAATTAAAATTGGTGAAGAAATATATTACTAACAGCAATTTTCTTTTTTGAATCGAGGCAAATAAAACTGCTTGTGGCAGCTTAAAATGACGTCATATACCACGTGGTATGGTCACACCTTTTTCAGTGCTAGCCCGGTCGCTCATGGAAGCATTGATACTTACTAGTATTTTCTTTGCAGTGTTGTGGCCATTTTACTACGATCCTCAATGTCACCCAGTATTTCGTTGAAAACATTTAAATGTCTTTGCCAGATTTGGTCACCAACTGTCGCAAGCCTAAAACATACATTCGCCCATCTGGGTGTAAGGCATGGTACACTGAGTATTTTGTTCCAGACTTTGTGGTTTCATCGGTGTACACAATAACGTTTTTTCTTCTCTAGTAACTGCTTATTCAACTGTGTCTGTGTAAGTATCATGCTCTCAACATTCATATGAAGCACTACACTTTCTGATGGCAGATTCTGGGTTGTTTTGGTAACTAATGTTAGAACACATCTGATTACACTTTCAATATTTCGTGCCGCAATATTTAACTCAAGTATTTTTTAAATGCACATTCTTAGTTCAAAGGTGAACATATTAGCATTTTCATTACAGAAAGATACTTGATTTCTTTCCACAATATCAGCTAACCAGCCCCTTTCAGCTACAATGTCCCTATTTTCCTCATCTTTTCTTTGTATAGACTCCTTTAACAGAACAGACACAAAATGTTCATCGCAATCTAGTACTTGGTTCTGCAATTGCTCAAAATTTCAATTTCACAATTTTTGTTTAGGTTCTTGGTTGTTTCAGTCGAATACTTTTGAGAGTTGCAGATTTGGTTTTCAACCGTGACTGCAAGACATTTATCAACCTGGTTTTATATTTCACATCTGTTTTCTTTATTTTTTTACGACCAGTCTGGAAATTGTTCTTTTCTTTGTTCTAAAACTGGACAAATAAAGGTACTATTTTCACCTGTCAATGCTGTAATTTCACTAGCTAATCTCAGCCCCTCACTGCGTGGGTTCGAATCCCGGCAGGGTCATTCGGATTTTCATGTGAGGAAGCCTTCCAGCTGGCTTGCGGTAGGTCGCTGGTTCTACCCGGATGCCTCTGTGAACCTCATTAGTAACAGACGACAGTTACACCCATATACCAAGTTATGAATATTTCAGTAAAGGAAGGTGTGACAAACAACTTACCTTAAGAGCTGAAGATCCATTTGGAGTTGAGTTTAACTGTGGTGAGTCTTCAAACAGGCCCCTTTCTCTGTCTAAATCTTCAAATTCAATGTTTTCAGAAGGCTAAGTCTGAAATCGAATTTATCACATGACTATTACCTATAACTTGTACCGTTTACTGTACTGTATTGCAGTTGATCTTTCTTTTTTGATTCATGATAAATTTTAGCACGTCCATTCAGCTTTTGTTATTTTTAATGTAGTGTCACAGTTCAATCATAGTCACAACTGAGGAAAATAAATGTGTAATATATCGAGACGCTAAAGTGTGTAAGAAATACAGTACAGGTCGTATAGGTAGTTACTGCTAAACTGCTGTAAAATGTAGCACAACACAACCTTCCTGGTACACACTATCTTGTTGGAGGTCACTCATGATTGAATGGTCCGCCATATGAACATCTGCTTAACTCGATGAATATTTTTCCTGGTCACTGCCACTAACTTGACTAAGAGTAAGACTTGGTTCACGATCAAGATTTTCACTGAAAATGACAAAAAAAAAATCAGTGTATTATATTACCAATCAAATTTAAAACGATTTGATTTAGTACATTTATCTAAGAAAGGACAACTGAAAACCGTTAATAATTTAAAGGGATAAATCGAATGAGAATAAATTATTGTCAGCACCACCGGCTACCTTAGTTATAGGGAAAATAGGCACCACCAGACTTCCATCGACTAGCGTCATTTAGCGGCACCATCAAATGTGATAATTTGGACAGGAAAATAAGAATAAAACATGAAATTAAGCGGCAAAATATATGCAAAGTATTGCACTGCGGTTCACTTCAGTATAAAACGCCAGACTTGGCCAAACGATGAAATGAAAAAGAAATCGTACGGATTATCGTCTGCCATATCTCCCACCATTCACATCACAACAATTTTTGTTGACGTTTTACACAAAAAAAGCTTTTCAAATAAACGTAAAATAAGCCTTTTAAAAAGCGCCTGCCAATTTTAGCCTCGGTTTCAATTGGTCAACAAATAGAACAAAAGCGACACACTGCTTCAAAAAGTTTATGGTTTAATAGCAATATACACTTTTTTGGAGGAAAGTCACATCGCAAAATGACAGATTAATGTTTAATCTACCAGATGCGTAATAAAATAAGATGCTTTTCTTTCTTTCATTTTTTACTTTTTTATTTAATTAAGCTTGTTTATCATTATGGCACATAGGCGGTGAATATCGCTGACGCCATTATCTCGAGTAACGTATATTTTTTTTTTTTTTTTTCAATTTGCTGACTTACTATCACTAGTCCCTTGCCTCTGTGGGTTCGAACCCAGGTCTGGTCATTCGCATTTTGAATGTGATGAAGGCTTCCAGGTGGCTTGCCGTATGGAACAGAATTAGGGCAAAAATTGCATCTCACCGTCTTACAAGTCCATGTTTACACGTGACATTCTGCCTTTGCCATACTGACATGTGATATGCTGTATTATGTTAAGTGCGTTTATCAATGCTGTCTACTGACTAATGCTCTTGTGTATCTTGCATAGTTAATGATTTGGTTTATGTTAAGTGCGTTTATCAATGCTGTCTACTGACTAATGCTCTTGTAGAATCAAGATCCTGCGTTTCGTTTTTACTCAGGGGAGGAAACTGAATACTCGGAACTCTGGGAAAGTAATATGATCATAACAGAGTTGAAATATAATAATGTATAACAGTTTGACTTTTAAATAGTTTTATTTTCACTTAGGTAATTTTTAGGAGGGGGTGGGGGGCATAGCCCCTGGTTTTTTAGTGTGTGTGTGTGTAGGGGGGGGGAGGGCATAGCCCCTTGGGAAATATTTTTTCTAGGAGGACGGAGGTGCATTCTGAGGGCATCTGAGGGAATTTGGTAGATTTTTTTCAGTTTTGACAAGATTCCTGTCCCACGACCCTCTTGTTATTGTAATGGGGGCGAATGACAACGCTTGGAGGTTGTTGCAGTAGGCGGCAGTTAACCTATTATTGCTCTTAGGAAGGACCAGTACTAGATCAATATCCTCCGTAAAAATCTCGCATCAAAACCATGGTAGGTAGCCGCCGGGCTTGAACTCACAACCCGCTTATTCAATATATAGATCGTGAAAATATATTTCTACATGATTTATAGTGACATTAATACGAACTTTATGGCACTGGCTGCAAAGCTAGGTTGCGAGTTCTAATCAAGCTTGGGGACGTTTTTGTGATATGTATTAAAACTTGTTAATAATTTATTAAAAAAATGAAATAAAATGTATGTTCAGCAATACTAAAGGCGTTTGCCTGATTTAGATTAAAGCAGACACAATTCCGTTGTTGTTGTAGTTGTATTGGGGTTTACCGTCGCTGCGATAGTATTTCAATCATATTGCGATATCCAGCTAATTACAGGTGGAGGAAGACCCCGAGTACACAAAGGTACCCGGGTAGAACCACCGACCTACCGCAAGCCAGCTGGAAGGCTTCCTCACATGAAAAATCCGAAGTCCCTACCGGGATTCGAACCCACAGCGGTGGGGGGCTGAGAGATTTGTAGTCCACGACTGTAACCGCTCGGCCACGGCCCGGTGACTCTGGGACTTAATTACGAAACTACGAACAGTATGTAGATCGACGAGATTTGCTCGTATATAAAATTTTGCGTGACGTTCATTATTTTTAAATATTCATCTTTGTAAACCTGAGCCCATATAATTTATATCTGAAATGTTTGGCCTGCAATTAGAAAAGCAATGGAAAGTATTATGTAAAATGCAATTATGTCTTTAAGCAGTGGATCTACTTTCAATTTCTAACAATTTGTTTAAAAGAAATAACTTTTTCGAATTTGGAAACAGCCACAGTTTCGTACTTCATTTTGCCGATTCTTCCCGAACAGTAGTATAAAGTGACTTATTATAGGCACGCCACCTTTTCTGTGGAGGACGAAATTTCTGTATATACTACTCCGAACTACCGACAGCGAGTTCAGGTGACCAACTACAGTTCTACTCGAGTTATAGAGCGTCCGCCTCGGGTGCGGGAGGTCGTGGGTTCGATCCCTGGTCGCAACATACCAAAGTCGCAAAAAAAAAAAAGGGTACTGTTAAAGCTCCCTTGCTTGGCGCTCACCATTTAAGGGTAGATGCAGGACTGGCTGGCCCGGTGTCAGGATAATGTGACTGGGTGTGGTATAATGCCACATGTCCACGGTGTGATACTGCAATGTGGCAGCACTATATCTATTTCAGGTAAACATCGTCTCCAAATGACTTAAAAATACTGTCGGTGGGACGTTAAACCCAACAAACACACACTACTCGAGTAAACTCGTATTGATGACGTAATAAATATACTCTAGTTAGCAATCAACTGAACGTATGAGGCTTACCCCTTGTGACTTTATATGTAAATAGACATATGATTAAAACAATAGATCTTTTATTTATGACTTTTTTCGAGCTTGGGCTTTAATAAAGTAGCTGCCAGCTTGCATGCTTATTTAAAGACAGGATATCATAGATATTTATAAATTTCTATAAATTTGCCTAGACGCTTTCCGTCCGCCATATTGCTTTCTAGTCTACCCACCTACCTCTCTGGGTTGAACTCGCGTAACCCTACAGAACCCCGCACGTTTTATTTGCAACTCTGGTAACTCTAGTTAACTCTAGTAGCTAAACTGAACTCGCTCCAAGTCAAACCGGCAGAGCGCCCTCCAACGTCATGATGCTAGGTGCACATTTTGACATTTGTCATTCTGCTTGCGTACATGTGTTATTTTGCTTAGCTACACGTGTCATTCGTCGATTCGTTAAACCGACGAAATAAATTCCATTTTAATACGAAACTGGACTGTCCAGCTATACACAGTGCTATACGGTGATGAAATGGAAATAAAAGCAGATGTATTTTCAGTAGTTAATTATGATGTGAATGAGTAATGAATGTTTAATGTAAAAAAAACAACAACAAATAACGCAGACGACGATTACACCGTATTGTACTAGTCAAAATGATGCTAGTCACTTAGACAAATGAAGCAATAAACATGTCAAAAGGCAAAATGTATTTTTTGCCCGAATTCTGTTCCATATTGCCGCGAGTCGCTGATACCATCCGGGTACGTTGTCTTCCTCCACCTGTTAGTACCTTAAAGTCGTTAAGTGACTGAAACACTGACGTAGAGACGGTGTTCTTCAAAACAACAACAACAATAATTCTGAGATATAAGATCCTTAAATACATGTACCGTCAAAATTTAATCCAATCTGACACTGAGCTTGACATCGGATGACGTCATTTTTGAGATCACGTGGTGTTTTTTAAAAAGCTTCTTTCCTAAACCTGCAAACCCATTTTAACTTTCAAATAAATCTTTCATGTAATGCACGTATTTCATTTATGACGCATTATCTATAAGTTATTCAATTCAACAGTGATTTACATTACACGAGCTTGGTCTACATATTAACAGCAGTGTGCTCTTCGGCTTTTCATGTAAAAGTATTTCCTGCGGATTACAGTCAATGTCGTGTTCATTCAAGCGCACGTATCAATAAATCATTTGCTTTTATAATTATTTTACAAATACACGTATGTTTATACCATGCCAGTGTTATTCAAACTTAATATTGGGTTTTGATAATTTGTTTTCCTCATCTTTTAGTACTTTATTAACATATGCATACGGTAGATGAGCGGATCCAGCAGTATAGTTCAGGGTGTTAAAAAAAAACCTGGTTATGCATTGAATGTTTGGAAATTAAAGTTTGGACTTTTGTTTGGGGACTTTTAGTTTTAAGGCTTACTGGGTGTGAGAACCCTATCAGGATCAAGGATTTGATAGGGAGAAAACTGATCAATCAACACCCCAGAAATAAGGGGGGCGAAGGCGGGCCCGCATGTAGATTTACTCCTGTATCCTACTATATTAGGCAACATATTAGGTACAGCATATTAAAAAGACATCAGCATTTATAAAGTGCACATGACATGCAAAGAAAAATGACACGTAAATTGATACTTAAATTTATGATTTTCTCCATATGGGGTAGAACTTTTAATTAGCATCAGTTTATCCGTATTGTGTATATAAAAATAATATATATAACATGTTCTTTTTTTTTAATTTTAAATATTTTCAAAAGAATTTGATCATCACATCCAAATTTGTTAAACTTGTTTTAACTTATCTTAATGACTTATGTATTTGTAGTGAATTAAAGGTGTTTAATCAGATGTGTTTGTTAGTTTTCTTGTTCATAACTTTTCACCGACAGATGTCAGTCATACCAGTTCTATATTTTTTACAATTTTTGTATGTCTCGGCTGGTGATCGAACCTTCTTGTTATATACATTTGCTCTCACCCCTCTGCCACTGGAACCGGTTCAGGGCTGTAATTTTAAACAACAAAACAAATACTTGCATCACTTCACTAGAACATGGCTTAAAATGGCTTTAGTTTCAAATTTAATATGAAATATTAACATGTGAAGTAAAGGCAATTTATGATCTAAATTTCATGCCATGGACACCTTCACCGACTTAACAGTTTTTAACCTAGTTCATTGGGCTATACTAGAATCTATCTACTGATCTCACTGGGGAGTCTTTCACTCCGCTTATACCATAGCCATGGACTTATACCACCCTCTTAGGTACCCAGTTACACATGGGTGAAGTGAAACAAGGCGGGGTAAATTTCTCGCTCACGGAAATTAGCAGTGTTCCTGGCAGGACTCGAGATGTCCCGAAGCGCATGCCATGCTCCACCAGCCTTTCTTAGCACAAAGTAATACTTTACTTCTTAAGACACGCATTTATTCGCTCTTATTTTCATATAATCCTTTCTTAATATTCACTTTTGTTTAACTATTGAACTCTTTTAGACGACCGATAGAATCGTATATTGTGAAGTATGCGATGTGATTATATATATCACGTTAGACGAAAAATAATGTAATTTGTAAATTTGTAGTCCAAAATTATCCTTTAGAAAAATAATTCAGAACAGAATCGAAGCTGTTAGCTCACCTTTAATCAAAGAGCGATGGTGACACTTCTCTGGCTTAGGGTATTCACCTCGGGTCTATTGAATTTCATTGACGCAAAACATAAGATGCGATCGATTTTATATCGAATATTGAATAAATTATCAACATTTGCATGTTAACGTAGGAAGAAAATGTTTGTGGATATGAAAGCAGACTGACTATGTGAACATTTCGGTAGTCCAGTAAGTAATATAAAATATATATTTTCCACACACACACACAAATATTTTTCAAGTTGTGTTTTTGTCAAAAGTCATATATCATTTGTATATGTATATCATTTTTTATGGGAGGTAGGTACGTGAGCGCATGTACGACAGGAAATTATTAATTCAAACTTTATTATGATACAAATATATTGTATTCTAATTGTATAGTCTGGGTAATATGATATCGTATTGTATCACATTGTATTGTATTTAATTGTATTGTTCTAGAGTGACTTATGTTTCTCTATTTCTATCTATCAGTCTTTCTTTCTTACCTGTGATTAAGGATCTGAGTGTTGTGGGTTCGAAAACCAGCAGGGTCATGTTTTTGTTTTTTTATTATTTTTATTATTTTCTCTGACCACTATTTCCCACTATTTCTGTTCCACTCAGATCAGAATTTGAAAAGAAAAAGCGTGGCTGAAAAGTATTAAACAAAAAGAAAAAAATGTTGGTTTCTGCGGAATAACATTTTTTCATCTTGTGAGGAAGAAAATCAAAATTTTCCTTCTTACTCGATGATAAAAAAAAAAATCGATATTCCACTGAAACCAAAAATTGTTTTCTGTATATATATTATATTTATATTTAGACTTTTACTTTCAATTAACGTTTTTGCAAGTCTTAGTATAATTCTCTTTATCATTGCCATCGATATTTAAAACAAGAAAAAAAATCTGCCCAGCCTATATATCAGGAGTCCGAAAGACTATCATCAACTAAATTTTTCCGTTCCTGAAACCATCAGAAGCAAGAAATGAACATCGGTACCGAGTGTACGTTTTTATGTATGGGAACTAGGCTCTTTAGAATTACAATATAATTATTTAATTTACACATAAACTTAATGTATACTTTATCAGTCAATTGCCTGAATACTGGATCTTTTTTTCTTTCTTTTTTTTGTGTGCATATATTTAAATGATAATTTGAATTTCATTTACAGTCGAACTTCGGTTACTACACAATCCATTTCTCAAAAACCTTGTTTTATCCGAAACACTTCGGTTGTTCCAGTTCCTTTCCTTCTTATTTCCATGTAAAAACCTCTTGGATTTTTCGAATATGTGTTATTCGAAAACAGGGCTTCCTTCGAAATATTTTAACCTGTGCCAGTAGGTTTCTGTGATTTTCACTACTCTTAATCGGACTCGCATTGTTGGTAAAATTTTGAAAACAAACAAAGAAAATGAGGATATATCAAACACTGTTTTGTAAGGAACATAACAGTTTGCGTTAATTGATCTCAGTGGACGTGTGTCCTCCTTATTTTAAAGGTGAGTTTGACTGATTTTAGACGTTTGTAATATCTGTTTATGATGAAATGAGGACCGATTATATCTGACATCAGACAGGTATATATATATATATATATATATATATATATATATATATATATATATATATAATTTCAAGTTTTGAAGATTTAAAAAGAAATGTGCTAGTTGGGAAACCAGTAAACACTTTTCATATTGACGGTGATATTTAATATTCACGTGTGCTATTTGTCTGCCCAACACTCTATTCGGACAAGTATAATGTTAATATTGATTGTGTTATTTTATTCATGCATTTAAATGTGCAACACAAATTGCTATTATTAGAGTTCCCTTATTACCATATATCATAAATAAAACCAACAGCAATATTTATGTGGTTTTTCAAACACATACCTTATTCGATATAAAACGCTAGACCCAAATATTTCGAATAACAGAGACTGTGGACCCAAATATTTCGAATAACAGAGACTGTGGACCCAAACTATTTCGAATAACAGAGACTGTTGACCCAAATATTTCGAATAATAGAGACTGGGCAGTAATTCCTATTTTATACAATAGAAAAATCTTTCTCTGATAGAATTGATGTGCATGTACTTAGATATGTTAAGCAAAAAACGTGTTACAAGAACTCCATACATATTTCTCTATTTTTTATGTACCATCTGTCTATCCATAAGAATTTCGTTTTTGTTTAAACTAAATGGAATTATAACGCTACCTTCTGATCCCTTGGTTGCTAAGATGAAATGTAAAATACAAATCAATATATGAGCGAAACCCAAGCGGTTTTATTGTTTACAGTAACTGTAAAGTAATATTTAAATAATTTGGGGTGATTTTCATGATTCGAATCTCTGATCGTAACGATACGCCATTCCCTAGGTTGTTGTGTGCTTTAAGCATATGTGTGTAGTCGAATTTAAATAAGACTAGACTTGACTTGAGTTGATCGTCGCTTCGACAGTATTTCAGTCATATAGCGACGTCTAGCTTATTACAGGTGGATGGAAGACCCCGAATGCACGGAGACATCCGGGTAGAACCACCGACCTACCGCAAGCCAGCTGGAAGGTTTCCTCACACAAAAATCCGAATGACCCTGCCGGGATTCGAACCCACGTGGTGAGGGGCTAAGTAAAGCAAGCGACTTTAACCCTCTCGGCCACGGAGGCCCCGAATTTGAATAAGTGTTTAAATGCAAAAAGTGCAGTCTACAAGTTGACACCGGTTATTGAAAGAATGAATGGAGCTATAATTTGATGGTAATCTGACATGCAATTAATCAAACGCCTAATTACAAGATTAATGTATTTTAAAACGCCTTTATTTAGATTATTTGTATTAAATGTATTCACAACATGTGTTTAAGTGTATTGAGAGGGGGAACTTAATGAAACAGTGCGAAGCATTGACAAAAGAGTTATATTACTTCAACATATAATCTAATTCTTAGGTTAAGGCTTGAATATTTAAGAATTGAATTGCAGATAAATCCGGTCCATCGTGTGTAGGAAAGTATAGGATAGGTCACGTGATAGGTTAATTTAGTTCTTCGTATTATGATTACATTCACTGATCAACAGAACATCGTTTAAAAATGAAATGTAAATTCCTTACATCATGATTACTCTAAAAGTATTGATATAGACAATACAGGTTGTTACAGAAGATGATGAAATCTCTACTCCTCTTTCTACACATACTGATAGCAGCCACAGGAGTTCATTCTCAGGGTGAGTCATCACTTTAGTACTCAATAATTCCATTCTTAAGGGTGTTTATCGCCATTACAGTAAACATGAAAATAAACCTTTATGACCGGTCCCCGTGAATGAGTGGTCAGAACTCCCGATCCGTTCAGAGGTCGTGAATTCGATCCCCGGCCGTCGACATACCAAATTCGTTAAAAATGCACCTGTCCAGTATATCTGAATTGCGCATGGTGTTCTGCGCGTAGAAGTAGATCAAGTTCAAGTATTACTTAGCGCTAAGTATTGTTGGTGGAAATCGAGCCATTGGTTGGGCCAATATCAGGATAATGTGACTGGATGTGATATCATGATATGACCATTTCGCCACTGATGAAGTGTCAGCAAGTATATCAAGTATTGTGTCATTACTGACTATATCATTTTTGTATAAGCTCTATTTTAAGTTGTGTCATTTTAGAATATCCAGTATTTTCTATTAATAATTATTTATCGATAAAAATGAAAAAAAAAATCAATATATTTATATCTAGTTTGGAAACATTAACAAAAACACTCTTTCCAAAGATATAGTTATTAATTACTGGCATTTAGTTCAAAATTGTTAATTCGACTCATTAGAAATTAGCTTTATATTTCCACAGTGAATTTATCAGTATTGTAAATGTGCAACAAACTAATGTAATCTATTTAATTTTGTTCCAGCATGTACAGACAATAGTTGGGCCGGGGAAGATAAACCCGAAAGACAAAGACAATGACGTGGAGGCCGCCGCCACTGGTAAGATGAGTGTCTTCAGTAGTGGATTCATGTGATGAGGATGATGGTGTTGGTGACAATGGTGATTGCTTTTACAGTGATGATTACCATGATGATGTTTGTTATTGATAATGATTATGTTGCATGATGATGACAACATTAACGTATATGATGAAGATTTTAAATACTAAAAAATCAACTCAGCTCAACATGATGATGATGTCGACGGTGACAACGACGATAATGATGATGATGATGATGATGATGATGATAATAATAATAATAACGGCTATGATGATGATAATAGTATTGATGATGATGATGATGATGATGATGATGGTGATGATGATAATTTTAACTACTACTATGATGATGATGATGATGATGGTGGTGATGTATGACAGGTCGTTACTTCGTGAACTGTGACTACGTGGTGCCGTGCTGTGGTATCGTCAACCAGTGGGCCTGGTATTCGGAAGCTGCGGGATCTGTTGACCTGATGATCTGGAGACGGCTGTCCGGGACCAACTACGAGCTGGTTCACACCTTCACCGATACAGTAACCAGTACGTTGTTGTCCTCTACGTGCTGTAAAATAATATAGCCAGATTGAATTGAGATGAATTAAAAACTTATGCTTATACATTTCGGTGGATTTTGATGTTGTTCTTTGCTGGGTAATTCTAGAAAAATTCTCGCTTCATATGTGGATCGAGCTTGAAACCGTCGGATTTTTAGTCAATAAATGTACACTGGGCCATTACCATTGGCCATTGTAGTTCAGAAATAACGTAACTGATATGAAAATCTAGTATTATGTTACCAGTTCTTGTCTTTAATCATTCATTTACATGCAGATGCAATGTGAGCTTTCCGTATGTGTATGCCTTTAAATATATTTATCTCAAATGATTATACTACCGAAATCCTTGTATATCTCGCGATGTAGGCAAAGACGAGTGGTACGTGACTGTTACTAACAGGGTCCTGCTGCAACAAGGAGACTGCATTGGGTGGTCGGTATCAATCTGTTTTCTTCTTCTTCTTCTTCTCTCTCTCTCTCTCTCTCTCTTTTGATATTAAGTTGTAAGGACAATGCTGTCTTTGTTAAAGATGATGTTTTTATGTAGACTTGTATACTGTAAAGTAATACATATTTGTATTTTATTATCACTGATGATGGTAGTGACGGTAATGATGATATAACGATGCTGATGATGTTTACCATAATATGAAAAATAAATAGTGTATTCTAATTACTGACGATGATGATTACTTTAATAACAATAACATTTTATCATTATTACTGATGATGATAATGATGATGTTTTAATATAGTAAGAACATTTTATCATTATAGATTACGATGATAATGATGAATGAGGTTTCACAATGTTAAAAGAAGGGCGATTTGTTACTATAGGTACTCGTCTGGGACTGTGGTACTGACTTACAAAGAAGAAAATAGCGGGAATTCTGTGCCTTACGTGACCAGCGTGGGCGCCACTATAGACTTGAATGGCGCTGCAACCACGTCAACCACAAGGAACCATGCCATCGGTGTCAGGGTCTCCCAGGGTAACCAGTCTCCATCCCCTTCTAGATATCCTCTCTCTCTCTCTGCCAAATCATATAATTAGGCCTTCTAGGCCGAGAGGTTCTAGTTGCCCCTCACCGCTGTGGGTTTGAGTCCTACAGGATAACTTAAAAGCAGGATTTTTTAAATTGAGGAAGAAATGTTTGTATTAGATTGGTGGTTCTACCCGAATGCAACTGTAACCCACCTGATATTGACTTGATTCCGCTAAATGGGTAAGATATTGAAGAAGTAATGGTAAACTCCAACACAACAACAACAAATTTCGAATCTTGTAAAGCGTCACCAACACAAATATGATCCTATCCTTTATTTAACGGAACTTAACGGACCCCCCCCCCCCCCTCCTGGTTTGATGTCAAAGCTGGTGAATGGTCGCGATGCTGAGATATGCTCCAGTCTCCAAGCTGGGACAAATTGTCAGTGGCGCTGCGTTGACTGCCCTTAAACAGTGCATACAGGCCTAGTAGTAAGTGGGTAGCTCTCAAATGAGACACTACTACCTGCTCGAGGAATGTAACGTGCACCCGTAAGTCTGTCCGGTAAAGTCACCAAGTCCGTCTTGTCCTTAAGATGGCTGTCGTACTAACTGGACAAAGTCTAGATCCTCTCGTCGGGACATTAAGCGAAGTCTTCATGACTTTGGCAGATCCTTGATATCATTGATCTGTTGATGCTTCCTGATCAATTTTCAGACTGCCTCACAACAAGTTACCGTCTTTTCGCTTCCGATGAAGTTCTCTTTACGTAATTATGGCTATACATTAGATATACACGAAAATGCTTCTTTTACCGAAAAACTTGGGGTGCATGATAATTTATCCTGTATAAGTATGTACAAGTATTGCCACTGTATATCAAGGTTACAATCCTATCCCTAACAATTGTAGAAATAAAATCTCACACGCGTTCATTTATAATGTACCATAGACAAAATATTAGGGGGTGCTTAACTATATTTTGGTGTACATGTATTTGTAATACTAACCAGGGCATTTCTGATCAAATGTGGGAAAGCCCAGCCGACAAACGTTGAGAATATCCTGAGATAGGAACTTCAGTTCATTATTAGATTTCACAATATACTTCAACATTCACTTGTATCAACGTTGATATTTAGTCTAAGCCGTTGCCCAATTCAGCCTTTTAGCGGGCGTCTTCCAAATTTCCACTTATGTACGAAATAAACCTGTGTTAAGCGATCAGTCAAGGGAACAAGGGAAAAATGCCTCTTAACAGAGGTGATCTCTAAATGAAGTTTATATTAATACCAAAATGCTAGTTTGGTTATGTAAAAGAGATGACTGCTAACTACAGGTTGACCGCTTAGTACAGTTGGTCGCAAATACAGGTTCAACTGTAGTTCTACACGACACACTTACCATACATCACGTTACTGTTTATCAGTTGATATAATATTATATAAAATCATATAACTTTTGAAACACACATACACACACCAGTCTGGTATTCCAGTTATATTCGATTTTTGTACATTCTGATTCACTCCGATTCTTAATCATTCTTTTATTATGGCCCAGTAATTTTCATAACCATTCAACGCTTCTGTGTCTTTCAGGTGCTGCTCCGACGTTTGCTACGACTCCAACCTCTTATACCGTATCAGATGGCACGGCCACTTCTACCCCAGTAGTGACGATCACGTTCGCTGATTCTGACCTTTACGATTCCATCAGTCTCGACATGACGACGAACAGTGACTACTTCGACTTCACCGACAATACTGACAACACAGGTATATACAGTTTAAATAGGAATCACATTTTAGTTTTTTGGACGGTTTTTTTTTTCAACGAATAATTCGGTCTTCTATATTAATGATGTCCGGGCGGGCGACGTCGGGCGTCATCTCAGGTTAACCCCTATATGCCTCTGCAAACGAAGTTTGAAGGGGTATACTGGAATCCCGGTCGGTCGGCCGTCATGCGGTCTGTCTGCAAAATTTTGTCCGGTGAACTCCTCCTTCACTTTCAGTCCGATTCACCTGATTCTTGGCACAAATATTCATCAGGAGAAGCAGATGTGCAATGCGCAAATTTCACGTTAATTCGCGGAAGGGATTACAGAGCTATTGCCCCTGAATCAACTTTAAAATTCTTGTCTGGCAAACTCCTCAATAGTTGCTGTCCAATTCACCTGATACTTGGCATAAATGTTCATCAGGAGCAATAGCTGTGTAAGACACATGTGCGTTCGGGCAGGGATTTCAGAGTTATTGCCCCTGATTTGACTCTAAATATCGTATGACGCGACTTCTTCTACATTTCTTAACTGATTCGGTTCAAATTCTGTATGTGCATTGATAATCAGGTGGAGAGGTACGTAACATAAATTTCACCAGAGTTATCTAAAAAATTATAGAGTTATTGCCCCTGATTCGACTCAAAATATCTTGTGACGTGACTTCTTCTACATTTCTTAACTGAATCGGTTCAAATTTTGCGTGTGCATTGATAATCAGGTGGAGAAGTACGTGACATAAATTCCACTAGAGTTATCTCAAGAATTACAGAGTTATTGCCCGTGATTCGACTCAAAATATCTTGTGACGTGACTTCTTCTACATTTCTTAACTGAATCGGTTCAAATTTTGCGTGTGCATTGATAATCCAGGTGGAGAGGTACGTGACATAAATTTTACTTTTGTTGTCTCAAGGATGGCAGAGTATTGCCCTGGTCCATTTTTTTTAATTATCTCCCTTTGTTTAATTCTGTTTTTCTTGTCATTACTCGAATATTATACAAGGTATTGACTTACAACTTAAAATATAAAGTAGATGTCGATTAGGAGAAGCGCAGTTTCCAAGAACTGTAACTCTATCTGGTCTATTTTTTTAATTATCTCCCTTTGTTTAATTTTTTTTTTTTCTTTTTTTTTTGTCAAGATCTTAACTCAAATTTTTTTTCAAGGTATTGACTTTAAACTTAAAATGTAAACAGGTGGCGACTAGAGAAGTGCAGTGTCCAAGAACTATAACTCTACATTTTTAAACTACTTGCCAAACAACAATAACTGACTCTCTATCCAATTTAAACAAAGAATTTACTTACTTGTTGATAGGTACACTCAAGGCATTAAAATGACAAAATACGCGTACAATGACCAACACAGGAAGCAGACACGTGTACAACAAATGTAAGTAAGTTTTCTTCTCCTTCTCTCACAGGGTTTATTTCCACCAGTAGCGTCAATCCAGTGTCGGATCTATCGGGTACCAGCATCACACTGAGCTTCACAGCCACGGACAGTTGCGGCCTCGTAGGGACCGGGTCAATCACCCTAGCCATCCAGAACCAGGTAGGCATAATAAAATCTATCAAATTGAACACCCTAAAAGAAGACTTTTATTCTTTTAATTATATAGTTTAGCATTGTTATCCGTACATATTTCTCCTTTGAATCTTTTCGTATCTTTAAAATAATAATGCGATGTGACGTCATTATTATCGACTTATGACGAAGGCTCATGTGAGGGTTTGTGTGTATGTTTTTTTTTTATTGATTGATTGATTGATTGATTGATTGATGTGTGTGTGTGTTGGGGGGGGCATAATGTATAAAGTCATAATCTCTCATAACATAATGTTTAAAGAATTATACATGCATACTGTGGTAACGTCCAATCCCAATCTCCCCCACACACACATGCACACACCCCCAATCCTCCTTTCACATTCCCGGGGTCACTTACAATCGTTGCGCCGATATGTCCCAAAAGAATATACACTAATCTTCTTACACGATACTTACATCCCTACCAGGATCCTGTACTCAACGGACTGCCGGCAAGCGTAGACTTACGAGAGGACAACATGGCCGCCATGCTTCTGTACAACCTTTCATGCACAGATTCACCGGAAGTGCCCGTAATATCCGTCCTCAGTATCGACCCGAGCAATGCACCCAATGAGTTCTTCTATACGAGTTTAATTCCAGGCACGACAAGTAAGTATTCTACGACACGCTTTAAAGAATATTGCTGTCAGACAATTATTATTTCTATTCGTTTTTGAGAGGTACCCCCAAGTTCTCTAGAAAAATAAGACTATACGTAAGACTGATTCCGAAACTCCTGTTTAAAGCAGCTCGTTCACAGATGTTCATTGACTTTGGACTTTATATTTAACTGTCTGTGTGTATAACCTCTAACAATACCCATCTAAAGATGCATAGTCACACAGTGCAACATTTCGTGATTGTTAAAAATATGGGCGGTTCCTCAATCACAGACAATAGCCTTACGAACGGTATTAATTTATATTTAGAATTATAAAGCATATACATAGAAATTATATTTGTGGGTGCCATTACATGACTAATTACATTCACTCTTCGCATGCGCTCACTTCACAGGCTGAACTTAAACATTTGCTACACATAGCTGTAAACGTGTCACGTGGTAATGCAAGCAACCGTATTTTATATCTAACCCATTACCCGAAGTATGCTTTTACGAAAATAGCGGTTTCTCATGCAATTTTGCATACACTGGCTGATTTTTTTTTGTTTTTCAGGAAACAAAGACTTTCCCAAAATTTTACTCAGACTGGTGTAGCTATTCATAAAAAGTTTAATACGAAAAAAAAAAATGAAATTGACGTCATCAAATTTTATACAGTGTATTTACACATTTCAACGATTGAAATCAGTGTCGTAATCGGGATGTGGGAGGTTCGATACCCGCCCGCCGCAATACTCCAAAGTTGTCAAGTATGCTTTTGGTATATCTTCCTTGTGACACTCTCTACATGAGAGTAGTATCATGCATTGCTAGCACAAAATAATCCCCCACCCACTCTGTTCCCGACACCGGTTTGAGTGCCTTGATATATATTTTATGCAGATGCGCTGCTTATGACAAAAATCATTCTAATTGTAAACTTATCCGTTATGGAGTTCTGAGAAATAAACTGGTCATTGTTATAGGTATGCTTCTGTCTCTGAACCTTTATTAATTTACTTATTTTTTGTATTTGTTATACCTAATTACTCAAGTAATTTAATATGATACAAATGTTTTCTTTTCTATCATTGAAAACAACCAGGATTGTATTTGCTGTTTAAATTGTTCAAAAGAAGGTCTTTTCCAATTTTTTTATTGAACTAATGACTTTGTATATGCTTTTTTTTTTAATTTTTTTCGCTAATATTCCAGATTTCTTCTTGTTTATCTGCCAACATTTGTTTTCACTTGAGCAAGAGATTTAGGGTAATTGCTAAAACTGATTTTGAATTAATGATGATATGTTGGAATTACAAAGTTTTATTAATAAGTACAAATAACGGCAATAATAAAAAAAAATGTGTTTGTAAAACAAAACATTTACCCTATACAAATGAAACGCTTTTAGTCTATGGTGTGTACGTGCGAGGGATGTACGATCCAAGCCTTGGCGTCCTAGATTTTGACACGAGCCCCACCCACACCATCACGATACAGTGTACGGACGGGAAAGACCCAGTCACGGGCGTGTTCACCGTCAACCTTATAAAGAACGAGACCCCTGTCATGAATAACCTCCCAGGTCAGTTGCTCTTTATTATCATTAGTATTCCTCATCAACCCGGCCTTAAGTTTGATCCATGGCCGCGACTTATCAAAGTCGTTACAATTATACTGGCATATCTCCCTTGCCTGGCGCTTGGCGTAAGTTGGTATTTCCAGGCAGGGATTCTATATATATTACAATCCCTGTTCTATATAGAATCCCTGTTTCAGGATTGGTTGGTCCTATGTCAGGATAATGTGACTGCGTGTGTTATCATGCCACTTGTCTACGGCGTGATATCGCAGGGAAGCCTCACTAATATTCTCTCATTTAGACCACTTTCCAAAATATCTGAATATTGTCGGTGGGACGTAAAGCCAAAACATACTAACAAACAAAGGTCATATAGTTCTAAGTTATTTAAATATATATATATATATATATATATATATATATATATATATATATATATTCAAGAAAATGGCGTTAGTTACATTTGCTTCTTTTGCATTTCTTCTCCTTATTTTGGACATTGTTGGCATACGTTGTTTTTTTTCAAGGCCTTCCCATGCAGTCACAAAGTACTGATCAAACCCAGGAACCATAGAACGGGATTTAGTAAGAAACATGTCTGAATTTCCCAGTCGCCATGAAATTAACCTGGATATACTAAAGACACACACACACACACAATATCAAATTATTTTTTTCGAGGGGGGTAATGTTGTCTATATTGATTAGAAACAATATAACAATACCAGAGAAGCATGTTGACTTATTTTCCTGTTTCTCCAGGTAACGTGACAGTATCAGCCCTGACGACCACAGGAGGTGACGTCGTATTTACCGTAGACCACACGGACGCCGAGGGAAACACTGTGGCCTACACTGCTGTCTGTACTCCCCAACCCTGTCGTTTTGAGATACTAGACTGTAAGTAATGAAAGTTCTGGAGTGGTTTTGATGTGGGGATTTTAGACCTTAAAGAAGATCTCACACTCTTTAACATTCAGCCCCTCACCGCGTGGGTTCCAATCCCGGCAGGGTCGAATTTTCATGTGAGGAAGCCATCCAGCTGGCTTGCGGTAGGTCGGTGGTTCTACCCGGATGCCTCCGTGCATTCGGGGTCTCCACCTGTAATTAGCTGGATGTCGCTATATGACTGAAATACTGTCGCAGCGACGGTAAACTCAAATAATTAAGTCTAGTCAAATCTCACACTACGAAGAAACCTTTTGTTTCATATTACAAATGAAATGAAGAAAACTTGCTGTAGACAGTTTAAACATTCATTTATTCAAGCTAAATGTATGACCATTAGATTCTTTTAGGAGTTGAATACGACATTTGAGTTCGAGACTAGAGTCGTACTCAAGTATTTACGAGATTGAAACTATACAAAGCAGTAGAGTCTTGCCCGTAAGGATCTTTATTAAAAATATCTTATACATGTAGTTATTTTGGAGATATTTATCGCATTTGCTGTTATGTTCACTTATCAAACCGAAAACGTTTGGGTTTAAGTGGCAGTGTTAACATAAACATGCTGTCAGCATGCTCTGATAGATGGTACCTCTTTACAGCGGGTGAGGTGCAGGCCACGATGGATCTAGAGGCAGTGACCACGCCCACATTTGAGATGGCCATCACCATTTATGATGAGAGGAACGTTGGTTCTACCCTGAATCTTACCATCAACATGATAGGTAAGAAAAGACCGAAAGTAATATACGAAATTTTAAGTCGATAAGATGAAAAATTAGATTTATTTCTAAAAACTAATATTGTGAATAAGTTTGTAGTAGTATTACAATGACAGCTATATTCTAATACCGAGTGACTGTTACAGGATATAATGATATATATTATGTAGTAGTTGAGTGAAATGTTTTCATACAAATTTAAAACTTATCCTAAATCCTGCAGCACCCAATTTCCATGTGATTTCATAGTTGGGAATATGTATGAGGAAAATCGGATTTTCAATTTAGACTTTTATTTCTATTCATGTTACAAATGTCAATCTATGTGTAATATGTTTAACGAGATACATATACTTGTATAAGTTAATAAAATATATTTTGATTCTGGTAACTGGACAAAGGTCTTGAACTGCTCTACGCAATTATATATTGTAATTTTCCACCTTAAAGCCCAGACTTTGCATTAGTGGCTAGATCAATTACAAACAGTACTACAAACAACCCAAACCATGTATTCTTTCGTGTAAACCAGATAAATTATAGACAACCTATTATTAAAATAATTTTATTAGATAGCCTTAAGTCAATTTGAAAACATTCTGTACACACTGGAAAGGTATCTTATTCCTACACTTTGTTCCTACTTAATTGACTGTATTCATACATATACTGAATAAATTCCTACTTTAATCATGTACTGTACTCCTACTTATATATTTTAGGATACTTGTAATTATACTGTAATGCTACTTTAATATCATATCTTGCCATTACTATCATACCGAATTAATCCTTTAATATCAAACTATGGTTACTCTTTCCTATCATACCGAATTCCTACTTTAATATCAAACTATAGCTGGCTTACTTTAATATCAAACTAAGTGTCATTACCATTGTACCGAATACCTACTAGACTTTAATATCAAACTAGAGATGGTCATTACCATTGTACCGAATTCCTACTAGACTTTAATATCAAACTAGAGATGGTCATCACCATTGTACCGAATACCTACTGGACCTTTATATCATACTATTGATGGTCATTACCAGTGTACCGAATTCCTACTAGACTTTAATATCAAACTAGAGATGGTCATTACCATTGTACCGAATTCCTACTAGACTTTAATATCAAACTATAGATGGTCATTACCATTGTACCGAATTCCTACTAGACCTTTATATCATACTATTGATGGTCATTACCAGTGTACCGAATTCCTACTAGACTTTAATATCTAACTAGAGATGGTCATTACCATTGTACCGAATACCTACTAGACTTTAATATCAAACTATAGATGGTCATTACCATTGTACCGAATACCTACTAGACTTTAATATCTAACTAGAGATGGTCATTACCATTGTACCGAATACCTACTAGACTTTAATATCAAACTATAGATGGTCATTACCATTGTACCGAATTCCTACTAGACTTTAATATCTAACTAGAGATGGTCATTACCATTGTACCGAATACCTACTAGACTTTAATATCAAACTATAGATGGTCATTACCATTGTACCGAATTCCTACTAGACTTTAATATCAAACTATAGATGGTCATTACCATTGTACCGAATTCCTACTAGACTTTAATATCAAACTAGAGATGGTCATTATCATTGTACCGAATTCCTACTAGACTTTAATATCAAACTATAGATGGTCATTATCATTGTACCGAATTCCTACTAGACTTTAATATCAAACTAGAGATGGTCATTACCATTGTACCGAATACCTACTAGACTTTAATATCAAACTAGAGATGGTCATTACCATTGTACCGAATTCCTACTAGACTTTAATATCAAACTATAGATGGTCATTACCATTGTACCGAATTCCTACTAGACCTTTATATCATACTATTGATGGTCATTACCAGTGTACCGAATTCCTACTAGACTTTAATATCTAACTAGAGATGGTCATTACCATTGTACCGAATACCTACTAGACTTTAATATCAAACTATAGATGGTCATTACCATTGTACCGAATTCCTACTAGACTTTAATATCAAACTAGAGATGGTCATTACCATTGTACCGAATACCTACTAGACTTTAATATCAAACTAGAGATGGTCATTACCATTGTACCGAATTCCTACTAGACCTTTATATCAAACTAGAGATGGTCATTACCATTGTACCGAATTCCTACTAGACTTTAATATCTAACTAGAGATGGTCATTACCATTGTACCGAATACCTACTAGACTTTAATATCAAACTAGAGATGGTCATTATCATTGTACCGAATTCCTACTAGACTTTAATATCAAACTATAGATGGTCATTACCAGTGTACCGAATTCCTACTAGACTTTAATATCAAACTATAGATGGTCATTACCATTGTACCGAATACCTACTAGACTTTAATATCAAACTAGAGATGGTCATTACCATTGTACCGAATTCCTACTAGACTTTAATATCAAACTATAGATGGTCATTACCATTGTACCGAATTCCTACTAGACTTTAATATCAAACTATAGATGGTCATTACCATTGTACCGAATTCCTACTAGACTTTAATATCAAACTATAGATGGTCATTACCATTGTACCGAATACCTACTAGACTTTAATATCAAACTAGAGATGGTCATTACCATTGTACCGAATTCCTACTAGACTTTAATATCAAACTATAGATGGTCATTACCATTGTACCGAATACCTACTAGACTTTAATATCAAACTAGAGATGGTCATTACCATTGTACCGAATACCTACTAGACTTTAATATCAAACTATAGATGGTCATTACCATTGTACCGAATTCCTACTAGACTTTAATATCTAACTAGAGATGGTCATTACCATTGTACCGAATACCTACTAGACTTTAATATCAAACTATAGATGGTCATTACCATTGTACCGAATTCCTACTAGACTTTAATATCAAACTAGAGATGGTCATTGCCATTGTACCGAATTCCTACTAGACTTTAATATCAAACTATAGATGGTCATTATCATTGTACCGAATTCCTACTAGACTTTAATATCAAACTATAGATGGTCATTACCATTGTACCGAATTCCTACTAGACTTTAATATCAAACTATAGATGGTCATTACCATTGTACCGAATACCTACTAGACTTTAATATCAAACTAGAGATGGTCATTACCATTGTACCGAATACCTACTAGACTTTAATATCAAACTAGAGATGGTCATTACCATTGTACCGAATTCCTACTAGACTTTAATATCAAACTAGAGATGGTCATTATCATTGTACCGAATTCCTACTAGACTTTAATATCAAACTAGAGATGGTCATTACCATTGTACCGAATACCTACTAGACTTTAATATCTAACTATAGATGGTCATTACCATTGTACCGAATACCTACTAGACTTTAATATCTAACTAGAGATGGTCATTACCATTGTACCGAATACCTACTAGACTTTAATATCAAACTAGAGATGGTCATTACCATTGTACCGAATTCCTGCTAGACTTTAATATCAAACTAGAGATGGTCATTACCATTGTACCGAATTCCTGCTAGACTTTAATATCAAACTATAGATGGTCATTACCATTGTACCGAATACCTACTAGACTTTAATATCAAACTACAGATGGTCATTACCATTGTACCGAATTCCTACTAGACTTTAATATCAAACTAGAGATGGTCATTACCATTGTACCGAATACCTACTAGACTTTAATATCAAACTAGAGATGGTCATTACCATTGTACCGAATTCCTACTAGACTTTAATATCAAACTAGAGATGGTCATTACCATTGTACCGAATACCTGCTAGACTTTAATATCAAACTATAGATGGTCATTACCATTGTACCGAATTCCTACTAGACTTTAATATCAAACTATAGATGGTCATTACCATTGTACCGAATTCCTACTAGACTTTAATATCAAACTAGAGATGGTCATTACCATTGTACCGAATTCCTACTAGACTTTAATATCAAACTATAGATGGTCATTACCATTATACCGAATTCCTACTCTCATATCATACTGTAGTTGGGCATTACTATCATGCTGTATTCCAATTTTTTTTTTTTTTCTGTATTCCTAAATAACAAAATTTGATTTTAAAGTTAAACCTAGTTTAAAAAAAAAATTTTTTATTTAAAAACAAACTTTCGAAACGTAAACTGAAAAGTGGGTTTAAAATAATAAAGCTGCCGTCAAGGATCATAAAAGGTTGTTATGTTTCATCAGTGATCTTTCCACCAACCAGGCATATTGTATTTGCATGTCCTTAACGTGAATTATACATCAAGAAAAAAGTACGTCATTTGTGTTTACAGACAGGAAGAGTGAGCCTGCGCTTCCGGGTCTCCCTACAACAGTCAGTATCAATGAGAACGTGCCAGCAGGCACCACAGTGACGGTCATCAATGTCACAGATCCCGAGCCCACGGACGTGCACACAATTCGGATGTCCACTACTGTAGTCGAGGGGAGTCTTTATTTTCAGTTGGACAGCACGAGTAAGTTTACAAATCTACCTCTGGTGATATGAAGCAGAAATGTTTCATAGTCGTTTACATATAACTCAACAGCAAATGCCATTTCACCTTATGGTGGAGGCGTCACGCTAGTGGGTAGCGTAGCTACATCTGACGAACACAGTGTCAGTTTTTGCATGCTGTAAGTCTATCTGTCTGTCTGATGTAAATTAATATTTTTTATCCAAGTGTTTGTTAATATTCTAAGCATGCCACGTAGTGCTCGCTTTCTACTAAAACATTTCGATGGAATAATATGCAGCAAAAAGAGCTTTCTTTTTTCTCTTGAACTGACCTCTACCCAGCGAGTAAACGTGTCGTTTGTTAACATAAACGTCGAAAAGAATTTAGTTGTTCCTTTAAACTACACATTAAAAATATAATAACCGTGAAATGGCCAAAATCACCGACGGCACTGTTTTCATCGAAAATATTAGTTATATGTTAACTTTGTAGAAAAAAAAAAGAAAAAGTTGTAGAGAGCTATACTGGTTAAAATACCAAGCCATAGTACGTAACACCGGGACAAATGGTCTTTGATCTATTCTTATGCTAGGCGTCAAGCAAGGAAGTATGCAAATATCGTTTTATAATTTACTCCAGGGGTCGAACCAACAACATAACACGGCCACCGGGGCAGAATGTATTATTTGTCAACATGAAAAGTCTTATTTTATTTATATATGAGATGGTGATTTCCTAAACGCAATCATCTGTGCATGTGTATTTTTTTCCAAAAGCGGGTATCATTACCACCAAGACGGACATCAACTACGAAGCACTTACTGACACCGTTTATCCCTTCACGGTGACGGCGTCTGACGGCAGAACAGAGACGTCGGCTACCTTAACCATTCAGGTCAATGACGTCAACGAACCTTTGACGTGGAACTCTGCCACCTACAGGACGGATGTAGCCGAGGGATTGGTGAGTTGTTTTGGGGTTTTGGCGCCAGTTTCACCAACCGTACTAAGGGCTATGTAATACTTACATGGATGTATTTTTCCTTTTCCCCTAATAAAGATATTCGAATATATAGATTCTTAACACATTATATTGGCCAAAATGATTATTCATGTCAGCTTAATCAATAACTTTAAAATATGTAATTCGTAAAACAAGAACAGAAGAATGTTTCCCTAGCTTATTTAAAAACCTACGTTTAACTAAGCGCTAAATAAGCCTATCAAAAGCACTTAGCATATTTTCCATTCTCGCAAAGTCACGTTTTCTAATATAAGGTATGTGAAAATAAATTATATCTAACAATTAGACATTAAATTATCATCAAATTGACACTAAATCTATTAAAAGTAATACTAGTAAAAGAGTTTTGTGCAATTAGTAAAAGTATCGCTGAAAAGAAGTATGTATATTTTGTTGTTTTTTTCTGCTACACTGAATTTAAAACACAATTTAAAAGAATTTAAAATATAGATCAAACTGAAAATAATTCCTTGCAAATGCATGTCGGATATATTAATAGACACTATTTTGACAACATATCAAAATAAGAACTTTTTACATCTGCATATGTTTCTCATATTGAAGTTTATTTTCTTTCCGCGTATGTGTGTGTTTGCTTGCAGGTTGCCGGTTCAGTCATCCCGGACCCCGGTTTCGCTGTCACTGACCCGGATATTGGTGACACACTAACCTGTCAACTAGACTGTGGGTCATATGACGGGTACCTGTTTTATATCTATTTTATATTGGTACTTCAAACGCAGAATTGAAATTCCAATGAAACCTTGATTATCAAAGATGTACTTTTTTGTTCTCCGGTACTGTATGGTAAAACCTGGTAAGGAACGGAACATGAAATCACTTGATTACGAAGGTTGAAACTTGTACAAATGTATGTTGCCATCATAATCTATGTCCGGTCTGATCAGTCTGATACCCAGTAGTCCATTTCATCGGAAGATCAGTGATTCCCAATATAATTCGCCGATTCAAATTGACCAGTCATTGACTAGGGAAATTTTCAAAGGTATGTTTATTTCCCGTTGAACAATGTATAGAATCATACACGAGCATGTAGATTAGGTGTTCGGAAAGTGCTCGTTGATTTTCGTAGGTTTTCGTCTAATTTCGGAGGGAAACATGCTATATCAGTTTCCGGTTTGGGCGGGCGATTTTGAATAAACGACGGGAAATTGACATCGACATATTACAGAAAAATGCT
>CM037787.1:57417641-57436346 GCA_021229015.1 Solen grandis | reverse complement strand
TAAAAATATATACAAATAAAAATATATATATATGAAAATATAAATAAATGAAATACTGTTTACTATTATTTTCTCATCCTTTTTTTTAATTTCACTTATTTGTAGTTACCTCCCTTGAACACGTAAAATAGAACAAATCTGGATTGCAGTTTTTATTTGCCAATTTTCAGGTTTGATACAGTTAGAAAGCTTTTCTCCACCCAGATTTTAATTTAACAAGTGTATTTTGATGCTAAGTCATTTATTCTATGTTTTTGCTCACTTAAAAAACTGGAAAATAAAACCGCGAAAACCCATGACATAATCAGGACAGTGATCAAAGAATTATACAATTACCAGAGTAAAATAAGTAATTAAAAACAAATGTATGATTATATTGCCGAGAAATTCTTAGAATAATCATTTCTGAATTTGTATATATGAGAAAAAATCATTCAAAATTGGTTTAAAAATGTGTTTATTGTCGTGCACTTGAGCCGAGATATGTGTTTATTTGTCGTGCAGTTGGAAAAGTGTTGGAATACAAGTTGTTGCCGAATATTGGCTTGATGACACCGGGCAACCAGACACAGGAAATGGCAGTAGCCCAGCGGGCTACTAACATTTATAAAAGAGGTGGTAGCCCGGGCAACAAATTTGGTAGCCCGCAGGCTCCGGGCATAGGATTTGTCGGACACTGGTTAAATCCCTGCAACTCTGCTGATTCCACTTATATCAATGTGCTCGTTTCTTCAACAACCAATATAAGTGTTTGTACATCTTTGGTTTTTATATCAAAGCCTCTAACTTCATACTTCAAAAAAAAAAGAAAAAAAAGCAGTGACCAAAATTGCAAATCACCTGAATAACATGGGTACAATAAGTAAGTGGCAGATGAAAATATTGAAATGTAAATCAAATTTGCTTAACACAGTTTCTATAAGACTGTCAGTTTGAGAAAAAAAGAAAAAAAAAAAACAACAACGCCTGACCCATGATTTTTAATTGTTAAAAAATAAACTTAATTCAACATTGATATTTAAGTTTGTGTGAAAAGATATCTTATTAATACCAAACCAGACCTGTGAACTCTCCCGATTTTGAGCGGGAGCTACCGATAATTGCTTGCATCTCCCGGTCTACCGACCAACACCAGAAATCTACCGCCTTTGATCTCAAGGCCCCCAATATACCGCTTATCAACTTTTGGAGCACTAATTGCTCCCCTACCGAGCCGAGGTTATGCCGATTGCGTAAGTTGATTCGGCTATTATCGGAACGCGCTCGTTTAGAGCGTGATTTCAGGGTGGGTGGGGAGTGTCAGAAATACCTGTGTGTCACTTCGCCGTGTATTTGTGGGGGGTTTGGGGAGAGGATTGAAGATGATATGCCACTGACATGCACATGTTTTGAAGAAATCAGTAAATTAGTACCGCGGTTGTTTAAGTTCCGTAATGCACAAAAATACAGGTCGCTCTACACTGTATACTACTTAAAGTAACCAGCACCTGCTGTGTGATTATCCAATCAACACGCATTTTAAGGCTTCCTAATTATGCAAAGATGTGGAATACTCGGATAGTATTGGCAGCTTATAACTTGTTTACATTTGTCACACCCTCTACTGACTTTTGTTTATACCTGCATTTGGAACTGTTATGAAATTGCGCAATCATCGCAATGGCGGCCATTTGCGAAAAACATCAGCAATGTTTACTACCGTTTCTTTTAAAACATTTAAATTGATTAATTGGTTAACCTAGCTAGATTCCAACTGGTAAATAGCACAGATGTACCAATGTATATAAATGACTCGATGCTAATCGCTAATGGAGCGAGTCAAAACGTATCCAAACCAAAACGTACCCAATATTTAACGTACCCAAGTATCTTTTTTTTTTTTTTTTTTCACTTGATATTTTCATATAATATTTTTAGTCAGGTTAATATTTATGATTTTGTATGAACACATTTTTTTTTTGGTCTTTTGTTGATGTTTGGTTATTAATATATCAAAATATTAATATACCTATTCTCATAAAAAATTCTTTATAATTGATTTATTTTTTTTTTTTAATGAAATTTTTTTTTTGACAAATGAAATATTTAATTAAATTCTTTAATTAAAATTTAATTTTAAAATTTTTATTTTTAAATATTATGCACCAATTGAATATGTCTTTGACAGTCCAAGTATAACAAATGCATATATCATACCAGAATATAAAGACAATAAAGTATTCTGAAAACAAATTGGAGCCACTTGCTTTAAATTTGGCTCCAACTTCTTAAATTTGGCTCTAATTTTTCTCATTTGGCGAATGTGTTGGCGCAAACATTTTTACATGTTGTAAGTAATTAGTTAATAAGTAATAAAAAATGAAATAAAAGTAAATGAATAATAAAAAAAATGTGTTTTGTTATTACTGTAGTGCGAAAAAAACGCGCTGCGAAAAATCTCCCTCTCACACAACCCAATCTCCCACTTTGGGAGCACAGATCTCCCACTTTCAGACCGAATAAAGTTCACAGGTCTGCCAAACTAAGAAAAGCGGACTCAGTGTTTTGTTTTTTAAAGATGACCTTAATGACTCACATATCTGTTAAACTTAGCTCATAAAAAGGAACATAATCCTTGAAACAAGAGTGTTAACTTTCAAGAAGACTGATGGTCAATATTCCGTTAATGTCACCCAACTCGTTATTTCATGATTCATATTTTATTTCAGCTGGACGAAATAAACTTGTTTTCACACTCTCCAAACAATGACATTACTCCATAACCTTTAAAAATGATATAATAACATAAGGTGTTGGTCAAGAATTGTTATGGAATAGTAATGCAATAGCAAAGTAACTATAGTAATGCAACTGCAAAGTAACTATCGAAGTAAATTGATAGTTAGCCAAGAAAGTCATCCCTACTGGTAAAGGTTTTTCATCGGTTGAATGGTGACAAAAAAAATAAAACAATAAAACCAACCAAGTGACAATACATCTTTTGACGTCTCAAATTAAGGCATTAGAGTAGTACACTGAAACAGGAAGTAAATAAACACCATGACACCAATCCAATCAATCTGATTTGCTAATCAGGAAGAAACAAAGCCACAGTTTAATGTTCAATATCCAAGTAATTCTACTGATTTGAAAAGTGTTACATATTTATTGAAGAAATGTGTTGGTGATAATAAAATGCCTCTGACATAAACTGATTTAAAATATTACCTGGGAGAGCTGAGGCCTCGGGCTGAAATCTTTCTGGTCGATTGAATATGATTTTAGATTATTTAACAGATGACACAAAAGAACTCCATCTCTGAGAGCTTGTGCTAGATCGAATGCTTGTGCCTCTCTTTGTGTTGCACGATGGTCTTCTGGCAAAATTTTGCATTTAACCAGCCATTCTACGCACAGTCGCCACTCGTCGGCCGCCATTTCTGAATTTACGATCGGGGGCAGTATTTATTCGAAACTAAAGTACTAAACCTAATTTTAATTCAAAAACAATAACACAAATTTGCTATCAGCAAGTGATTTCAACATTTTTTGAAAGTATATGAGTATAATATCAATGATTTTAAACGAGATCAAAATTTTCTAGAATACGAATATTCGCATACCTTTCCTAATTTGTTTCTATGCAAGCGAACAGGCGAACACATGCAATACATCATTCTCTTTCGCACCGTTCATACTAAATAAAGGAGCCTGCATGATGTCATCAGAATGGTATGCTTTCTTAGAGCCTTTGAAATTTCTTGTTTTCTAGATTCAGTATGATTTACATTATCTGACATTCTTTTTTCATATATGGAAAGACTGGCATGACCATAATTAATCTCTACTGAGATCCGCTCCGGTTATTTTTTTCGTATTGGCCTCCGCTGGATCTTTACCCAACCCTTATATAAAAGCTTCGGGAACTTTACACCGATACCCCTAACTCGTTTCGGCCTCTCAAATCGATTGTTTTATGATGCACACCTAAAAATCCACGCATGTCTAGTAAGAAGACATATTTTTCTTTTTATTTCATTCAACATCATCCCAGATAGCAATATATAAGGGACCCATATGGTTTCCCACATGGGCCCCATATGGGCTACCCACATGGGACCCATGTAAAAAGTGCAACCTGTGGGCCCTGGGACCCATGTCGAAAGTGCAACCTGTATTGGCCTGGGTCCCATATGGGCAGCCCACCAAGATCCAATATGGGCCCCTTAAGGGTCCCATATGGGCAGCCTGCCTAGATTCTACATAGGCCCCATATGGGCTACCCACATGGGACCCATGTCGAAAGTGCAACCTGTTTTGGCCTGGGTCCCATATGGGCAGTCCACCAAGATCCAATATGGGCCCCTTAAAGGTCCCATACTTGCACCCCATTTGCATGTAATATGGCTCCATACCACTGCACTGTCTGAATGTGCAGTCAAATGTGGAAAACTGGTACCAACAGCCTCTGAAAATCTGTCGCTCCAAAAAAATATTACTGAAAATCAGAAAATTGGTCCCTCAAATACAACATACAGTTTTATTTTTCTTCTTAATTTAATTAAAACTTCAATTTAATCACATGCTGAGAAAATACAATTCGAAAAGTCATAATTCATTCAAATACAATTTGAATACAAATGGATATTTTTCATTTTCAATGTGCTATTTAAAGTTTAAAATTTATTTCCTAGCCATAAGACAATTTCTTAAAAAAAATTAAAAATTGCATATCTTTAACACTGCACATAAACTCAACAACTTATTATACAAAAATGCACACTATTGTATAAAGAAAATAATAACTAGCATAACAAGACTAGACTAATAAATGCATCACAATCACACACATAACAACTATTATTTCGTCTTAAGTTCTTAACCTTAAAGTACTTGAAATATGAAATGACATTAAAATTCAAAATAAAAAGGCTAACTGTAATGATGGATTACTTCAGCAGTACTATTAAAATACCTAAATCAACCATATCAAACTGGATGGTGAAAATATAATTATACAGACTAAGCAGACTATCTTGTTCAGCCAAGTGATACATGGATATGTGAAAATATAATTTATATAAAACATATAGATTGTTGGCATAGCATGTTTAACAATGTGAAAAAATAATCTGAATTAATCTTATCAACAATTCTCATGCACATACTAGTAGTCCAATCTCCACAAAACTGTTAGTTACAGAACAGATTCTTTTAAAGCTTAATAAAAGAAAAAAATAGTATAGTATACTTAATTCAAAGTTTGGCGTGTCTGAAAAATAATGGACTGATATTCAACTATTCAAAACTATATTCTAAACTATTCTCTATGAATCTGTCCCTCCACTTATTGAGAGTGTCTCCTGTTGGAATTCCTACATTGAAGACTTGTCTGACTTTTGCTGCACTGTTTTCTTCCCCCTTCCCTGTTCAGTACCACCTGCCAGTCATTTATAGACCTCTTACTCAGCGTCCTCAGTGGTGTGGTTCTGAAAGTTCAAAAGGTATAAAATATATCTTAAGGAAGCAAACCAAACAATGTTGGGACTGTTAAACTTGGCATTGAAACTAAAAAATATAACTGATGAGAATAAAGTATCATTTTTTTCATATGTGTTCCACTGAATAATGCATTTTATAAATAAATCATAATGTAGGTGATGTGTGTTATCAGCTCAAGCCTCTGGGTTCTATTTAGTCTTAACATAGCTTTCTTGTAAATGATATAAAAATTGAATAATTCCAAGGCATTGACTATGACTTCATTACATTTAAGACTTGGCTAGAGTTTATTGCAGCAAATCTTACTGTAAAATTCATCCATGATATGCAGTTTGGTAAATGGCAGCATCCCCTTCAGTCTATGGAAGTTGTAGTTTACATCCAGCTCATTTCCATTCAGAAAACTCCTCACAACGTCCCAGAGATTTGAATTAAACAGGTTGACAGGTATTCTGGTATTCTATCTACAATTACACAAAGCGTATACATTATGAATCATCTAGTTCTATATGTCAGAGATGTGAATACCTTAATGTAGCTTCATGTATATCTTTAAAAAGGTACTTTGATCGGAATACAAGGATTTATAACAGTGCTTTATGATACAGAAATAAATAAATACATGATAATAGTAAACACAGATTTGTTGCAGGAATTGTTATCTTGTAGGAATACCATATGGAATGTATACCAGAAAATTGCCAATGACAGTACGTAACGTTATCATTATTATTCAACAATACAGTAAATAATGCAAAAAGTAACAATAAAATTTATCTAACTTTTAAATTTTTTTGGTCCTCAAACCGGAATAGATAAACAAGTCGAATAACGAATCTACTAAAACCAATTCCTTATTCATAATCAGAATTATTTTCAAAAAAAGCAAGACTTAATTATTAGAAAGGCATCTTAATCAATGTTATACATACATATTTCACGTTTTGAATAGGCTAATAATGTTCGTCTGGTCGTCACTCTCAAGAAAAGCTAAGTAGGTTAACATCGCGTTGTGTTGTTGACCGTTGGTTTGAATATTGCGGTTAACCGGAAATGTAGAGTGCGCATGTGTAAAATAGTATATCTGGGACCCATATGGGTCCCACATAGTCGAACCCATATAGGCATATCCAGATACAGCCCATGTGGATCCAGTAAATCTCTATATATGGGACCCATATGGGTCCCACACCAACAAAAACTATATATATATGGGACCCATATGGGTCCCACATAGTCGAACCCATATAGGCATATCCAGATACAGCCCATGTGGGTCCAGTATGGGAAAGAAAGCTCTGTATATGGGACCCACATGGGTCCCACATAGGCAAACCCATATAGGCATACCAAGATACAGCCCATATGGGTCCAAGGCATACCCAGATACAGCCCATGTGGGTCCAGTATGGGAAAGAAAGCTCTGTATATGGGACCCACATGGGTCCCACATAGGCAAACCCATATAGGCATACCCAGATACAGCCCATATGGATCCAGTATGGGAAAAACCTATATATATGGGTCCCACATGTCGAACCCATATAGGCATACCAGATACAGCCCATTGGGTCCAGTATGGGAAAAAACTCTTATATTGGACCCACATGGGTCCCACATAGTCGAACCCATATAGGCATACCCAGATACAGCCCATATGGGTCCCATATGGGTAAAAAACTCTATATTGGGACCCATATGGGTCCCACATAGTGACCCATATTGGCATACCCAGATACAGCCCATATGGGTCCCATATATGGACCCAATGGTCCCACATAGTTTAGCCCATATAGGCATACCCAGATACAGCCCATATGGGTCCCATATACCCTTGCTATCTGGGATTGTCTTAGCTTGCCGATTTTATCAAATACGGTGACGGAAAACACCAAACCGCTCACCTCATAGTTTTAAACAGACATTTTGTAAATATTGATCACGTGACTAGTGTCGAAACAGTTTAAACTACAGCTCCATTCAGATACGACTGTTCAACAGCAAAAGGTAAATGCTCTTTGCCAATAAGTCGGCCCTGGCAAAGTCAAAGAAATTTTGCTGTATAAAACAATTTTTCAAAAGAAAGTTTATGTGAAATACGTTCTATTTACTTATAGATCGAGAAAACCACACACCGCTCTGTACCGCATAACCCGCGAGTTGAACCTAACTGTAGTTATCCAATCACGGATTAGTCACGTGATAACCATCGTATGTAAACAATATGGCGGTTAAAAAGGCGAGTTTGGAGGTTTCGTGAGTCTGTAGCTGTAAAACAGGTGAAATCGGTAAGCTAAGGCAATGATGTTGAATAAAATGGAAAGAAAAATATGTCTTCTTACTAGACATGCATGGATTTTTAGGTGTGCATCCAAAAACAATCGATTTGAACGGCCGAAACGAGTTAGGGGTATCAGTGTAAATTTCCCGAAGCTTTTATATAAGGGTTGGGTAGAGATCCAGCGGAGGCCAATACGAAAAAAATAACCGGAGCGGATCTCAGTAGAGATTAGACCATAATCTCTACTGAGATCCGCTCCGGTTATTTTTTTCGTTCTGGCCTCCGCTGGATATCTACCCAGGCCTTATATAAAAGCTGCGGGAAATTTACACCGATACCCCTAACTCATTTCTGCTGTTCAAATCGATTGTTTTAGGATGCACACCTAAAAATCCAAGCATGTCTAGTAAGAAGACATATTTTTCTTTCCATTTCATTCAACATCACTGTCTTAGCTAGCCGATTTCATGAAATTCGGTGACGGAAAACACCAAACCGCTCACCTCATAGTTTTAAACAGACATTTTGTAATTATTGATCACGTGACTAGTGGCGAAACAGTTTAAACTACAGCTCCGTTCAGTTACGACTGTTCAACAGCAAAGGTAAATGCTCTTTGCCAATAAGTCGGCCCTGGTAAAGTCAAAGAAATTTTGCTGTATAAAATGATTTTTCAAAAGAAAGTTTATGTGAAATACGTTCTATTTACTTATAGATCGAGAAAACCACACACCACTCTGTACCGCATAACCCGCGAGTTGAACCTAACTGTAGTTATCCAATCACGGATTAGTCACGTGATAACCATCGCATATAAACAATATGGCGGTTTAAATGGCGAGTTTGGAGGTTTCGTGAGTCTGTAGCTGTAAAACTGGTGAAATCGGTAAGCTAAGGCAATGATGTTGAATGAAATGGAAAGAAAAATATGTCTTCTTACTAGACATGCGTGGATTTTTAGGTGTGCATCCGAAAACAATCAATTTGAGCGGCCGAAACGAGTTAGGGGTATCGGTGTAAATTTCCCGAAGCTTTTATATAAGGCCTGGGTAGAGATCCAGCAGAGGCCAATACGAAAAAAATAACCGGAGCGGATCTCAGTAGAGATTAGCATGACCAATCATAATTGTGGCACACTCAGCCTGATTCTCAGGGACAGAGTGAGTATTACGGTTTACCGATGGTCGTATATTACCATGGTATTCAGAAATCACAAGAATAAAAGTATCATGAAGTGTGCCAAACACTATGTGCTATCTTTATCTCGGTAGAGATTATGTGCTTTCTGTCAAAATTTAAGACCTTTTATCGTACGGTACTCTATTGATGCAGGGCTATTATTTAGTGTACTTTATACAACACACCTGCAAAACCTCCTTTTCAATAAGTACTTTTTCTCATCTGGCATATTTTTAGTGAAACAATGAAATAAAATCTGTGCAACCAACATTCCCTCGTATATTATTTCTGACACGAAAATTCAATTTTTAAAAGCATGCTACAATGATTATATATATATTAAAAATGTCCAAAAAGTCCCCTAGCTGTACTACTTAATTCACAACCTAGCTTTGCAGCCAGTGCCATAAAATTTGTATTAATGGCAATACAAATCATACAGTCAAAATATTTTTACGGATCTTTATTTATTGGTTTAGAGGGCTATAAGTTTGAGACCCGGCTACCATCTATGGTTTTTGTATGCAAGAAATCTTTACAAAGGATTTGCCATAAAATTCTGGATCTAGGCCTGCTGATGAGTATAGAACCAATTACTGTTCTACATTTCTACTTTGCCTCAACATTATTGAGGTTTATGGATAGGCACTGATTAAACATAATAAAAAAATGTGCTAAGCTACATGTTATCACATGATTACCGAAATGTTAAAATGATGTACAGGAATTGAGATTTTATAGAATGGTGGACTTGCAAATAGACACTGTGACATTGACCATAAAGGCATCAACTCACATGTACCACCTTGATGGACAGCAGCAGGCAGCAAGTTCCATTGTGTTATCATTCTGGGATTAATAGAATATTGATAGGAGTCTTTAGATATTGTAAGTGTTGAAAGCAATGCATATTGCTGTGTTTAGTAAGTGCTTAGGATAAAACAAAAGATTGAACAATTTTGTAGAACATTGTTAGATGAGCTCTGATCCTACAAACTTGAAGACTTTGTCAATTAAGAGTAGATAATATGTCTTTAAATGAACTAGGATTATATTGACGGTCAGAAATGTACCTTGCTGAATGCCACCGCACTTTCACAATCAGGTATATTTGGGTTTTGGCTTAGAGGTCCCATACACTTGATAAATATTCCAATTCAAGTCTGGCTATGGCCTTATTAGGCATGGTCTATAGTAGAGACATAGTTTATCTTTAAATTTCTTTAAGGCATCCAAGTGATTAATTTTCTATGTTTGTAATGGAAATTTTGTGTTCATCCCATTTAAGATTGCTTTGAAGATATACCCCACGGTATTTACATAAGTCTACTTTCTATGTGTTACTGTTAGGCACATAGACCTGACAAGGCTTGCAGAAGACAAGTTGTCTTTTGGTGTGCACTTGCATCAATGTCGAAATACTTCAAAATATTCGTCTTGGATACTAATTTAAATACCATTTAAATCAGGGCTTCGTTTATATATAGAAACATTCCAAATTGGAAAACCAACTGAATTCCACATGGCCTGGCTTGAAGCCATGTTCATTTTAATGTACTAGTCATACCCATTGGCATACCCATTGATTTCTAAAGCTACCTTTCTTTAAGAGGGTGTTACATCTTTATGTACGGGATGGGAGCAGTAAATTTTTCACATTGGTTCAACCCTGGAAATTGCTCTCATGAGGATACATTGCTAGGGACACTTATCTTACAAAACTATACATCTATACTAAATAGATATTTCACATTCTGACAATGAATAACCTTGTAAAGTCGTTCCTGATATTTCACATTCTGACAATGAATAACCTTGTAAAGTCGTTCCTGATATTTCACATTCTGACAATGAATAACCTTGCAAAGTCGTTCCTGATATTTTACATTCTGACAATGAATAACCTTGCAAAGTCGTTCCTGATATTTTACATTCTGACAATGAATAACCTTGCAAAGTCTTTCCTGATATTTCACATTCTGACAATGAATAACCTTGTAAAGTCGTTCCTGATATTTTACATTCTGACAATGAATAACCTTGTAAAGTCGTTCCTGATATTTTACATTCTGACACTGAATAACCTTGCAAAGTCGTTCCTGATATTTCACATTCTGACAATGAATGACCTTGTAAAGTCGTTCCTGATATTTCACATTCTGACAATGAATAACTTTGCAAAGTCGTTCCTGATATTTCACATTCTGACAATGAATAACCTTGCAAAGTCGTTCCTGATATTTCACATTCTGACAATGAATAACCTTGCAAAGTCTTTCCTGATATTTTACATTCTGACAATGAATAACCTTGCAAAGTCGTTCCTGATATTTCACATTCTGACAATGAGGGTCAGCAGACTCATGTCGTAAAACAATAAAGACATGGTGTCTGACTAATAATTCAAGGTACCCTATTTGAAAAACTTGTTGTATTTTATGCAATGATTAGTGTGTTACTATGGGGATTTTTTACAGACAAAAAAGTGAAAACTAAGGACATTTTATAAATATGTTGCATACAAACTTGAATATCTTGGCATCCATCTTACACCCAGCTTTCTTGTACATACTTAAATGTTTATTAAGAACTGTCCTAATGGTACCATAAAAACTTACCATACAACTACTGGAAATAGCAGCGATTGATCAACGACAATATAAATCCTCCACATAACATTTCATCATCCTTATTACTCTGCATCAGTTGTCAATGGCCTTCAGTACTATGCCTGTCTTACCTGAACTGTTGATTTCATATCTTCTCTAACAGTTTCAGCCTTATTTAAGAGAAAATGGTTCTTTGGATCCCAAAATTACCTTGGTAAAAGGTCCAGTTCTACAGGACTATCAGTTTATCATGTTAACCCTTTCCCTCATATAGACTCATTTTGACGCACTCAATAGGTACCACATAAAGCCTGATCTGCAGAAAACCACAGTTAAACCTTACCAAATTTAATTAAAAAATCCTCATTTCCAGACCACTGAGGAGCAGCGAACAGCATAAAACCTGATCAGCCTACGAGTTACTCGCAGGCTGATCTGGTTTTATGCTGTTCGCATAGGTCTTTTCATGGTGTCCTCTATGAGGGAAAGGGTTAAAGTAGGTATGTAAGTACTAATTGATGGCTTTGGTCGACATCTGACACGGGTGGGTAAATCACCAAATGAAACATTGATTCACACATTGTTTTACACATTTAAGAGTCTACATTCACAAGCTGTTTTCGATCCCCCTCTATAATCATTACAGGTGTCAGACATGTTCTTACATTAAAATGATTCTAACATACATGCAGGGGAGTTCAATCCCTTTGTTTAAATAGATAATAATAGGAAGATATAATGTGTTGTTGAATGTCTATGTTCATGTTTGCAAAATTGCTAGAAATACATGTGAAATAAAGAACAGTTCAATGCTTTTACTTGTTGGTATCAAGTGAAAAACATTTTGCATTTTAATTTAGTAAGAAATTAGGACCTAGAATTTGGAACAAAACTCTTTTGAAATTTTGAAAATATCATTTAGAAGTAGGGTTATTCATTGTTGTATAGAGGAAAGAAACTAGGAAAGTATTGGCTGCTGGATTTTGGAGCTTAGGTTAAACATTTGGATACAAGACTTTGGATTGAGAATTTTGAGCATAAAACAAGAAGTAACAGCATTAGGACTAAGAAATTTGGCAGACAATTCCTTCTATACATCTGAGGTTCAACCTTTCTGTATTCCTTGCCATGAACCGTATACTATTAAACATATTTTAATTGACTGTGTAGATTTGAGCCTTATCAGGACAAATTTTTTTAATGTAACAGCTATGTTAGAGCTTTTCAATACCGTTTCTGTTGATACTTTGTTCACTTTTATTAAAGAAATCAGTATGTATAACAAAGTTAACGCTGATTTTTACATTCATATCATATTAACTTGTTTACATTCTGCTGCTGCGCGGGATTTGTTATTGAATTGTAACAGATCTATGCTAGTTTTTAGTTTTATCATATAATTGTTTAGACACCATATGACGTCTTTCGACTGTTCAATATTCTTTTCTATTCTACATCTCAGTCACTGGTCCCGGTGGCAAAGTGGTTTGAATCCCGGAATCAAGAGATTGTGGGTAAGATCCCCAGCTGTGACATAGCAAAGTAGTAAAAATTGTACTCATATAGCTCTCTTGCTTGGTGTTCAGCATATAATGGTTGTTCAAAGACTGGTGTCAGGATAATGTGACTTAGTGTATAAAGATGGTGAGAAACTGCAGTGTGGCAGCGCTGTATCTGTCTCAGGTAAACATAACTGTCAACAAGTCAATTTAGACCTATCTGTGTCAAATTTTCATTGATATATCGCTGAGGTGTCAGTTCATTATAACAATTATTCACTTAATAAACTTTGACTACGAAGTACATGAATAAATAGTTTGTTTTACAGAAAGAATGAACTTTGGATATAAGTAAATATTTGTTTTTAGCTCACATGAGCACAACGTGCTCAAGGTGAGCTTTTCTGATCGCCTTTTGTCCGGCGTCCGTGCATGCGTGCGTCCGTGCGTCCGGCGTCAACAATTGCTTCAAACAACATCTCCTCCTAAATGGCTTGGCCAATTTGAAAAATATTTTGCAGGAATGTTCCTTGGATGAAGCTCTACTAAAGTTGTATAAATGGTTCTGGTCCATCTCATAATTAGGTCACAGGAGCTAAAAATAGATTTTAAAAATGAAAATTTAAAAAATCTTCTTCTCTGAAACCACAAGGCCTAGCCTTTTGATTTTTGGTATGTAGCATGATCTTATGACTCTCTACCAGGATTGTACAATTTATGACCCTGGGGTCAAAATTGGCCCCGCCCCAGGGGTCACTTGATTTCACATAGGAAAAACTTGAAAAAATTTTCTCCGAAACCACAATAACCTTTAGATATTTGGTATGTAGCATCATCTTATGGGCCACTACCAAGATTGTACAAATCATAGCCCTATGGTGATAAATGACCCCGCACCAGGGGTCACTTGTTTTACATAGAGTTATATAGGAAAATCTTAAAAAATCTTCTTCTATGAATCCATAAGGCCTAGAGCTTAGATATTTGGTATGTAGCATCATCTTATGGGCCACTACCAAGATTGTACAAATAATAGCCCTATGGTGATAAATGACCCCGCACCAGGGGTCACTTGTTTTACATAGAGTTATATATAGGAAAATCTTAAAAAATCTTCTTCTATGAATCCATAAGGCCTAGAGCTTAGATATTTGGTATGAAGCATCATCTTATGGGCCACTACCAAGATTGTACAAATCATAGCCCTATGGTGATAAATGACCCCGCGTCAGGGGTCACTTGTTTTACACAGTGTTATATAGGAAAATCTTAAAAAATCTTCTTCTATGAATCCATAAGGCCTAGAGCTTAGATATTTGGTATGTAGCATCATCTTATGGGCCACTACCAAGATTGTACAAATCATAGCCCAATGGTGATAAATGACCCCACACCAGGGGTCACTTGTTTTACATAGAGTTAAATAGGAAAATCTTAAAAAATCTTCTTCTATGTATCAATAAGGCCTAGAGCTAAGATTTTTGGTATGTAGTAGCATCTAATGGTTCATTACAAAGATTTTCAAAGTCTTGGCCCTACGGTGATAAATGACCCTGCGCCCAAGTCTTCTCTGAAACCATATGGCCCATTGCTTAGATATTTGGTGTGTAGTATTGTCATGGGTAAAATGTTTTAGATTAAGTTATATCAGAATCCTTGTCTGTTTAAAAACCTTGACATCAGTTGAAGCAATGGTACTCAGGTGAGCGATTCAGGGCCATCATGGCCCTCTTGTTTCTTGTCCCAAGGAATGCTTAACTTATATCTTAAAAATATCAAAAAGTAATACAGAATTCAAAAATTTGATGAAGGAAACTATTAATTTGAGACAATTTGTAAAATGCAGACTTGAGTACATGTATATCTGAACTAATCTAGTTAATGTCCTTCATAGAGGAAACCATGAAAAGACCTATGCGAACAACATAAAACCATATCAGCCTGCGAGTAACTCGCAGGCTGATCAGGTTTTATGCTGTTTGCTGCTTCTCAGTGGTCTGGAAATGAGGACTTTATAATTAAATTTGGTAAGGTTTAACTGTGGTTTTCTGCAGATCAGGCTTTATGTGGTACCTTTTGAGTGTGTCAAAATGAGTCTATATGAGGGAAAGGGTTAATGTCCTTCATCCATGCACTGGACACAAGCAATCATCTGCAGTCCGCATGATAAAGCCCTTAATTCACCTGCAACTGATTGCTTGTCTGGCAAGAATTATCAGACACATTTACACAGCAAAACAGTTAACAATGACCAGTTGTGCAGTCACCATGATTGCCATCTTGTTAGTCTTATGTTATAGACTTGGCAATATACGTATGGTGTTTGTCCTTAATTATGATTGCATCATTGGTGAATTTGCGAATGTTGTTTGTGGTACCATGGGGTCTCGGGGTGCTGCAGAATGCTCTTAACCCACATGTCTTATTCAATAGACAGAGTATATCATAATTAGGAAGCAAAATATATTGGAACCCGTCTCAGTGGCCAAGTGGTTAGATTGTCCTACCCAGAAACTGGAGAATGTATGTCCTATCCCGGACGGCCAAATACCAAAGTCATAATGATTGTACTTGTATAGCTCCCTTGCTTGGCATTCAGCATATAAGAGTAGTTCCAGAACTAGTTGACTGGCTGTCAGGAGGCCTCCGTGGCCGAGAGGGTAAAGTCACTGACTTTAACACTCACTCAGCCCCTCACCGCGTGGGTTCGAATCCCAGCAGGGTTATTCGGATTTTCATGTGATAAAGCCTTCCAGTTGCCTTGTGGTAGGTCGGTGGTTCTATCCTGATGCCTCCGCGCATTTGGGGTTTTCCTCCACCTGTAATTAGCTGGACATCGCTATATGACTGAAATACTGTTGAAGTGACGGTAAACTCAAATAGTCAAGTCATGTCAGGATAGTTTGACTGGGTGTGGTATCATGCCACCTGTCCACTGTGTAACACTGCATCGTAGTAGAACTATATATGATAATACCTGTCTCAAGTAGACATAGTCTCCATATGACTGAAGTACTGTCAGATATATGCAACAAAAGACTAATGTCAAATTGTGAAGAGAGAATATCCTTTATCCAACCATTCAAGTTCTCAGGTTATCTCCCTTTGAATAGTAATTGCTCAGTAGATCAGTGAAGCATTCTGTACTCTGATCCCATTGTGCACATCCAGGCTGTAGGGGATCAATCAGCTGTGACCTGCATGTTATAAACTGGTATTTTAAATCTTAATTTTACTTGACAGCATTTGCTGGTTATAACACCTTGAAACATATCACAGTATGCACAACGTTGTATTTGATATGATTTTGCTGTAAAGGCAGTGATGTGTGTATTTGAAGCTCTTTCAGTGATGGTTTTTATAGCTGTTTAAAGGAGTTTCATATCTCAGTGTTTGGATATTTATGATGAAAACGACTATTAAACATGTTTTGTAATGCATTCAGTGAGAATGTTACTTAGTGCAGAGAAGATTTTACCAGAATTTATGTGGATGATAGACATATCCTGATTTCATTGGGTTGACTTGTGAGAAATTTATATTATTCAGACTTTTATTTTTGAAATGATGCTCTCACCGTGTGGGTTCGAGTCCTGGCAGGTTCATTCGAATTTTCATGTGAGGAAGCCTTCCAGCTGGCTTGCTGAGTCAGTGGTTTCTACCTGGATGCCTCAGTGCATTGGGGTCTTCCTCCACCTGTAATTACATGTAGCTGGATGTCACTATATGACTGAAATACTGTCCCAGCGACTCAATTAGTCAATCTTTATAATAATTTATAACAGAATCTCTCAGTCTCAGTTGTTGAAACAAAGTTGAAATACTTGCTTTACTCCCAGTGAGAAGTTTAAAATATATTTTGCTTCCAATTCTCTGTCAATTTGTGCAGGGAGGGGGGATTTGTAGAAGAGGTATATATAATGGCACTTGTACTATCTTGCAAGAGTGTCTCATTTGCATACAGTCAAACTTGTTTTAAGCGACTGCCCATGTGAAATTATTCAAGTGATCTCTTAATGAAACATCATCTTAATAAAATAACTTACTTTTGATTTTCATGATGGTGTGAAAATAATGATTTATTTATTGATATAAATGAGTGTGTGCATGTTGAAGTCATTTTTTTGTGTAAAATTCCCCCTTCTTTCCTTCTCCTATGATTTGATTTTCCTTTCACTCTTAACTTTTGATAGTTCAATCACATTCAGTCGTTAATGTAGTGTCAGCACTTTCTGTTTCGATATTTTGACACATAGATTACAGAATTGAAAATGTGCATAGATATTATAAGGTAATATTTATGAATCTTGGATTTAAATTGTGATGACGCCATTCTATTGTTTGGTTCAAACTGTTCATCATTTAAAGCGTAATGAGCGGCTATTTAATTCGAAGAGACACCTTATCCAGATGAAAAAATAAGATGCGGCTACTTGTGGCATTTTTCAGGTCATTTCTATTTTAAGACAAAGTGTGGAAAACCTATATAGGGGGTCATTAACAGCACCGTCAAGTAATATGTGGTACACAGCTGATTGCTTCATTATGCCCTTCGATAAATAGGGGTCACTGAATATGTGTTTGTTTTAATTTATCCTGAATGCTAATTAGCAGTAGCTGGTTGATGGAAAAGTCATTTAATAAACTTGATATTTAGATTAAATTCTCTTGGGGGATATGAAATGGTCGTTTAAGACAATAAGTCGCTTAAAAGACGTCATTTTAGCAAGTTTGACATTACTGCAGTTTCAATTCCAGCTCAGGGCAGTAGAATTTTTAACCAGGTTTTCCAAAGGAAAACTCTGGTTATTAGATTGGGGTATGTCGGCAGGCGGGCATAAACAATTTCTTCTGTGTGCATCTCCTCCTACATTTTTCAACGGATTTGGCCCAAACTTTTACAGAAGCATTATTACATAGTGGCCTGGCGCATATTGTCAGGGTTTTGTGGTTCGACTATTTTTGTTGCAGTTATGGCCCTTTTTTATTTTTTCACATATGTAATATATAGGGAAATATTCTTCTGTGCGCAACTCCTCCAACATTTTTCAACGGATTTGGCCAAAACTTTTACAGAAGAAAGGGAAATATTCTTTCGTGCACAACTTCTACATTTCTTAAAAATTTTGTTCATCTTTAAAACCCCCGGAGAATATTACCTGTGTTTTGCAGTTTGACCATTTTTGATGGAGTTATGCCCCTTTAATAAAATTCCTTGTCCGGAGCATAACTCCTACATTATAAGAGATATTGACTTGAAACTTTATAGGTGCACACATCTCATTGAGGCGGAATGCAGTGCATAGGAACCTCACTCTGTGGTTCATAATTTTGGAGTTACATGTTTGCCCCTTTGTAAAAATTCCTGATATGGAGCATAACTCCTTAATTTTAAAATATATAGTAATGATTGGATATGCAGTTTGACCATTTTTGATGGAGCTATTGCCCTTAGTTATAAATGTAAGTTAAAAATCCTTGTTGCACATATTATTTATGTTTGCTTTATACAGATTTGCATTAGATTTAATAGATATTGAGCACAAAATTATTTGACTGATACAAATAATCTGTACTGGGACTAAACATTGCGAAAAGAAAACCTGGTTTTGTGACAATTCCTGTCACATGGTATCGTTACATTTGGTACAGAATG
>CM037787.1:57367541-57417541 GCA_021229015.1 Solen grandis | reverse complement strand
GAGGTTTGAAAATATTTTTTAGAATAAAACTTCATGTATGAAAAAAAAATGATATAATTTAATTTGTTAAACAAGAGGGCCATAATGGCCCTGAATCGCTCACCTGAGTACCATTGCTTCAACTGATGTCAAGGTTTTTAAACAGACAAGGATTCTGATATAACTTAATCTAAAACATTTTACCCCTGACAATACTACACACCAAATATCTAAGCAATGGGCCATATGGTTTCAGAGAAGACTTGGGCGCAGGGTCATTTATCACCTTAGGGCCAAGACTTTGAAAATCTTTGTAATGAACCATTAGATGCTACTACATACCAAAAATCTTAGCTCTAGGCCTTAATGATTCATAGAAGAAGATTTTTTAAGATTTTCCTATTTAACTCTATGTAAAACAAGTGACCCCTGGTGCGGGGTCATTTATCACCATTGGGCTATGATTTGTACAATCTTGGTAGTGGCCCATAAGATGATGCTACATACCAAATATCTAAGCTCTAGGCCTTATGGATTCATAGAAGAAGATTTTTTAAGATTTTCCTATATAACTCTGTGTAAAACAAGTGACCCCTGTTTCGGGGTCATTTATCACCATAGGGCTATGATTTGTACAATCTTGGTAGTGGCCCATAAGATGATGCTTCATACCAAATATCTAAGCTCTAGGCCTTATGCATTCATGGAAGAAGATTTTTTAAGATTTTCCTATATAACTCTATGTAAAACAAGTGACCCCTGGTGCGGGGTCATTTATCACCATAGGGCTATTATTTGTACAATCTTGGTAGTGGCCCATAAGATGATGCTACATACCAAATGTCTAAGCTCTAGGCCTTATGCATTCATGGAAGAAGATTTTTTAAGATTTTCCTATATAACTCTGTGTAAAACAAGTGACCCCTGGTTCGGGGTCATTTATCACCATAGGGCTATGATTTGTACAATCTTGGTAGTGGCCCATAAGATGATGCTTCATACCAAATATCTAAAGGCTAGGCCTTGTGGTTTCGGAGAAGAAGATTTTTTCAAGTTTTTCCTATATTAGCCTATGTGAAATCAAGTGACCCCTGGGGCGGGGCCAATTTTGACCCCAGGGTCATAATTTGTACAATCCTGGTAGAGAGTCATAAGATCATGCTACATACCAAAAATCAAAAGGCTAGGCCTTGTGGTTTCAGAGAAGAAGATTTTTTAAATTTTCATTTTTAAAATCTATTTTTAGCTCCTGTGACCTAATTATGCGATGGACCAGAACCATTTGTACAACTTTAGTAGAGCTTCATCCAAGGAACATTCCTGCAAAATATTTTTCAAATTGGCCAAGCCGTTTAGGAGGAGATGTTGTTTGAAGCAATTGTTGACGCCGGACGCACGCACGCACGACGGACAAAAGGCGATCAGAAAAGCTCACCTTGAGCACGTTGTGCTCATGTGAGCTAAAAAGAAATAAATCAGGATATTTTTTATAAATTTATAATCTCCATTCAAAATATGACTTTTTTTTTTTATAAACAAAAGGATGAAAATACTTAACAGTGGCAACAAAAATTCTTTAAAATAGGGTGATAAACACACATCATAAATTGCATTTTGTAACACAAAAATATAAATTTTACAGTGAAAAATGGCTATAGACTTTCACACACAAAAAAACTTTACTTACAACTTTTAATGTAATAGTGAACATTTAGAAAATTTGAAAGACATATGTAATACACCTCTTCTAATCTTTCTAAGGTGAAAAACTCATTTCATTCCATGGTGATTCCATAAATAGAATATCAGAAAGTGCTTTAGCTGTAACAGTAACCTGTGAACAAACATTATTCAGGGGCTAACTGATAACTGGTCTTTATCCAGAGGTAGCCATTATTCAGGGGCTAACTTAACTGGTCTTTATCCAGAGGTAGCCATTATTCAGGGGCTAACTTAACTGGTCTTTATCCAGAGGTAGCCATTATTCAGGGGCTAACTTAACTGGTCTTTATCCAGAGGTAGCCATTATTCAGGGGCTAACTTAACTGGTCTTTATCCAGAGGTAGCCATTATTCAGGGGCTAACTTAACTGGTCTTTATCCAGAGGTAGCCATTATTCAGGGGCTAACTTAACTGGTCTTTATCCAGAGGTAGCCATTATTCAGGGGCTAACTTAAGGATAATTTCAATGATGGGAATCTTTATAGTGGTCTTTGTTTCAGTGGTCTTTGTTCACAGGTTAGCTATGATTCAGGTGGCTGGATCAAACATTGGTTTGACTGCATTTATTATGTTTTTCATGTTTTTAATGCTTACATATTATTTTTTATATGAAAAAAAAAATTATTTTTAAGATTTTTATTTAAATTCCAATTTAAAAAAAATTTTTTCCTTAAGTCTTGAAAGAAAAAAATCCTGAGTTTGAATCACATATTTTATCATGAACACCATTGAAATGAAATTTGCATTTATTCACTTTCACCATTATTATGTCCCCCTTATATCTCTTACTCCCTGTAAATTTATTCTATCTGCATATCAAATATTACTGGTGCAAAAAAAACCTTACCAAAAACAGGTATAAATATTTTTGTGTGCGTATGTAACTGCAAAAACAGCCGTGCAGCATGTTAAGCATGGGACAATAATCATGCAGTACAGATAATAGTTCAAAGTGTATATAAATATTGGTGTGTATTATAGCCAAAAACATTTTTTAATGAAAATCACTCACTTAACATTAATGTCCACTAATATTTTCCTTTGGTTTGATACCCATACAATCTCCTTCAAGTCTTTTTACCAGTAATTACAAATTTTCTTGGTCTTAACATCCATTTCAAAGAAAATCTTGTCCCTGGCCATTTATTTATTGAGTATAACATCCTGTTCAGCTGTAATTTGCTTCAGTTAACCACAACCAAATGAAACCTAGCGATGGAATTACACGCTCCATCATTACCCATTAATATCTGATTGAATTTATCTACCTTTTGTTAAAGGATTACTTTCTATACATAACTAGGTCAACTGCTTACAAAAAGTATCACAAAAATCCCCATTTTTTTTAAAATTTATTTTGTATTCTAGGTCATCCATAGATCACATGATATTCAAGAGTAGCTATTGGATAATCTGATAATATAATTTGCATATATCTGTAAACACTGAAAAGGTCCATATTACCATCAACGTTTCCCCCACCATCAGTATGTAATCCAAAATAATCAATGAAATCACAACCAAAACTGATTAATCTCAAACTGTCCTGCTGCCCCCTACATATTCTCCCAACCATCTACCGACAACCGACGCATCCCCGTTATCATACAACCGTCCCCTTGACAGCAATGACGGGCGGTTCCAAGGAGTTTGAAGAATCCCCAACGGTGGTTGGTTCCTCGTCTGTATGTATCTCAAAACTAGGAATGTTCTTGTTCCATTCCGTGTTTTTACTGGTGGTTTTATCATTCTCCAACCCCTCACCATCCTCGCTGTCTGAATCATCCATGTAGATGATGGGTATCTGTAATTATGCAACATATGAAGTACACAGTAAAAGAGGTCTAACCACATGCATTAACCCTTTCCCTCATAGAGGAAACCATGAAAAGACCTATGTGAACAGCATAAAACCAGATCAGCCTGCGAGTAACTCGCAGGCTGATCAGGTTTTATGCTGTTCGCTGCTCCTCAGTGGTCTGGCAATGAGGATTTTACAATTAAATTTGGTAAGGTTTGAGTTTGGCTTTCTGCAGATCAGGCTTTATTTGGTACCTATTGAGTGTGTCAAAATGAGTCTATATGAGGGAAAGGGTTAAACTACTTTTGTTAGTCAATTATCTCCTGAATATTTATGCACAAATTAATGACTTGATAAATATATTACTCAAATTATAAATACATGAATATTCATGAATTAAAGGGTAATCAATCATGTTATTAATTGTATTCTGTCTTAAATATTTCTAAAGCTTATCAGTTTGAGGCATCTGTATGCAAATTAATTTTAAATTATATATAACCTCATATCAGTTAGAATGCATTTCAACAGTTTGTTAAAACAACATTTCAACTGAATTAACCTGAAAAATATCCCTTCACTTCATACAGCTGGCATGTGGTCTGAAAACTTACTGATGAGCTATTTGTATGACCTGATCATTCTATGTTTACCTTGCAGGCTGATCATGTTTCTCAGTGGTTGCATTACAGACATAGCAGTTTTTCTCTACATGATAATGAGTATAATGAATCACTGCAAAGCAATGTACCACCTACCCTATTGTTACCATCTTTCACCAGCCTTCCTCCCTTTGTTGGCACAGAAACAGACTCTGTGGCGGTCATATCTGAGAAGTCTGCACCTGTGGGCTCCCCGCGCTTCTAAAGTAACAAAAATGAAAAGAACTGAGTTAAAAAAACTGACACTAAAGGTGATTAATACCCCAGGATCCCACCTTGTCTTCATGTAATGGGACATGACATGACGTGACATAATGAAGGAGGAAAATGTGAATATGTGCATACAGACATGACGTGACATGTGACGTGACATAATGTGCCGTGACATAGTGTGTCATGCCATGACGGGACATGGCATGACATGATGTGACATGACATAATGTGGCATGACGTGATTTAATGTGACATGACGTGACATAATGTGATGTGACATGACAAGTGTGATTCCTATATAGCCCCCCCCACCCCCCCTACACTCACATTTCTGTGAAGCTATGGCATTTGTTTTGTCCATTTTTTATTTGCATATGATCATCCCCATTTATTTGACAGTAAAACTACATGTATATCTGATATACCAAGTATTTCATTTCTTTGATTTTGTGCATATACTACATATAAACAAGGAAGCATTACAATACTTGCACACAAAGTCCTGAATTATTTTTGTCACTAATTTGACAGTAATTTGACATCATGTATGTTGTCAAATCCAGACACATCACATTTTGTGTCACTAATTTGACAATATATATGTTATGGAATTCAGATATATCATATTTTTGACACTAATTAATGACAGTATATAGTTAATATTATAGAAGTCAGAAAAATCATATTTTTTTACACTAATTTGACAGAACTTATGTTATAGAATTCAGATATATCAATTTTTTTGTCACTAATTTGACAGTATATGTGCTGTCTACTTCTATAACAAAGTCATAATTTTAGCCAGCATCTAATGTCTAATATTACCCACCTGTTTCCTTTCATCAATTATTGGGGACGGTTTCAGAGACAGTGAGCTGGGTCGTATTAAATACCTGAAACATTTCAATTTTTTTTTCCACATCTTCTATGTTCAAACTAAAGATGAAAAGAAAATACCTTATATATGACAGGGTGCAATGAATGACAATATGCTCAAAATGTTCAAACAAGAGGCCCATGATGGCCCTAAATTGCTCACCTGAGATAAATAGGTTGACCCAAGGAACATCTGTACCAATTTATTTTAAAATCTGGCCAGTAGTTTTGAAGAAGATGATTTTTAAAGTTTTCATATGTTTTTTTCTTTTTGTTGCCATGGCAACCAGAGTTCTATATGGATCATGTTTATTTTAGGAACTATTGTGAAGGTTGACCCAAGGATCATCCCTGCCAAGTTTAATCAAATTCTGTCCAGTGGTTTCAGAGGAAATATTGATTAAAGTTTTCCCTATATACATATATGGCAAATAAGCCCCACCCCTGGCAGCCATGTTTTTTACAGATCGGAATTTTTTTTAGCAACTTTGGTAGAGGTTGGCCAAGGAACATCTGTACCAATTTATTTTAAAATCTGGCCAGTAGTTTTGAAGAAGATTAAAGTTTTTAAAGTTTTCATTTTTTTTTCTTTTTGTTGCCATGGCAACCAGAGTTCTATATGGATCAAGTTTATTTTAGGAACTATTGTGAAGGTTGACCCAAGGATCATCCCTGCCAAGTTTAATCAAATTCTGTCAAGTGGTTTCAGAGGAAATGTTGATTAAAGTTTTCCCTATATACATATATGGCAAATAAGCCCCACCCCTGGCAGCCATGTTTTTTACGGATCGGAATTTTTTTTAGCAACTTTGGTAGAGGTTGGCCAAGGAACATCTGTACCAATTCATTTTAAAATCTGGCTAGTAGTTTTGAAGAAGATGATTTTTTAAGTTTTCATTTTTTTTCTTTTTGTTGCCATGGCAACCAGAGTTCTACATGGATCAAGTTTATTTTAGCAACTTTTGTGAAGGTTGACCCAAGGATCATCCCTGCCAAGTTTAATCAAATTCTGTCCAGTGGTTTCAGAGGAGATGTTGTTTAAAGGTTTCTCTATATACATATAAGGCAAATAAGCCCCGACCCTGGCGGCCATGTTTTTTTACGGATCGGAATAATTTTAGCAACTTTGGTATTAGGTTGACCCAAGGAACATCTGTACCAATTTATTTTAAAATCTGGCCTGTAGTTTTGAAAAAGATGATTTTTAAAGTTTTCATTTTTTTTTCTTTTTGTTGCCATGGCAACCAGAGTTCTACATGGATCAAGTTTATTTTAGCAACTTTTGTGAAGGTTAACTCAAGGATCATCCCTGCCAAGTTTAATCAAATTCTGTCCAGTGGTTTCAGAGGAGATGTTGTTTAAAGGTTTCTCTATATACATATAAGGCAAATAAGCCCCGCCCCTGGCGGCCATGTTTTTACGGATCGGAATAATTTTAGCAACTTTGGTAGAGGTTGAACCAAGGAACATCTGTACCAAATTATTTTAAAATCTGGCCAGTAGTTTTGAAGGAGATGATATTTAAAATTTTCAAATTATTTTTCTTTTTGTAGCCATGGCAACCAGAGTTCTTCATGGATCAACTTTATTTTAGCAACTTTTGTAGAGCCTCACCCAAGGAACATTCCTGCCAAGTTTCATTAAATTCTGTCCAGCGGTTTTAGAGAAGATGTCGTTTGAAGCAAATTGTTGACGACGGACGACTCATGACGCACGACACACGACGCCGGACGAAGGGCGATCACAAAAGCTCACCTTGAGCACTTTGTGCTCAGGTGAGCTAAATACAGTTATATCTCTGTATCACTTGGACCCACCATTTTACAACAAGACCATCCTAAAGCTTGATCAGATTGAAAGCATTTAAAATTTGAAAACATTTTACTGTCAGTGTAACCTCCTCATCTACAAGGTACTGAGGAGAAGCATCATCATGAAACTTCATCCTTGCAGGCTGATTTGGTTTTACACTGGTCACACAGGCAAGTCCATAATATCTTATATTGTAAGGAATTAGTACTGCCAAAGTGCTTTATCAGTATACTGAAGATTAGGAAGAAACATCATGAAACTGGGATTTGAACCAGCAGCAGTGAATACTTTTGTGATAATAGTCAGTGACTATAACCTCTTGGCCACAGGGCACCCCCTATCCTTTAAACCTCATGAATATTCATGTGCATATTTATGACTTGATGAATATCAATTGACTAAATCTTAAATGGTATATGAAACAATGTATTTTCTTTGCCATGCAGGCTGTGTAGAATATATCAATCTACACTAGTATATGGGCAAACGGAGGAGACCCTGGAGGGAGCTGTCTGATCAGGGTCTGCTCTGTTTGCCCATGAGTCAAAATGAGTCTATATTGGGTTAAGGGTTAACCATAACAAAGCATTGCTTGTATTTCCCCTGCACTTACACTACATCATCTATTTCTAGTTTCAGGTCATATCCTGGGTTGATAATCACATATGATATAGTTTCCCTCTTCTCATTGACTTCATCTGAAAAAAAAATGAACAGAAAAAACTCATCAATATCCAGTTTCAATGACATAAATCACTGCTGTACTTAATTACAGCAATATTTCTGACCATTTTTAACTTATAACAATATGGAGAATCTATAGTCCCTGAAATGGTTCTGCTACATCTTGAACCACTTAACCTCTACCAAAATAACCTATGTACCCTAATGAAACATTAGGAAACCTTGTTTATTTCTGTGAAAGGCCATGAGGTCAGAAATGTAGCAGAAACATTACAGGGACTTTAATTATTCCTTGGAAAGGAGAATAAAATAGAAACACATATTTATGTATAAATACAAGCAGAGACTCCACTTCATATAACAACAACAGCTATAAGCAATTAATCATAAATTTTGAATCTCAGAACATATTTCAACATCCTCTTGATTTCATCAGAAGAGTTTTCATTGACACATGATAACTGTGTACTATATATGTCATACCCTCTGTATCATAACCATTCATGATTAAAACATAAAGTATGCCACTCAATAATAAGTTTAAACCTGCAGCCCCGTCTCACTAAAATTCGATCTAAGTCTTGAGTATTTTGTCTTGCATGGTGTCTACTAATGTCTTATAAGTATAATAAAACATGAAGAAAGGTGACCCACTGCACTGTCACTTTTTGAGAAGCAAAAATCCCAAGAAGAATACTATTTGACATCATTCTGTAAATTTACGTGTATGAGGATTTTTCTGTAAATTTACATGTATGAGGAATTTTTCTGTAAATTTACATGTATGAGGATTTTTCTATATGAGGATTTTTCTGTAAATTTACATGTATGAGGATTTTCTGTAAATTTACATGTATGAGGATTTTTCTGTAAATTTACATGTATGAGGATTTTTCTGTAAACTTACATGTATGAGGATTTTTATGTAAACTTACATGTATGAGGATTTTTCTGTATGAGGATTTTTCTGTATACTTACATGTATGAGGATTTTTCTATAAATTTACATGTATGAGGATTTTTCTGTAAATTTACATGTATGAGGATTTTTCTGTATATTTACATGTATGAGGATTTTTCTGTATATTTACGTGTATGAGGATTTTTCTGTATATTTATGTGTATGAGGATTTTTCTGTATATTTACGTGTATGAGGATTTTTCTGTATATTTATGTGTATGAGGATTTTTCTGTATATTCACGTGTATGAGGATTTTCTGTATATTTACATGTATGAGGATTTTTCTGTATGAGGATTTTTTTGTAAATTTACATGTATGAGGATTTTTCTATAAACTTACATGTATGAGGATTTTTCTGTATGAGTTTTTTTCTGTATATTTATGTGTATGAGGATTTTTCTGTAAATTTACGTGTATGAGGATTTTTCTGTAAACTTACATGTATGAGGATTTTTCTGTATGAGGATTTTTTCTGTAAATTTACATGTATGAGGATTTGTTCTCGTACAAAGTCGAGCATCGTAAAGCACTATATAAGCCTTTACAATGCTGTGAGCACTTGTGACTGCCTTTGCGAAGTAGTGCAGACCAAAATCAACCTGCACATCCATGCAGTCTGATCATGGTCTGCACAGTTTGCTATCCAGTCAATAAATATATAGCATGCACCCACATAAACAAATAATGGTACAATCCAAAATGAAGAGAAGAAAGGTCCAATGAAGAAATTTAGCATGGTAAGGGTCAAGCAAAAGAAATAGGTTACCATAGTCTTGAAGAGGTTGCCCTAAACTTTGCATTCGACATTTGACCATTTGGCTGATTTCCTGTCGTTCAGGGTTCATTGAGCTTGCCTGACTCTCTCTCTTGTCTCCAGAGGACATCATGTTTAATGATACCTGCATTTAAAAAAAACAAAAAACGCCTGCTAACAGACAAGAAATAATGCTACCCCTGTCAAGAAATAAAAGATCAAGGAAGCGCTCAATATTAATTATATATTTTACAGTCAAACCAGTGTAGCTCAGTCAAGCATTATATTTTCATATCCCATAAGGCATTTCTATTGTTTAACCTTTACCTCATGAATATTCATGTGCACAGTTAAGAGAGTTAATGAATATTAATTTACTGAACTTAAATGGTATGTAAAATAAAGGATTTTTCTTTAATGTGCAAATTTTGTGGGATCTGAGCTACAATTCTGTATGAGCAGAGGAGATATCAATCAATCAATCAGTCTGATACTTTTAAGAGCTATCTGATCTGGGTTTGCTCTGTTTACCCTTCACGAGGGTAAAGGTAATAAAAATAAAACAGAATATAGTTTATCAGCCTAAGAGTTATTTGCAGACTGATCTGGTTTTATACTCATTATCTTGATAAGTCCCAAGCGGTGAAGGGATAACTAAGGCTGTCTCATAGCTAGCATGACCACAAACACTGGTTTGACTTTAAAGACATATGTCTGATAATTCATTGATTGGTACAATACTATCATATTATCTTATCATTTAAGGCTAACTTTTTATGAATGACAAATTACTTATCAAATTATGATATAAGATTAGGCTATAAACAAACTTGTGATGAAATAAATGGTAACATTTTTTAATGATAATAACAATAAACCTTTCCAGTCTTTAAAGTAAATAATTATTTATTATCCAATGGATAAAATGGAATATCATGTGATCAAAATAATCTTTATGTAAAACACATATGATTGTGATTCTGTCTTAGGTGCAGCTGATCATGTCTTGAATGGAAAATACAGATAAAAACAGGAGTAAGATGTCCCTGAAAAAGCTTGAAAGGCCCATGCCATTTTGCATCATGGGTTTAATCAAACCATGAAATATTTCACTTTGAAAATTCATGATTACTATTGTTTGTATGATGAAAGCAGATCTATTACATATTCAACACTTACTTAACTTGACATTTCTTGACTACTTATTGCTCATGGTGGTTTAAAAAAGCAGAGTTGCATGTTATAAAATCTCAAAATAGTTAATTGGTTTTTCAATCACCATGCTTTTAACTTTTTAAAAAAAATAAAAAAAAATAAGATTAATGGTTGAATAAAACATACTTCAAAATGTTTAGCTTAAGAATGATTAAAAAAAGTTTTATAGACTGTATTGATAGTTGTTTATTTATTTTCTAATATGAGGTATACAAATTCTGTTTGTTTCATTTATGTATTTATATGCTGTCTATGTGTATGTTTACTGAAAATAAGCTACCTGGTGTGGCAGATGCCATGAATATAATCTACCTAAAAATATCCTCATATAATATCAGAGTTATAAACAAACAATAAAAAATGTATGCAATTCTAAAACAATTTGCATCTCAAGAGAATATAAACTAAATGCCAAGTTATGATTTTAAATTTGACAACAAAACAAAGATAAAGATTGATTCATTCCTAAACACAGCCATTAACCCTTTTGCTCATAGAGGACACCATGAAAAGACCTATGCGAACAGCATAAAACCAGATCAGCCTAACTCACAGGCTGATAAGGTTTTATGCTGTTCGCTGCTCCTCAGTGGTCTGGAAATGAGGATTTTGTAATTAAATTTGGTAAGGTTTAACTGGGGTTTTCTGCAGATCAGGCTTTATGTGGTACCTATTGAGTGCATCAAAATGAGTCTATATGAGGGAAAGGGTTAAACAGGCTGCAAGCTAAATATAGTCCATATCACCTGATAAATATCCATAACCATAGCAACATTTTTTTTTTCTTCCGAAAAATGAATCTGTCATAAAGTTTCAAATTAAATTTAATTAAAGGCATAAAAATATCATCACCTTTACAAAGAAAACATTTATCCAAAATTTATGTATATATTTTCCCCAAAGGCCAATTAGAAAGATGAAGAAAAGGAGATCATTAAGAATACCCCAATACCAGGAAGCTCAAGGTCTAGATTAGACGAAATGCCAGTGAAACAAGTATGAACTGACAGAATGAAGAAGTCTGAAGAATTCTTTAATTTTGTGAGACATGGGTAAAAGTACTTAGAGTTTTTATATATATATATATTGTGTGTATTTATATAGTTCTAGACACCAATAAATGGGACTGAGGTTTTAAAAAATTGAATATTAAATATGGGGTTTTAGACATCTGAAGATTGGAATATATAAATATGGGGTTTAGACATCTGAAGATTGGAATATATAAATATTGGGTTTTAGACATCTGAAGATTGGAATATATAAATATGGGGTTTAAGACATCTGAAGATTTGGAATATATAAATATGGGGTTTTAGACATCTGAATATTGGAATATATAAATATGGGGTTTAAGACATCTGAATTGGAACAGAAGTTTAGATATCTGAAGATTGGAATATATGAATAGGGATTTAAAGAAATCTGAAGAATACACCATTGGTTTTAGACATCTGAAGATTGGAATCTATGAACAGGGGGGTTAAGGTATCTAAAGATTGGAATACTTTATGGAGTTTCAACCATTTGAAGGATATAACATTGAAGGCGTTTTAAACATCATTATGGAAACCAAAGTTTTTAATTTCTTTTCTAAACCATCATTTAGAGTGGTTTACCCTAAGGTTAAAAAACAATGAAACAATAGATCAAGGTAATCTCCCAAACCTAAAATCTGTAACAGATTGGAAAATCTTTGATTAAAATATTAAAGGAAAAGAAACAAAATTAGAGGAAAAAGTGAACTTTAAAGCTTTGAAAAAAAAAGAAATCTGAAAGTTTTTAAACATCTAATGGATGCTGAGATTTTGGGGAGTTTTTAAACTTAAAATAGAGTGTGACAGGATTATAGACGAAGCGTACCATGACAAAGCCTACCATTTATGCGGTCGAAGCGTACCACTTTAAAAATTATATCGGGAAATTGCTTGAATATGAATACGTTTATGTTGCTGATGTTCATTAAGCATCCATAACTTGAATTTATTTTATATTTGATGTTTATGTACTTTTTTGAAAACAGCGACATCGATTTTTGTAGAAAAAAAAAATAAGACGCGGAACCTCACACGGCAACAGGATATAAACTATATACCGGGGAATGTCATTTAAAATTCAATTTTGTACACATGTATATCATAAGTGTTTCATTACCATCCTACATTTATCAAAATGCATTCATGTTGTGTTGATATTTAACGAAAAATGCCAACGCAATATTATAATTTATCTTAAAGTTGCGAAACCATATACATACAAGCATGATGCCGAACCTTTTAATCATTAAAGGCAATAATTATGTACAAACATCAAAAGCCGACTGTTAATTACTATTATCAAATCAATTATGATTGATTAATTGCTTTAATTAGCAATCATCATAGGTTAGTGTCAGTATTACCAAAACCGCGAATCGTTAATGACATCGGTTTGCTTTATCGGTTTTCACACATAAATTAAATCATACCGACACAAATTACTCAAACAACAATTCGCATCGTATAAAATGGTGCGCATAGAAATAGAATGCACTCATCATGTCGGACTATCCGTGTATCGACTGTTCTTTGTACATTACTGGACGGAGTCATATACTTCAAAGAAAGCCGAATCCTTTAACCATATCCAACCCGATTACACTATGTACAGCGCGTGTTAACACCTAGCTTTGCACAGAATCAAATTACGTCACAGGGTCATGGGGTTGGCGCGTGTCGAGTAGACAGTACACAATTAAATCAGCAATATCTCACATAGGCATTTGAGGAAGCACGACTTTTTGTTTGTTCCTTTTCAATCGCATACGGATACTACATTTGGATCCATAATGAATAAGAGACATGGATTTCTTAATGCCAAATTGCAGTTTTTCAAAATCGTGCTGGTATGTTTAATATATTAATCCTATTCCGATATTGATTTAGGTACTTACATGCATGCATTTTCATAGTAACAACAAGATCCCGTATTGACTAAAATACGCCATAAACACACACACAAAAAAAAAGAAGATTATCTGCATATGTAATCTGACATCGGCGGTATATCACTCGATTTTTCACTCAATGTCGTGCCTTTTATTATTATAATATTGCATGTTTTACAAAATATTATTCCATTCTGTCATATATCACCTTTAAATCAATTCAGTTTAAACAACAAAACATAAAATATTAGCGCTAAATTACCTATTTTGAAAAGTGGTACGCTTCGACCAAAAATGGTACGCTTCGGTAATGGTACGCTTCGTCCATTACCCGTGTGACATGGGTCGTTTGGAGGAAGTTTGGGACACTGAACATGCACATAACAGAGATTATCTTTTGATACTCAGACACAAAGAAAGATGGGAAAGAGTCAGGTTTCCAGGGTAACTTACTGCTGACATAACCTGCATTTATGAAAGCAAAATGATTTCTATTAGTTTCTATGGGAACAACATGATCTATATATGTATAGTGTTGACTCTGCAAAAATACAATACAGGATATCATGGGCAAAGACTGAGGGTAGACCAGGAAACTATTCTAAGAGCATGAAGAAATAGAATAAGATGGACTAGTTTAGTGGTCAGCCCTCAGTATATAGCATTGAGCCTTTCCAATGTTTACATATCAAGTTGAGGTATCATATTATCAACAGAAAAACTGGGCATCATGTGATCAAAGCTTTACTTGGTTTACACAACATGTAATCATGTGATCAAAGCTTTACCTGGTTAACATACTGTGTATTCATGTGATCAAAAATTGGGTATACTCACTGTGTAATCATACGATCAAAGCTTGACTGTAACTCATGTGTACTAGATCAAATCTTTTGGTTAACAATGGGTTAACACACTGTGTAATCATTGACAAAGCTTGACCGTTAACAACTGTGATCATTTGATCAAAGCTTTGACTTGGTTAAAATACTGTGTAATCATTTGAGCAAAGCTTGACCTGGTTAACACACTGTGTAATCATATAATCAAAGTTCTGACTTGGTTAACACACTGTGTAATCATTTGAGCAAAGCTTGACCTGGTTAACACAATGTGTAACCATGTGATCAAAGGGTATAAAAAGAGATGATTTAATGAAAACTCTGCTCCCTACGCCCCTGGCAAGTACATACTTAACTAAAGGCAGTTTGAGTCTGAGAAGAAAGATGAAGAAAAAACTGGGGAAATAGATTGTAATAGGAGAAGGAGACATCTATTATTAATTTAAAATATGAGACAGGCATAATCAATTTATACAGTTATTTGTGAGTTTATCAGTGAGAGTAAATGAAATGAACACATCTAGCTCAGATTTATTCTATGTTTCTAGGTCACTACCATTCACTGCAACAAGGTTGATATTTATATTTATCCAAACTTGATGTCTGTTCATTTTTTAAAAATAAACAAAAAAATAGAGTAAATTTTAGACAAACAATGTAATAAATCATCAAGATGCAATATATTGGTTCATAACATCATGACATTAATACTTTTGTTCTTAAGCTTAAAAGTAGTTCAAACAGTTTGTTGTTCTTAAGTTTAAAGTAAAGTGTAGATTATACAGCTCTTTATTCTTAAGTTTAAAATAAAGTGTAGATTTTACAGCTCTTTATTCTTCAGCTTAACCCTTTCCCTCATATAGACTCATTTTGATGCACTCAATAGGTACCACATAAAGCCTGATCTGCAGAAAACCAAAGTTAAACCTTACCAAATTTAATTACAAAATCCTCATTTCCAGACCACTGAGGAGCAGCGAACAGCTGTTCGCATAGGTTTTTTCATGGTTTCCTCTATGAGGGAAAGGGTTAAAAAAAGTTAAACAGCTTTTATTGAAACTGCTCTTTATTATTAAGCCTAAAAATACTTTTAAACAACTCTTTATTCTTAATTTTAAAAATAGTTAAAACAGTTCCTTTTTCTTAAGGTTAAAACTACTTTTAAATAGCTTTTCATTCTAAAGCTAAAATATTTCAAATAGCTGTTTTTTTCTTAAGCTGAAAATAACTTAAAAAAGCCTAAAAAAATCATTCAAACAAATCTTCATTCTTAACCTTTCCCTCATAGAGGATACCATGAAAAGACCTATGCGAATAACATAAAACCAGATCAGCCTGCGAGGTCAGGTTTTATGCTGTTCGCTGCTCCTCAGTGGTCTGGAAATGAGGACTTTATAATTAAATTTGGTAAGGTTTAACTGTGGTTTTCTGCAGATCAAACTTTATGTGGTACCTATTGAGTGCGTCAAAATGAGTCTATATGAGGGAAAGGGTTAAACACCTCTTTATTCTTACCCATAAAAATAGCTCAACCAGCAATTTATTCTTAAACTTGAAAAATAGTTTTAATAGATCTTTTCCCCTAAAGAATTAACCTTTCATGCAAGAATTCAATTTCAATTTACACTGGTTTTGTACTAACAACGTATCATGATGCTCACATGCATATTTTTCATATAAAATAAGTCACTTTTCTCTGGTGGTTAAATATCTCCATATCTGAAATACAAACAGTAGATAAACCACTGTTCAAATCATTGTAAAATACCCTCTTTCAATTGAAGAACCTTTCAAAATAGTGAAAAATGGGTTATTAAAAGGGGGTACTGTGGTTGAATTAGTAAAAAATTGGGATTTTAAAAGGGGTTTTGAACTGTGGTTAAATTCAAAAAGGGGTTTCAAATTTTGATTTATTTTAAAAAGGGATGGGGATAAGCTGTAATTTAATGCTAAAAAGGTTTAAAAAGGGGGTTTTAAACTTTGGTTAAATGCAATAAGGGGATGTCAAGTTGCTGTCCAATGCAAAAAAGTGGTTTCGAACTGGGATTAAATGCAAAATAAGGATTTTGAATTGTGATTTAGTGCAAAAAAGGAGTTTCAAACTGCAATTTACAGCAAAACAGTGTTTAAAACTGCAGTTGAATGCAAAATTGGGGTTTTGATTTGTGGTTTATATGCAAAAAGGGTTTTTAAACTGTTGTTTATTGTAAAATGGAGGTTTCATACTGTGATTTAATGTCAAAGGGGGTTTTAAACTATGCAACATTAAATCCAAAACATGAGCTACTTTGATTTAATGTCTTTTTAAATTTTAATTTTTTCATAAACATTAAATGGATTTTATAAAATCATATACCAAATCAACGAAAATTAGTCCACCACGAAAATTAATGATTCTACAGTACGCGGGACTTCAACTCAGCAAATCATGCAGCATTGTCCAGTAAGATATAACTAACAAGATGCATCTAATATTCTAAATTCACAAATTTAAGTACAAATGTACTCCCAATGAACAGTCTATTAACATATACCACGTCCGATTAATAACAACTCTAAAATAATGCAACTAAAACATGCATACATGTTGTAGTTCTGGCAAAATATCGCCAAAGCAAAAATAGCAGATAAAGATTTCAAAATATAATTATATTGTTTTATAAGCAATATAATGGCTTTAAACCAAATTGCAGTATATTAGACAAAGTGCTAGTCTGTGTGTGTTTTTTTTCAGAAACAATTTCATGATAAATGTATAATAGGAAAAGAACAAAACAACAACACTCTCTGTTATCAAATGAAAAGCAGGACAAAAATCATTAAAATCCCGAAGTTATTTTTTAATCATCACGACTTGGAAATTAAAAATTTTCAGCAAACTTGGTTAAAGGTTTTTTAATCATTAGCAGGTTTGCTTAATGAAGTTTTTAACTTAACAGCAAGTTTGGTTAAATGGAGCTTTACACTCAACAGCAAGCTTGGTCAGATGAAAAGTTTTAGAGTAAGTGACAAGTGCATGTTACCTGCAAACCAAGCTTGGTTAGCATGTCTAGCTAGCTACAGGCTAATGTTTGTGAGTGAATTAATATACCAGTCCATAGAAATTTCCCTTATAATAAAATGATTACGTCTTGTACAGATGAAAATAATATTTCTTTACATAAAGCAAAAATCATAAAATTCACAATCAAAATTGAATAGATCTCGAATGATCCAGAAAAAAAAAAAAAAAAATTTCAGAACAGAATTAGTATAAACCTTATTATTGATTTTCTCATTCCAAATTTCTGTTGAAAATCGCATTTAATTACACAACAAAAAACATGTTTTGACACTTTCCATTTTATTTTTTAATGATTTTTTCAATCATTTAAGACAGTATTTGAAAGCAACTAGCACCGGAAACCCCTTTTGCTATTTTACAGACAAGTTCTATGGACTTTGGTCGAAATGCAGGATACACATCTATAATGCTGGCCTGTTGTGTAACATTAGCATACTTTACAACATTTAACGGCAGAAAAATTTTTTTTTAATTCTTTACTGGTTTTTTTTTATTTCCATGGAAAAAAATAATTCACAAATCATTTGTTGTTACCTAATTATTTTATTTATTAGATTCAAAACAGATATAGTACTGTATTATGTCTTACATGAAAAAAAAAAAAAGAAGAGAAGAATTAACAAGAATACATTTTCTATGTTTAATGTAGGACCTACATTATTATGATAAATAATTAATTCAACTCTCAATCAATAGAAGATAAAACTGTTTAATGATCATTGTGCCAAAAATGAAAATAAAAAAAATATGAATGTAAAATATGAAACAAATTCAGCTACATCTCCTGATTCTTTTAAACATTTTTCTTTTCTACCTTTAAGAGCTTTCACTGTTTCCATGGTGACAGATGTTTAAAGAAGTCTTCAAGAATTTTGAACATTTTGATCTATAGTAATTTATCTAGAACTATCATAAAGAATATCAGAATATTAAATATGATATTATTTTAAGTACCTAAGACCTAATCTGAATGTTCACAAAGTATAGTAGGGAAAAGACAAGTAAAAAAAAACACACTTTTTTTCCCCCAAAAAACATTGATATTATACTTTTTTCATATACAAATCATGCCCTCAAAAGAAAAAAAAAATACAGCAGAAAACATAAATTTGATATTCAATAAATGTATGTAAGTATGTGAATGTTACAATACTCAACAGTGTTGCACGGTAAATATGGGAGAGAGAGAGATATACCCCATTCTGATGCCTATGCCGATGACCTTTCTGAAATTCAAGTTTTTTTTAAAATAGCATAATTATGATATAATGAAGGAATCCTACCTCAATTTAGATATGGATTAATCAAGTATGGGAACTAAAACAAGAGGGCCATGACTGCCTTATACCGCTCACCTAGGTATTATTGATTTTTGTATTGATTTCAATGTCATTAAGATTGTGACAAAGTTCAGTCAGGATTGCTTCATAAAATGTGACTGCCAGAGTGTAAACAAAGTGGAATCTGGCATTTTCTTGATAATTCATGGGTCATAATTCCTGATGAAATGGGTTAAGGTCGAGAGATTATAGCCAAAGAAATTATTACTAGGTTTGAAGAAGATTGTTTGAGAGATGAAAATGCTAGTGTAAAAATGTTAAAATTGTTTGATATTCATATCTAAAGGGCCATAATTCTAGTTTTATCAATTCTATATGCACCATAATTTAACCTGACTGAGATATGTACAAGTATAACAGCAACTGCTAGCTGAGAGTAAACATCTGACATTTTCCAATAAAACAAGGGCCGTAACTCCTGACCTACTTGTTGATTTAGGTCATAATGGAACATGGCTGTCAGATTATGGCCAAGATTATGTATTATGATCAAGTTTGAAGATGATTGTTTAAGAAATGAAGATACTAGATGGCTAATTGAGGACAATGAACAATCGATGGACATTCAATGATCCAAATAGGTCACCATGAGCACTATAAGCTCTGCTGAGCTACGGGGAAAAACCCCAGACCAGTAATATTCACTCTGGACAGGTCTTATATTTCCAAAGTATGAAGATGTAGCGATCAGTATCAAACCTGATCAATCACATGCAGTCTGGTCTGGATTTACACTGATCACATAGATCACGTCCTTGATTGCCCTTGACCCTTAACCTCATAAAGCCATGTTTTTACACATTAAGAAACAGAGTAAACCCAGATCAGACTGCTCCTTCTATTCCAGGAGCAGTCTGATCAGGTTCTCCTCTGTTTGTGCATACATTATTGTAGCTCAGACATGACCTTAAAAAAATCCATTGTTTTGTATACCATTCAAAATTCAGAGAATGAATATTCATCAAGTCATAAATTTGTACATGGATATTCATGAGGTAAAGGGTTTCACAGTATAGGGTACGGAGCCTTACCTCTGGTGAGATTTTAAACAAAATAATGACATTTCTTGCATAGACTCCCTAGATAGCACATTGTACTATATAAACTTATGCTATATTACAGACATGGCTCAATGTATTTATTTCAGAATAATATTTTCACTACTACGGTAATTATTTTACCACAAAGTAACAATTTCTTTGAAAAACTTTCATTTCAAAGACAGATTTTTTTCCTCCATTGCAGAGAAAATCATACTTGGAACAAATGACAGAAATTATGAAAGAACCAAATTTTTTTCCAAAGCAGATGACTTTAACATTTAAGTTCTGACAAAAATATCAATATTTCACCAAACTGCCAGTGAAAAAAAATTTGAGAGTGTCAATTTAGAGAATGTCTTATAATTTCAAGATTTTTTTAATTCTTTGGAAACCAAGGACAATGATGGTCAACTACTTTCAAAAACCAGAAAATGTTATTAAATTATAAATCATTAGAAATCATAATACTACCAATAGAATAAATTACAGTACAGGAAACATTTTAGTAACTGTTTTCACATTTTTTTAAACAAAAATTAAATAAAAGATCCCCTCCCAAAAAAAATGTTTAAGAATACAATGTGTTGGCAAGGGCAGACAACCTGACAGGATGATAAAATTCTAATAATTGGACCATGAAAAAGTGAAGGCATATTTTTACAACACTGTACTGTGATAGCATGTGACAAAAGTAACACATGAAGAAAGATTTTTTTAAACCTGCTTTGGCAGATCACATATTTATGCAAGAGTGACTGGCATACAAAATTCCACCAGGAAAAATTATGGATGACAAGAAAATTATGTGGGTAAAGAAGTGACATTCAATAGTATTGTGAAAATATATGTGTACACAACACTTTATTTTCTTGATATGCAAATTTAAAGGTGAAACCAAATCATTTAACAGTTTCAATCATCAGAATTTATCCAAAATTAATTTAACCCTTTCCGTTGGCTGCTCCTCAGTGGTCTGGAAATGAGATTTTGTAATTAAATTTGGTAAGGTTTAACTGTGGTTTTCTGCAGATCAGGCTTTATGTGGTACCTATTGAGAGAGTCAAAATGAGTCTATATGAGGGAAAGGGTTAACTAAGTTTCATCCTTAAGATACACCCATCCTAATAGCCATTTTTGATATCTGGTCACTGGATATTTGTATTTATATGACTATTTTATCTAAAATTCAAAATGTTTCACCAATATTTTTTTTCTTCAAGCTTTGATAGATTTGGGGGCAATACTCCATCATCAAGTTAACATTTAGACCTATGGAAATTATATAACTTCTTTATATAAGAAAAATTGAATTTGAACCTTGAGAAAGCATCATTATATGATTCTGTTTCAAATTTCATAAAGAAATTAAAACTTCACACTAGAAACCGTAGAAAAATAATAAAAATCCCTGTTTAAGTTCTCAAGGGAGATAATTCATTGTTCTCAGGAAAGATAAATCATGGAAACAAAATTATCAGAGGGAGGTAATAAAAAGAATTTCAATCACAATATATCATATCAAAATGTCCATTGGTTTCACATATCCTGACATCTTCTTTCATAATGGCTAGCAATCAATTTCTTATTATTATGGCTATATTTTAGACCTTGCAGTCAAGATTAACCCACTAATGAGGTCCTGCTTTTTTTGCTGATGAAACTGCATCAAAAGAGACAGTTGGTTGGATACAAGGAAGTCAAGGTGTGATACGCTTGCTCATTTTGGAAATAGACCCATTGGTTCTTTAACGTGTTGTTGGCACCAATAGATGGAAGACAAGTTCCTGGGTTATAAAGAACCAATACTCAGTACTCCGAGTTCCCATGGTAACTACATTTGCCTCGGAGTCCCATGGTAACTACATTTGCCAAGTGCCAGACAACGGTGCATCTGGTACTAATTTTATACATCTTTGGTTTGATGCGGTCACTGGACCAAAGGGCCTCGGCAAGGATTCAAACCACAGACCTTCTAAATGCAAAGCAGAACTATAACCACTGAGTCTTTGCACTGGTAAGCTTGCATTGTCAAGTTTTGGAGGAACCGACTGTCAAGTTCTGGAGGGACTGATTGTCAAGTTCTGGAGGAACTGATTGTCAAGTTCTAGAGGAACTGATTGTCAAGTTCTGGAGAAACTGAATGTCAAGTTCTGGAGCAACTGATTGTCAAGTTTTGAAGTAACTGATTGTCAAGTTCTGGAGGAACTGATTGTCAAGTTCTGGAGGGACTGATTGTCAAGTTCTGGAGGAACTGATTTTCAAGTTCTGGAGGACTGATTGTCAACTGATTGTCAAGTTCTGGAGGAATTGATTGTCAAGTTCTGGAGGGACTGATTGTCAAGTTCTGGAGGGACTGATTGTCAAGTTCTGGAGGGACTGATTGTCAAGTTCTGGAGGGACTGATCATGAAGTTTTGGAGGAACTGATGGCTATTCGGATGGGAAACAAAAGCAGATCAGATGGACAGCAACACTCAGTCTGAACTGGTTTTGCAGTGGTCCACTCTATCTTGAACAGGTGCACTGAAGAAAATTGTTGATATACAATTTACCTCACCTTCTATTCATAAATTCATCGAATTGTAAAACTGTTTAAATGACTGATTTCACTCTATTTTAAATTTATAAATTTTTTTTAACTAAATTTTTTTTTTTTAAATACAATCAGAATACATATACTGATTTTACACACAAAAAAGCAAAAAGAAAAAGATATAATACTTACAACAGAATTTCTAAATGCTAAATTGAGTGCGCTCTGGTTTCTGGATATGAATTTGGCATTCTGAATACAAAAAATAGCAACAGAGTGTAACTATATCTATAAACATCAATCACAATGAATAAAAATACACACGAATCATCATATTTCGATGATCAGTACATGTAAAGCAAGTCAATATACAAATCACCCAGTCAAACCTACGGTAAGTCTATCATTTTAAAGGCCATTCATTGCATTCTGATTAGGCATTAAAGAGTCCTTGTTTCGGCTAACTAGACTTATCAAATTTTCATCTGTAACCCTAATATATACTTTTCTAACAGTATTTGAACATATGTTTATACATACTATATAATTCAGTTAAACAAAAAAAATGAACAAGAGATTTGTAAACTCCACAAATACCAGGTTTTCCATATGGAAATAGGGTTTGATGAACAACATGGACAAGGTTACTTATTTTTGACCTTTAACCGCTAAGTGTGACCTCAACAATGGCCACATTAGAACTTTGGACCTGGGTCAGATGCCTACACACAGTCTCAACATGCTGAACAAATGGATACCAAGTTATTTGAAAATCTTTCAATGCATGACGAAGTTACAACTTGGACAAATTCAAACATGTCAAAGTTTGACCATCAACCACTTCTTGTGTCCTTGACATTTGAACTACAGACCTGCTTCATGCACCTGCATACTGTCTCATCATGCCAATTATTTTAACTGCCCACCAAACAAATAACCGCAATTTCTATTGGAAAACTTGTTTTAAAATAATATTGCTTGGTTTTAGCTGTTAGTAGAAACAAGCATTCTTTCTATGCCTAACAGATATTAGCACTTAGAGTGACATACATGCTCTAGTTTTTCACATGTATATAATGAAACTTTTCTTTTATGATTTTTGTTAATATCAAATATGTTATACTAAAAATAGCCAATAGCAATTACATAGTTCATGTACATGTTTTCCCTTTTTAACCCTTCACCTCATAGAGATATGTTTTGACACAATGGCAAAAACAGCCGACCTAGATCAGGCATGCATTCAGTATGCCAAACCGTATGCAGCAGGTTGCTTGCAGTCAACTATGGAGTTGTCTTAGGACCATGTACCATGCTGTTCACATGCACCTTATGCTGTACATAGGTATACCTAAACATTGTGCTTTATGTCCTTATAGCTGACTGTAAGCATACGGTTCAGCATACGGAATACACAAAAGACAGTTTCCTTTCCAGGAGCTGTCTCATTTGAGTCTCCTGTAGTTGAGATTCTACATAAAATTATTCTGCATGGCAAAATAATCCATCATTTCCTAAACCATTTAAAGTTCAGTAAATTAATAATCTTTAGGCCATACATTTGTAAAATTTAATGAATATTCACGAGGTAAAGGGTTAAAATCTAATAAACTGTACTTTTTGACAATTTTTAAACCCATTCCTATAAGTTCATTTTTTATTTCAGTAGGAAGAGCATTATGTTATGGAACATATATGTGCCTTTAAATGCCGTTGCAATCCAACTATACAACACAATCCTATATCTAGTAATGTGCATTCACTACAAGCATTTACGGGTCGAACTGAACACTATTCTGGTTGGATACTCATCTTGGACAATTTTTTACTTTACTGTCCAAAATAATAGTTTTGTGGATAAAAACATGGTGAATTTTTCAGCATTTTGTAAGTGGAAATGTTTATGAATCAAACACAAAAATTTCAAGGACTGACCAGAAAGCTATCACAAGTGCATATACTAATAGAAGGGGATGGAACAGTTATAGATTCAGCCCTCAAAATTAATATCCATTAAATTTTCATATTGAAATACCTGCACTCTCGAAATTTTATGCTTTGATTTTATTCATTATTTTTATTTATATTTTTTCTCTACATTTATTTAGAATATGATGTAGAACTGTAGAACATAAACAAGATAATCTAAGTAAAAATGTTAATTAATAGCTAAGATGTTGATGAATAGTATTTATATCTGATATCATAGATAGTTATGGAAATGTTTAAAATGATCTCTATATATACCTTATGTACAAAGGAACACTACCTTTCCTGACAAACTTCACCTAAAACTACCTCTATTAGTCTATTACACAATACATAATTCCATAAAAATTTTCCCTTTATGAATATGATGTTATGTTTCTTGTTTACATTTTTTATTGTCTTGATAACAAAAAGTAAATCAAATTAATGTGAACAACAAAAAATATCAAAATAGGGCCATGACGAAGTAGAGATCCATTATAAAGCTGTATCGGGGTCAAAACCTTGGAACCGCGTTATATTGGACCTTGTTGTGATAGACAATTTTGTACTCAAACTAATATGATTTAGGTTAATATATGTATTGAATGTTAATGGTAGGTCATAATTTAGCGATACAGAGAAGGGCAAGGTCATATAAAGGTCAAGGTCAAAGTTTGAATTCAAAATGAGGGTTGGTCAAAAGAAATTTAAGTGAACAGATTGTATATTATCATGGGTAATTCAAAAGTGTCAATGAGACACAAAAGAATGACAGAGAGCAAAGTGAGTCAACCTTTACGATGATGAAACAAAAACATTGTAAAAGTTAATTTCAAACTGCCTTTTTCTCCCTTTTAATCCTTGAAGGCGGTAGATGGTCATAATTATTTTGAAATGCAATAATGCTGAAAGTGTTTTGTGAAATGTCAGAAGATGAATATAAAAGAATATAAAAGATGAATGCAAAAAAAATTAAGATTGAAAAAATAATTACAAAAATAATAAAAGCAATATAATAACTGTTTCAATTTCTTAGTCATTTTAAATAAACTTTGGGCCAAACAATCTAACTAGTGGATGGCAAAATGTGAAACATGACAAAAAAAACAATGGGAGTGAATTGGGTCATGTGAGATCTAACGTGAACAATTTGGGTCACAAGGACTTGACGGTGATGTGGACACATGTGCAGTTGGTCTTCATAAACGTGATATATGTACATAAATTTTTCTTAAACATACTTAGGTATATTGAATGCCCCCACCAAGTATTAATGTTATTTTATTTTGTATTTTATCTTGAATTTACTTATTTGCCCCTCTCAGTATTGACGTCTTACTGCATGCAGGTATAAACCTGGCCAGCAATGTGATACATATGTATATATGTTTTGTGCTTTTTTGAATTAATGTTTATTTTATCTTCCACCCTCCCCGCAATTTTCAACATTATCATAGTTTCATTCTGACACCTTAATATAGGATATCAGTGTACAATGGCTACAGATTTGGGGGTTTAAACAAACACAAATCACTTGATAATGATAAATCCCCACCTTAAATAAATAAAAATCATCAACAATAATAAAACTTATCCTGCCCCCCCCCACCCCCTCTCTCAAAACCTACAAGACCTCAAAATTATCATTTAAATAATTGAATTTTAATTGAAGTTTGATTAAAGGTTGATAAATATCACATGTATGAAGACAAAGTGTAAGATGGAAGAAAATGGTTGAATGCGTAAGAAGAGTTACTTTAGTTGGGTCTTTAACATGTGTGGAATTGCTAACTAGCAGTCCAACCACCTGTAAAGTCAATTACAATAGCGATTAATCATAAAGAAAAGTAAAAAAAAATGATTTCTAAAAATCTATAAATAAAACTAATGGAAAACTAGAAAAACTAATGATGAATCTGTCGGTAGGACATGGAAAATTTATTATTGAATATATAAGAGCACAAATAAGAAATAAAAAGTTGGCCTACTCTAAGTATATGTGAGACATTTACATGTAGAAGCTACAGAGTGATTTTAATATAGGCATTTATCTTTCACCATTCAGATACGCCATTTCACATCATGGTTTACCATAGAAAAGCCAGATCAAACTTAAAGCAACGGGCCTTTCCAATGTTTACAGAAATATTCAAATTAAGTCAAAGGATTGTCCAATAGCCATGCAGGAATATCATGTGATCAATAGTTGACCTGGTTTACACACAGACCACACAGGTTTGTTTGTGATACATTTTGAGAGCAGTTGACTTAGTCATGAAAAGAAAATCATCCCTTTACAAAAGGAGAAAGTGGGGTTTAAATTTTCACAGCATAAAAAAAAAGAGAAAATGAATGTAATTAAGCTCAATCTCTAATATGGCCATTGTGTTCTATAGGGATTTAAGAATGATATTTGAGTTAAGTTAAACCTGAGATAATTCTTGAATATTTATCCTAAGTATTTCTAGAACTGGGGGGCTAATCTTTATAAATGTGAGAGGTATAAAACCTGATCAGCCTGCAATGTATATGCATACTTGTCACATTCACATGGGATTATTTATAATCTTGATGGCTCTCATAATTAAGGTAATGGCTTTAAAATGTCGAGCAAACACACATACACCAAAAAAAAAAAAAAAAAATCTGGCATACTGGCATATACAGAATGCTGCATATAGATTACTATCTATAATGAAGCGATATACAGAATGAATTTCTATAAAAGCACATAGTGAAAAGTATATGTTAGTTTGTTAACAAGTGGATACACTAACTACTGAATACACAGGTGATGTTATATGCCCTATGTTATATCTACCATGACATATCTATGTATACATATATGCAATACACAATATTTTTTGTGTATAAATACTACATATGTATAGACAAACTATTTTGTAATTGCCATATTTTCTGACAGTAAATCTTTCATTTTCTTTTTCATAGACTATATCTGAGTCCATGTTTTCCAGTCAATTATTCCCTATATTTTATTACGACAGCTTGTGATCATCAAAATTCTTAAAGCCTTCTAACTATAGAAAAAAGGTAATACACAAAAACTTGATATCATAAAGCCCACAGAATGAAATAGAAAAAAATATCCTAGTAATTAAAACTGAAATAGACATGTAATGTTGTTATGGCAACAGCAAAATTCATCAAAATTGTATTTCACTTTTCACTATGTCAAACATAAAACAACCTTTTTCGTGTTAAATTTCAAAAACTATACATTCTAAAAATAAATAACAAACATGTAATTTAAAAAAAAGTGTTGTTTTTTTTCTCCAGCAATTAATAATCAGGATATCAGGTTTTTGAAGTTATTTTTAAGCCTGTTTCAGTCTTTTTCTCTACTTGTTGAAATAAAGCATAAACAACTATACTGAGAGTTTCTACTATATATAGAAGAGTCATGTGACCTAACTTACCGAGTGATTGGCCGGTGGAGATCTCGCACTCTTTTTCTGTGTGCGGTAGATTCCGATGGGAATCTCACACGTTGTTGAGCAGAGTTTCTGGTACAGACGACCGTAGGTTCGAATCCACAGGTCATCCTTGGTTACTTTCATCTAATCAAAAAAAAAAAAAAAATAGCATAACTTGTTTGTTTATTGGGTTTTAACGTCCCACCAACATTATTTCTGTCATTTGGATACTATGTTTTCTTGAGACAGATATAGTGCTGCCATACTGCATTATCACATCATAGCCATACTGCATTATCACGCTGTAGACATGTGGCATGATACCACACCCAGTCATATTATCCTGACACTGGGCCATCCAGTCCTGGATCTAACCTTATATGCTGAGAGCCAAGCAAGAGAGCTATATCAGTACCATTTTTACAATTGAAGTATGTCAAAGCAGAGGATAAAACCAATGATCTCCTACTCCCTAGGCAGACGCTCAAACAACCTGGCCAGCGTTAACTATTTTTAGCATTATTTCATTGTATCATGATTTTAAGTATCTGTAAAAATACTCTTCAAAGGAATGGAAACTAAATTTATCACTGAGGGAGATGAACTGAATTCCAATCAAACCTATGTCACATGTGAACCAAATTGTCTCCTTTAAATTGGAAATTTTAAAAAAATAGTTATATAGATATCATGCTCTCAAGACTGTTATGCTTTTAAGATAAATACCATATAACAACATATTACAATTCTAATACATGTAGTTCAATTCTTTCCCCTTGGAAATGGAAACATTGAAATTTTCTTGCCATAAGTAAATCTCCGCATGATGCGCTACCTTTTTGTAAACATTAATACTAGAAACATCAACTTTGTTGAAGTACTAGTTCAGTCCAAGAACTATTGAGAGAAGACATAAAGACATGAAATAAACAAGTTTTAATTAACAAATCGCAATTTACTTACACATGACAGGTGTCCGGAGCCTACAGCCTGTCTATACCCAGCAGCAGACGGACAAACGTGATAAGATAGTCCTTGACGAAGGCCTGATACAGCAACGTGTCCAACATACTGGCACTGAATACATTCCCAGCCGCAAATGGCAGTCGGAACATGTAAGATATGTGGGAACCTCGCTCCTTCTCTTTCTGTAAAACATTGTAGATCCATTACTACACGCTCCATTACAACATTACTATTTAACCCTTTCCCTCATATAGACTGATTTTGACGCACTTAATAGGTACCACATAAAGCCTGATCTGCAGAAAACCACAGTTAAACCTTACAAAATTTAATTATAAAGTCCTCATTTCCAGACCACTGAGGAGCAGCGAACAGCATAAAACCTGATCAGCCTGCGAGTTACTCCAATATAACTTGAAGTTTTGCACTGCTTGAGGTAGAGGAACCCTAATGCATTACCTCCAATTGAAGAGCATCTTAAGCGTATTAATATTTAGCATTTGCTTGTTATCGACTATTTGAAAAGCCGCGCTACCATTCGCAGCCCCACTAGGAAGTGGGGAATTTTGGACCAATAGAAACTCTTAAAAATTTTAGATATCCAACTGAAAAGTACTCATTTGTGTAAGCAGCATTTTGATTGGTCGATGTACCCCTTATGAATATCCTTATAATGATTAAGGGCTAGCCAAGTATCCCATGGTTGATAGATGTAATAGGCAGCCGTGGATATCTGACACTGTTTCTCACTTGAACATCAGTTTTGATTACTAAATAGTTCAATGCATTAGGCAAACCCTTTCCTCATATTCTCTTTTCCTTTTTTCCGACTTTAAAATAAAATAAAAGAGTGGAAGTTATACCTTCTCCAATTTGGAGAGTTCATATGAGTAAGAGTCGTTGGCCCTGAACTGCATAAATCTCATATTTGAGGACTGGGTCAGTTCTGTGATTATGTTGGCACTTGGAAACAACCTGTTAAAGAAAAAATGCAATGAAAACAACTTTAAGCAAAATATTTGACTGTGAAAGTTTTGTGTCTGGTAAGTGCAATGCTTAACCCTTTAGTCCCTGAAACGGTCTGCTCTGTTTGCCAATGCAAATGCCATCATCTGTGCAAACAAGAAGTCTGACAAATGGACAGTCTCATACTCAATGCTACGAAAATCTGACAACACCCCGTGAAAGGTCATCTCAAGTCAACCTTTAATCATGAATATCAATAAGAAAATAATATACAATTCTGCCCAATCAGAATGCATGTTTCAAAACACCTTGGTGATATTCGCATATAAAAATTCCATTTTATGCCATTTACTTGCGAATATGCACCCATGCATTTTAAAGCTGACAATTTGATTGGCTAATCAAAGGTCAAATTAAGTCAAAACCTTAAATGCAATGACATGAGATCCTACCTAGCAATCTTCAATTAAGATGTGGTTTTAATGAGATTGCATCTTGCTCTGCTCAGTGGAAAAATAAGGACAGTTTTAACTCTCTGTATACATTGGACAACCTGAAGCCCATTTTTCAAAAGTTTTCGTTAATAACCATTAGCCTTAACTGCCTATGGAGGCTAGGTATTATATTTGGTCATTGAATTTTAAACTTGGAAAGTATTAATTTGAGGGCAAAGCCAAACCATCCGGGACCAAAAGTCCTACAGCCAATAAAAACAGAATGTGTACCCGGGGCCAAGCAGACGGACATACCTAAATATAGTCTGTACAGCTACGATGGTGTTACAATCCGCCAATGTCTCCTCCTCAGCTGAGTTTGAGCTCTCCTTGTTCACAATGACCACGTTGTCGGCCAGATTTATACCCGCACGCAGTAAGTCATCAATACTAAAAAGCGGAAATACATAATTTAAAATAGTTTTACAAATTTAATAACACTAATACATGATAGGGGAAATCAATAAGTTTGTCAAATTAGTTTAAAAAATAAAAAATAACGCTATAATTTCTGTGTGGCATATACATTCAATGTAGTTAATAAAGAATTTAATAATATGATAAGTCTTGTGCGCATTTCTTGAAATTGGTTAAATTTAAAAATTATAAATTGAATTTTATAAGATTGCTTAAAACTTGACATGCAACACAGCAAGGTGAAAATAATCATTTTATTTCAGAAAAAAAAGTCAACTTTGAAAAACTCTAAAATGTCTATAAATAATTTGACACACACAATGTCATGTGTTGGTCTCCATTACCTGTTCTCTATTGAGCCTGACATCCAGTAAACCATGGGAAAGTGACAAATGGTCTCCAAAAATGTTGTGTCAGGTCTGTGAATAAAACAAGAACATCTCCTTAATTTCCTAATGGAGTAAGATTTTTTTTCTCTCTCATATGCAGCTTCAAAATACAGGAGGTGGAAATAAAAAAAAAATAAAATCCTCCCTGCTCCCTCCAAAATGAACTAAGTGCTGAAGATCTGTAAATAAAACAAATTATAGCCTAAACAAGAATTTACAAAACAGTTTTGAAATAAAAAAACAACAACATATATTTACAACTGCACAATACTCTAATATTTGGGAAATGTTTTCAAAACCTAATTAATTACTATAACAGTCATTGTTTTTTAAAGATGCCCTTTTTTCCTGTCACTCACCGTTTCTCCAGAAGTAAGACTATCGGGTTTAAGGTATTACTGGGCCGGGCATGAGACCTCAGAGGCACTATGAAGTTGTAGAGACCATTGCTGGCGTAGTCGGCAGCTACAATGATTGCTCGGTTAGACCAGTTGTATTCCTTGGCGTTTTTGTAGGAGCAGTGCTCACACACCTAAAGGTTAAAACATGTAATGGAGTTATCTCTCTTGAATTCAGAACTCTACATTTCCACACATAGCAAATGACTGATGTACATTAATATATACAGTGCAGATCAATTATACTGCATTCAATTATAATGCAAAATCAAATATATAACATGATCCATTATAATGTGGTTTATATACTAGGATCCCAAATATAGCGTTATAATGGAGCTGCAACTATTTACAACGTATTTTGAGAAATGTTCAAATTTCTTACTGTGCAAAATCACTTATACTTTTATGCTCAAATTGATAAGTGTCGGAGCAAAATGATTCTTCCAAATGTTTTTTTTTTTTTCAGTATTGAGTGAATAATGTACATCCATGGCTTAAATGTGTGTGTGTTATTTTTTTTTAAACAGGTTAATTTTTACTTCTTACTGACCTGAACTAACTGTAGGCAACATAGGGGGCGCTTCTCTCGGACAAGATGACACACGGTTGGGCTTGTTCCAATATACGGGGTCACAGGTGGGAAGCCACGTATCAACCTGAACAAATAATGAAGCATATCAAATCCATCGCACATCTACTTTGGCTTATTCTGTTGAATTGTTCAAAGGTTTAGACTTTTTTGAATATTGATTTGAGATGGTCTGGTGGATTATTAACTGAAAGATCCATGGATAAAATTAATATCCATGTATTAGAGTCATAGAAGAAACAACTGAAATGCTAGAACTGAAATTACACACTTGAGTATGTCTTGTATACTTTGTGTAACACAGAAACAGTGATACCTCACTGCAATATCATTCCATAGACAAATGGCCTAAAACCGCACACCCAGCCCCATTATCTTGACACCTGAAGTGCTTGCTTCCGGTGCTTGTTAATTCATTATGTATTTCTTTGCGTGAATGGTGCAAGAACCTAAATGATGACACCTAATGGTGGCAAGCATTCATTTAACTGAACGTACGTCTGGCCTACAAGACCGTGAACTATCTTTAAATTGATCATCAAGCATGGAAATCAAACCAGTACCATTTTTAATGACTTTAAAATGCTGCTGGCAGGGATTAACGGTTGCAGGGAACTAGCTAATTGGGACCCAGGGGGTATATGTCGGTATTGCTATTTACGCCCCAGGACATCTCTGTGTTGCAACTACGGTTGATTCTGTACTACCTATCACCTTCATTAAGTAGCCAAGGTTTGATATTTCTTCCCTGGCATTCTATCATGATATCTAATCTCCATTTCGCAGCCAGATTTTAACAGGTTTAGTATCCAGTATTTCTAGTATCTCTAATCTTTCAAAGCACTATACCCAATTCTATGTTAACTCTAGCACAATCTATAAATATCAAACAGAAACCTTGGATCATCCTCCTCATCAGCAAAGGGGAAGCTATCCTCTGATATAGTCTCTTCATCCACTTGTATAGTTATGTCCCCTGCCTCAATAATGGCTGGCACTGGCGCGATACTGGGACGTTTCTGCAGACTGGATGCGGAGAGGCCTTGTGGGAGATCGAGCTGCGTCCGTCTGCTTCCTGTCCGTTTCATCTCCTGGGGAGCGGTAATTAGCCGTGTGTGTTGCAGCTCCAGTGCCATTGTCCCTAAAAAAGTGATTCATTTTGAGGCTCGTGTAAATTACTGTAAATATTCATTACCAGAATTCTTACTAATTTTGGTTTTAAATCTTTACACAATTGTTTCATTTTTGAAGGTTTTACTTTGAGGGTAGCATGCTTATGCTATTATGATAAATCTTGAGAAAGAAACACTCTGATTTTAGCATTCAGAGTATTTTTTTCATTTCCTTTACTGTAAGTCTATAATGGCAAACATTTGTTCCCTTTTTTTGTAAGTTGGTTTGAAAATTCAATATTTCAAATATATAGGATTTGCAAAATTTCACCAAAATAAAGAAAACTTTTTGATGCATTATGCTCAGATGTTTCTAAAAATAGCTGTTGGTTGGTCCTTACCAACACTTGCGATGACGTTGGCAACTTTCGAGGTATGTTCCCCTCCCTGTATCAACTTCCTCTCGGACTTGGAGTCCTCCTGGTTTGGGTGGGCCAGTATGAAGGCAGAGTTCTCCTCCTTCGTGATGTTCATGTAGAAGCACATGTCTGTGTCCTTCATGATGTGTCGTGGCCCAGGATTCAGCTGGATTGTTGACACACCTGAGTTCTGCTGGACCCCGACAAGGCTTACCCCGTACCTGGGAAATGTGAAATTTAGACAGTAAAGTGAGAGCTTAAGACAGTGTTAAGAGATTAGACAGTTTAGTAAGGGCCTGAAACAAATTTTTTAAAAAAAGGTTAAACAGTTCAGTGAGTGCCTAGTACATAGGTTTAGACAGTTTAATTAAAGGCTTAATCATTTAGAGATTTAGACAGTGCAAGGAGAGTCTGAGATAGTTCAAGCTTTAGACAGTTTACAGAGGGCTGAAGACAAATGATTAGACAGTTTGATTACAGATTTTACTATTTTGATACTTCCTACAGTGAGGAGGTTTTACAGTGGTTTAGACAGTTTAATAAAAGCTGAAACTGAGATTTAAACAAGAGTCTGAGACAGAGGTTTACAATGTTTAGGCATGGCTTTAGAAAAAAGATAAAGCATAGTGAAAGCCTGTATATCCAGTATTTCTGATGCATAATTTACAAGTCTGACCATATTGCAAGCAAGAGGTTTAGACAGTAAATGATTTTGAAAGTATGATGTCAGAGAGGTTCAGGATTTCAATATAGATGCCATTTTGTGAAGATCTACTGTTTCGCCTAAAGATAAACCACTGCAACAAATTGCAAGATAAATCCAGAAGGAGGCTATTTATAGAATCTAGTGACCAAACTGTCAGGCTTACTTTCTGTGAGCATGAAATGAAGCATATGTGAAACTTTTCCCGCAGTATTCGCCAAAGAATTTGCTGTCCCCGAGGCGGATGTGATAAATCTCATTTCCGGAACATCTGCCATATAGTCGCTGCCATTCTTCCGATGATGTCTGTCCTTCCCTGGAATCATAATGATAATTGAAATATCCCATTGTCAGATTCAGATTTACAGATTCTGTTGGATACTTAACTGCACATTTTATATATTAACATGGCATTTGATTTAATTCTAATGTTTGTTAAATAGGTTGAGGACACCATAAATACGGTCTAAAATGTATGCAAAAAAATAAGTAATTATGAACAATAATCCACCCTGTGGCAATTATAGTATACTAGCTTGCCATGACAACAGATTATTAAAAAGTTCATGTCGACATCAACAATTAATCTTGCTTGGGATGAGAGTATGCAACTAATGCTTGGTGTTTTTTGTTGTTTTTTAAGTTCAATACGTTCTTGACTCACTTCTGACAATTGTTTACAAATGTATTGATCAACCTCTGTATTATAACATTAAAGGAAATATGGAATGAAACGGAGAAAAGACCCTAGCCTATGACTGAAAATCATGATACCAAGCCAAAATAAAGCGTCTGAAACTGAACATGTGCTCTCCTGAAATAATACATCAGGACCCTCCCACCTATAATTACGGCTAATTACGATAAATTTCCAAAATGCACATGTCTCTTCCTAATTGATGACTTAGTTTCACCACAATAGTGTGATACAGAGGTATGGGAAAATTAGCCACTGGCTCATTAACGATAATTATTCAATGATTTGCTTGTCCCTGGTCAGACATTATGGATTTGGTACTAAATACATATCTTTGTAAGTTCTTTTTTTCCTGTGAGACACATGTGCTTCCATAGAAATTAAAGTATTTCTAATGTCAAATTCTCAATTTGGAACCTTATAATAAATTCTGACAGTCAGCATTAATTGTTTATTTTGGTATGAAAATTACATGTGAAACATGAGAAAAAGGTGTTTTCTCTTGTCTTGGCTCTGCATAAAAACAAACAATTTGCTTAATATTCATAGCTCCATTAATTACTGACTATATGATTGTATTCAATTAACAGCATATTAACCCTTTCCCTCATATAGACTCATTTTGACGCACTCAATAGGTACCACATAAAGCCTGATCTACAGAAAACCACAGTTAAGCCTTACCAAATTTAATTACAAAATCCTCATTTCCAGACCACTGAGGAGCAGCGAACAGCATAAAACCTGATCAGCCTGCGAGTTACTCGCAGGCTGATCTGGTTTTATGCTGTTCGCATAGGTCTTTTCATGGTTTCCTCTATGAGGGAAAGGGTTAAAACATAAATATTCATACTACAGCGAAAAAGAAATGTGGGCAACAAAATTGTAATGTCAATCTCAGTAACCAGACTCTGGGTACCGTAAACACTCATGTATTGTGAGCATTTCAAGGACTCCAATTCGATTTCAGAGAAGGGGTGCACACAATACACAAGAATTCACTTTTTCCATAGTGTTTCCAAACTTTACCCCACCCTCTAAGAAGCCATATCAGCGATGTCTATATGAGTGTATTTCATACTTTAAATTGGTATTAAAGCTTTATCATATACATGTATACTTGCCAGAAATTTAAGTGTCTGTGATTTCTATAATTGCGAAATAAATGCTTACGAAATCATTGTTCTGTGTTCATATTTATTTTGTTTATATTGTTGAGATTCACCCAGACCTCGTATAGTGCAGTACTGTACTAATTACATAATAATTAATTGACGACATACTGCCAAATGTGATTTTTGCATCGTCATTACTGACACCAACCATGATTGCCATAATGTTCTGATTATACAATCAGTTAATTGATTTTAGTACATTCAGACGATATTCTACCTGGTTAGTTTCATTTTGGACAGAACTGTTCGGTTTAAGATAATTGTGTTCTTCAAATTCCAATTCAAAAGGGGTTTGCAACAAACAAACAAGGTGTCAACATTTGAAGACTATTACTCAAACTATTGGACAATAATAAACATCAACGTAACAATGCAAGCTGAATGTGGATACTAGAGGTTTGAATAAATAATCGTCGTATGACTGAATTGCGGAAGCAGTAGAACTTTTGTTACATGTAGTTCTATCCAATATCTGCAAAACACCCGTGGTTAAACAAAATGGCAGCCCTCTTGAGATGTATGAAGAATGAGTGTGCATTATAGAAGGAAAATAGATTTTTACCAAGGTTTTCAACCTCAAACTCAGGGTGTGCACTATACAAGAGTGTGCAAAATACATGAGGGTTTATGGTAATTGTTAACCACATATAACCAGTCCCACTTATTTTAATCAAAGAATTTCTTGTGTCTTTATATTTCACTTTCATCTTGCAACAAAATTTGAATAGTCTAATACATTCATCTAAAACAAAGCACTGCTGTGTTTCTTCTTCCTTTCAGTATATATGAAAAATCAACAATTTGATCAATGTTATATATACAAGTACATTATATTAGAGCTGCTAGAAATGGACCTGCCCTGATACATGGAGTGTGTGCGATACTTACTGTCCACGGGAGGTGTGTAGCAGAAGAGTGACCAGAGTGGACGTGGCTGGACACAGACAGTTGTTGGCCAGGAGGGCGTACTTGAACTCATCCACACAAACCACGTGTTCTGAAACACAAATCATGATCAACATGGCGTTGTTATTTTTTTTAAAACATTTCATTTTTAAGTTCTCAAAGAATTAATCTTATGAATTTATTAATTCAAATAAACTTGTGATAATCTCTTTCAATTGTTTCTTGGATGAACCAGTGCTTTGTTTCAAACATATCTTTTCATCTTCTTTTTATTTTTAATAAAAATATCCAAACAATTATCATTACAAGCAATAGACAAAAGAGTTGGGGGACAAATTCTTATTACATAGTTAAGGCTCTCCCCTGACCTTGTGTCTGGGTTTGCCTTGAAAGATTTTTGATAAAGACCTAGTTTGAAGTGGTAATTCTTTAGCTAGAAGCAAGGCCAATAGTTTCGAAGCTCCCATCGAAAACATGTGTACCAGTACATTCTTTCTCTAAAGCATTCATATCATTCAATTCTTTACCTCATGAATATTCATGTACAAATTTATGACATGATGAATAATTAATTTGATGAAACTATAAATGAAATACGAAACAATGAATTTTTTATTTGCTATGCAGGCTTTGTAAAATCTGAACTACAATGTTGTACGAGTAAACGGAGAAGACCCTGATCAGACAGCACCTATATGATCTGTGTCTGCTCTACTTGCATAGGTGTCAAAATGAGTTATATGAGGTAAAAGGTTAATCAAAAAACATATATGCTATACATGTACCTACCTGCAAACTTGACATGGAATTTATTTTCTGGTCTGAATATCTGGACATACTGCGGACATTCTGGTGCGAAATCTTTGATGGCCCAAGATCTCATGATCGTGTGTTGGTCCTGAGAAATAAGACATGACAATATCATTTAAGAGTTTTCCATTCAAACAATGATAATTCACTGAACTTCCTCTTTGCATTCAAGAAAATATTGTCGGAAAGTCTGTCAGTCTGCGTGTTTATTATCAGTTATGAGTGCTTTATCATTATGACTGCATTATCATGATGACAAGTAACTGGTGTTGTATGCAACACATAAAGTCCCCTACCGGCTCCACTTTGACTCAATATGGTAATCAATCCCATTTTTTGCCATATTTTCACTATTTCCGTTACCATAGCAACCACAATTTTAGTCGAAGAACAAAAATAACATGACGTGCATAATCTACACATTGCCATCTAGTCATATACCAAGTTTCATCAAGTTAGCTTGCTTAGTTATCGCGGGATCCCATTTTTTGCCATATTTTCACTATTTTCGTTACCATAGCAACCACAATTTTAGTTGAAGAACAAAAATAAAATGACGTGCATAATCTACACATTGCCATCTAGTCATATACCAAGTTTCATCAAGTTGCTTGCTTAGTTATCGCGGGATCCCATTTTTGCCATATTTTCACTATTTCCGTTACCATAGCAACCACAATTTTAGTCGAAGAACAAAAATAAAATGACGTGCATAATCTACACATTGCCATCTAGTCATATACCAAGTTTCATCAAGTTTGCTTGCTTAGTTATCGCGGGATCCCATTTTTGCCATATTTTCACTATTTCCGTTACCATAGCAACCACAATTTTAGTCGAAGAACAAAAATAAAATGACGTGCATAATCTACACATTGCCATCTAGTCATATACCAAGTTTCATCAAGTTAGCTTGCTTAGTTATTAAGTTATCGCGGGATCCAGATTTGAGCGGACAGACGGACGGACGGACAGACGGACGGACAGACGGAGGGCAAACCTATAGTCCCCTCCGGTGTGAACACCGGTAGGGGACTAATAATCTGGACATTATCATTATGTTCTATGTAAATTGTTTGGATATAATGCAAGGATCCAATGTTATTTATAATTGGAATTATGTACGGTTCCAATTTTAAATGTACAATGTCAGGACATTATGTATGGTTCCAATTTTAAATGTACAATGTCAGGACATTATGTATGGTTCCAATTTTAAATGTTCAATATCAGGACATTATGCAAGTACCCACTGTTACATGTACAAAGTTGGGACATTATGCAAGGACCGATGTTACATGTACAAAGTCAGGACATTATACAAGGACTCATTGTTACATTTACAAAATCAGAACACTATTTAAGGACCCAATGTTACATTTTCAATGTCTGAACACTATGTCATGTACAATGTCAGAAAACTAGGCAAGATTCCAATGTTACAAGTACAATGTTAGAACACTATGTGATCCAATTGTTACATGTACAATGTCAGAACACTATGTACCGTGGCCTCCTTATTCTCCACATTTTGAGTTGCCAGAATGAAGCAGGCCTCTGCGTCCTGAACACGGCACCGCAGCAGGTCCGTGTCCTTGAGCGCTGACCCCTGGATAAAGATGACCCTTTGGGCCCACATGGGAACCTGTAGAAGGACCTTCATGGTGGGGTCAAGGTCACAGGGTGAAAGCAGCACTACAAAGTAGTCCTGGAAACAAGAACATGTATATATTGATTATCAAGTTGCAAAAGAAAGTGATTACAGTAATTGGGGGAGATTTTTTTCAATGTGACATTCTGCATGCATTTCTCATTTTTCACATTTAAAGATTTCAATGTAACATTTTCTGTTTGAATGTGGCTATGGCATTGTCACAGCTGACTTTAAAAGAAAAATATTTCATCTGATATTAATGCTTCAGTTATGTCCAGATTAACATGATAAAACCTGCTTTTACATTCAATGAATAAGCTGCAGAAATCAATTAGCAAACGTGCACAAATTGCAGCTGAACAAATCTTTAAAAGGGTTTTGCATGATGGGGTTCCATAATCCAATGACAAACTAATAACCTTATTCCATTAACTTCTGCAAAAATGATCTTGTTTCCAATAATTCCACGAAACAAATAAAGAAAAAATGAGGAAAAAATGAACTCATTTCAGATCATTTCAAACAAAGGAAAAAAAAAATAATGATTCAAATTGATTAAGCAAACATATGATTACCTGCAGTTTTGGATGAGAGTAGAATTCATTGAGGAAATCCATTATAGTGTCTGCCTGTAGATTTGTTGTACAAACCACTACATGTTTTTCTGTCTGAGCCCGGTGACTGCTATATGCCCCACCCTGTTTCTGTCTCTCCATCCATGTGTATGCAAGCTGCTCAAACTGTAAAAAAAGATAAAACAGAATGGGTTGACTCTCTTTATGCTATGGAGGCTCATTTTGATACGCTAAATTGAAAAAAGCTAGATTGTGGCGAAGAGTCCAGAAAAACACAACACAAAATTTCATACAGTATATTTCCACTAAGGTCATCCTCATTTTTTTTTTCATATTTTTTTTACAGTTTTTCTTCAAAGGGTAAATGTATTGAGCACCAAACATAAGGAATGTATAACAGTGCTACGTCTTAATACTTTGGTATGCACACAAAGGGGACACCCTAACTCTGACAATCAGGACAAGTCAAAAGTAAAACTGCCATCATTCCAATACCGTATTACATTTTTCAAAATATTTCAATTAATACTTTTTCAAAAATCTTTAGTGATGAAGAAAGGTACGTCCCCACATACCCATAGGTATTTAACCCTTTCCCTCATATAGACTCATTTTGACGCCCTCAATAGGTATCACATAAAGCCTGATCTGTCTTAACCCTTTCCCTCATATAGACTCATTTTGACGCCCTCAATAGGTACCACATAAAGCCTGATCTGTCTTAACCTTTCCCTCATATAGACTCATTTTGACGCCCTAATAGGTCACATCCCTTTCCCTCATATAGACTCATTTTGACGCCCTCAATAGGTATCACATAAAGCCTGATCTGTCTTAACCCTTTCCCTCATATAGACTCATTTTGACGCCCTCAATAGGTATCACATAAAGCCTGATCTGTTTAACCCTTTCCCTCATATAGCTCCCTCAATAGGTACCACATAAAGCCTGATCTGCAGAAAACCACAGTTAAACCTTACCAAATTTAATTATAAAGTCCTCATTTCCAGACCACTGAGGAGCAGCGAACAGCATAAAACCTGATCAGCCTGCGAGTTACTCGCAGGCTGATCTGGTTTTATGCTGTTCGCATAGGTCTTTTCATGGTATCCTCTATGAGGGAAAGGGTTAAAATAAACAAGACTGATCGCTAATTTTTAGGAGATGCACCTGCACGTCTGTCAATGTATTTCAATAATACGTAAAGTTCTAATTTTTGCACGAGTGACCTTCACCCCAGTGACCCCTAACTCCAGCAGAGGTTAGAGGACCACCACCCGATGTATCTACCTACTAAATATGAATGATATCGGTCAGTAATTGAAGTTGCTAGGAGAAACTGTAGGAAAGCGCAACAGAACTATGGAAGTACAGAAAGACAAACTGGCGACAATATGCTAATTTTTTAGGGGGAACATAATAATGACATAAATTTCCAGGTAGGAAAAAAATTTTTTTAAACCAATTTGTGAGAAGCAAATAGTTTGGAGCAATGTTTAAAACAGATTTCAAAATTAATTTGAGGCATAATTTGGTTTATATCTCAGAGAAATAGCTGGGAAATATTATCAGACAAGGCAACTTAATCCATATATCAAGATGATTAAATAAATAAAACATAACCCCGGTTTATGCAAAGATTTATTATTAAATAAACTGGAAAACTTGAGATAAGAAAATCTCAAATTAGCTGTTTACATGTATCTCATGAAAATTGTCAGGAAAATGATAAATGAGACTAGTATAAAACCCAATCACCTGTCATTAACTTGCAAGTTGATCAGGGTTTATATTGCATCTCCACAAGAAAGTATAAATTATTTGACCATTTAACTTTACAAATTGCTTTCAGTCTATTGGTTTTCATTGGTCAACTAAACATGTATCCATCAGATATTATCAAGATTGTCATCAAAATTGATCAGTTCTAACTGAGCAAACATACTGAGCAGAGAATGACAAACATCACAAATGAAAAACAAACATAGGATAAATATTTAATGAGATGTAACAATGTTTATTGTATGGACAAATGTGACGTGTGAAAGGAACTTGCATTTCCCTGTGTGGATAAACAATAATGATGATGGTAACAATGATGTTGTAATTATGAAAATGATGATTGTTGGTGGTGATGATAATAGAGGTGACAATGATGATGATAATGATGATGATGATGATGATGATGATGATGATGAAAACAGAAAATTATGGGAACGTTAATGATAACAACAAATATTACCCTTCACCACTGAAATGCTGGATTAGCAAAAAATAACAAATACATATGCATGACATGATTAAATGGGAAAAATAGAATATGATGCATGATGGATATAACACCATCCCAGATATCTGGGTAGTGTTATATTAATCCTGCATCATATGAATTTGGAAATTATGAAGGTTATGATCTATCCAGTGAAAATGGTCACTAACTCTAGATCCAAATGTTATGATTTTACACCCTGTTTGGGACAAGATTTCTGATAACCTTCCAAGGCACGAAGTACTAGTCCAGCCGTGAAGCAATTGAGAGTGACTATAGGTTGAGGTTACCTGATTTCCATAAAAAATTTTGTTGTATAAAGAACAAATTTAAGCTTATACCCAAGTTGACTAAATACTTTTACACAACAGAGTGCATGAAACTCTATAGAAAATTTTCCATTCCCTGTTTTCCCAATGCAGTTATCAGATGGCCGATGGTCAAACCATCACAAATTTCATTATGGACACAGATAAATAATCCAAAAGAGGACCTGACCATCCCCGTGGCAACTGGAAGCTTCCTAACATTCAAGATTTATTACCCCTATCCCAGATCAGGCAAGGATTGATTTAACCAAGTAAGAAAGATTAACGAGACAGTCTGCCTCACTGTCCGTGAATCTCTTGATCATTTTGATGCTTCAGCTCTCTATTATACAGTGCTGCTCCATGATAATGCTATTATTGGGGTTCAAGTTCAGAAGTTCAGATATGCATTACATTAGACTTCATTTGGACTATGTAAAAATGCACCTGAAGCTGACTACACAAATCACAAAATTTAGATTTGGTGTCAAATGTTTGACCATGTTACTGAAATTAACTAAAGTGAAATTGTCTTCATACAGTAGTTATTTGGGCTCATTTCTTAGCTTCCCAAACCAAAGACTTAAAATAACAAAGATTGACAAGTAATCAAAATCACTCAAAATCACCAGCAGGATGTCCAGATCTTGCAAAGCATGTTTGCAAATTTCTGCTATTTTATTTGAGATATTTGAAAGTAATTCATATCTTAAAATAGGAAAATACCTTACTTCCAAAATGATACCTAGTATATTAACCCTTTCCCTCATATAGACTCATTTTGACGCAATCAGTAGGTACCACATAAAGCCTGATCTGCAGAAAACCACAGTTAAACCTTACCAAATTTAATTACAAAATCTTCATTTCCAGACCACTGAAGAGCAGCGAACAGCATAAAACCTGATCAGCCTGCGAGTTACTCGCAGGCTGATCTGGTTTTATGCTGTTCGCAAATCGCATTTTATAAAAAAATTAAACTTAGTAAAGAAATAAAAAAGTTTTATGTAAAATACAGAAGCCCCTGCATGAAAAAAAAATATGTAGATTTTGTTGTTTTTCTGCTACACTGGTTGAATTTAAATCAAACTTTTAATGAATTTTCAAAATCAATTAAGCTGAAAATATTTTCTTGGACTAGAAGAATGATGCTTTTAAAAGAAAGTTATTTTTTTTCTCTGTGATTTTTCCATATATTTTAGACAGTTTGCAAAATTCAGTGACCTGCCGCATTACAAAATAATATTTTCTTCTGTTACAGGAGTTTCCTATCTTGCTTCATAGGTCTTTGCCTAAACATATCACAGACATATTTCTGTCATTTGAAGGGTCACTTTTCTCAACACATGGCACTCAGAGTGCTTCCTGACTATGTTATAACATAAACAATAGGCATGGTACTATAAAATAGTCATAGTTTCCTGACACCCAACCAACCATTTCTAGAACTAGCCCGAAATTCTGAATGTCAAACAAGGGAGATAAACCAGAACCCATTGCAACTGATAGACCATTTATTGGTCATTTAATGGCTGGCAGTTTTCAACCCTTTACCTCTTACAGATAGTCTTGTCACCTTGGCAAACAAAGCAGACCAATGAATGGTCTTCCCAGGGTCTTCTCTGTTTCCTCATACAATATTGTAGCTCAGATTTTATAAGAAAAGTCCATTTTTTTCATATATACTATTTAAAGTAAACTTGATATTCAGCAAGTCCTAAATTTGTACATGAATATTCATGAGGTAATGGATTACTATGGGCACTTTCATGCCAAAGATCTGGAATCTAACATGTTACTGTGTTCCAGTGTTAGCCGTCATGCACAGTCAACGTCTATGGGACAGACAAAAAGCCGAACAATACCGTTGTCACCGAACATCGCTTATCCTTGCGAGAACACTTTATTCCTTTATCCATAGGAACACTATACTCTCACACTGTTAACAGAGTCAAAATCTCAATTATTTCTTATACACTGACCAAGACAAAACTTTTACAACGTATATTAATCTCTCTCTCTCTCCTCTCAACAGTTCCTGGGTTGAACTAGTGCCTTATAATCAAGGAGATATTAGAAAATATCTGATTGTGAAACAAATTTTAACAGCATGTATTAATCCCTTTCAACAGTTCCTGGGCTGGACCAGTACTTTTTGCTTAGGAAAATCTTAAAAGAATTGTGCCCTTTCTGTATTGGAAATCTACAGCAAAGTTTGTAAAAAAAAAATCCTTTAATTTCAGGAACTCATAATTATACATCATGTTTTTTTCACAGGTTTTAAATGGGTTTTTTTGAAGACAAGTAAGATATTATTCATAGCTACTAGAATATTAAAAGCTGCAAAATTAGCAAAACAAATTCTTAATTTTAAAGCTCTCATAATTATGCACACTACTTTCAGCGACTTTTTTCCTGGCCAATGAGGAGACACAGCTCAAGACTGTGAAACTAGAAAATCCTGCTTAGCAGGAGATCTCTGATCAATTTAATATGACGACATACAATATCCAAGATAATTATTTGCCACACAACTTTCCTGCAATATCACACTTCAATACAGTTGATGGTTGAACAGAATAAACAAACTGTTATGCAGATGAAAACATCATTAGGACATATGAGAAATGATACACGAGAAATGATACATGAGAAATAATACATGAGAAGTTCAAACTGGTAAACATATTGTTGCTTTCTCTGCTCAGGTATTTTTTTTATCTTTTACTTCATAATTAAAGATATTACAAATAGACACATTTTGTTGTATTGGCAAACAAGGCAGACCCAGATCAGACAGCTCCTTTTGAAAAGGGTCTCCACTGTTTGCTCATACAGTAATGTAGCTTAGATTCTACAGAATCCAAACAGCAAAGAAAAATCAATTGCTTCAAAAACTATTTTAAGTTTGTCTTCCATGTTTTTCCATAAGTAAAATAACATATTTCTGTTTCAACTCTTATAACCCTTTCCCTCATATAGACTCATTTTGACGCACTCAATAGGTACCACATAAAGCCTGTCTGCAGAAAACCACAGTTAAACCTTACCAAATTTAATTACAAAATCCTCATTTCCAGACCACTGAGGAGCAGCGAACAGCATAAAACCTGATCAGCCTGCGAGTGATCTGGTTTTATGTTGTTCGCATAGGTCTTTTCATGGTTTCCTCTATGAGGGAAAAGGGTTAATTTAAGTTTCAGCCAAAGGCCTTTAATATCAAATTATAAACAATTATTGTAGACACAAAATAATTCCTTTTTTCCTGCAACCATAAGTTTAGTTAATTATTATTCTTTCATCAAGTCATAAAATTGTATGCGAATATTCATGAGGTAGAGATAGCAATTATATACACCATAAATTTACAGGAAGATGAAATCATATTCATGCATATGAACCTCATCACTGTCTTTCTTATCATTCCTGCTATACATCAGTAGAAAATACCATTAGGAAATCATATTGCAATATTTCCACTGAAAATTTGCTTAGGATTACTTAGCATTCATTGCATAATATCAGGACACTCAAATGATTTAATGCAATGATTGAAAAAAAGCTACTTTTGAAACTTATTGTCCAAAACAACCAAATAAACTGATTAAAAGCTATCATTGTTGGTTATTCAAAATGGACAAAAAAACGAATCTATCAAATAAACAAGTAAACAGGATTTCACTAAGTGAACCTTAACAAATTTTGAACTGTATATACAGGGAGTATTATGTTGAAGTAGCTTTTAGGTCTAAGAATTTTGCTACAAGCTGCATAGGAAAACTGATATCTCACAAGACCTAAGGACGAGCTGTATGTCAAATTTTCCTATGCGACAAGTAGTGAAATACATAGGCACAAAAGCTACGTCAATATTATTTTCCTTTTATCATATATTATATTTTAAGACACACAAAGTCAGTTTATACAGGTTTTGATAAGTTTAAGTTTTCTAAAAAAATCAAATTTGAAAAATCAAATATTCATCAAAGGTGGACTTGAAGCCCCATAGCCCTTTCCTTCATATAGACTCATTTTGACGCCCTCAGTGGGTATCACATAAAGCCTGATCTACAGAAAACCACAGTTAAACCTTACCAAATTTAATTACAAAATCCTCATTTCCAGACCACTGAGGAGCAGCGAACAGCATAAAACCTGATCAGCCTGCAAGTTACTCGCAGGCTGATCTGATTATATGCTGTTCCCATAAGTCTTTTCATGGTGTCCTCTATGAGGGAAAGGGATAGCATTAAAAAAATCATGGCCGTTTACATTTACTATGTAGCGCACGGCACTGTGGGTATTCTGCACAGTCTGACGTCACACTGTCATATTTAGAACCATATTTGTCACTGATATATATGGAATTTTTAATATGTCCAGTTGTATTTTCACTTTGTATTTTGCATGTACAGTAGAACCTTGTTAAATCGAAGTCCTTTGGGACCAAGCTGAAAACTTCGAAATAACGATTATTCGGATTAAAAATCCGATGGAAATTTCAGTTTGTGAGCGTGCATGTCTGCGTTTCATTACCGGTGCATTTGTGGGAACTGTTATGCCGTGAAAACCACTTATTGGGTGTACATATATACTATTTGCAACTTATGAAAAGTAATGAAAATATATCATGATCTACTTAGATGCTTCTGATTAACATAATCATTCTACCATGTCAAACAATGATACATATTTTTACTATTGATCTGCTGCTTCAGGTAGTGTCACATGCCAGTGACGAACGCAAGATATGGAAAGTACTAAAGATCTGACACCTGGGTTTATCTGCTGGGACGTGCATATTATGCAACCTTCAGACATCGATTAGCAATAATCAACATTTCCGGTGGGACACATGTTACCCAACCCAATCTTGAAAAAAATGTGCGAAAAACTTGCCTGAGCCATCACTCCGGGTGCCTTTGCAAAATAACCTTGGTTACTGACCCGGATATGATTGATAATAAGGACGATAATTTGTTCACAAAAATTTGTGAAATTTGACTTCGAAATAAAATTTGAAAAATGTACATGAATTGCGACCTCGGGACCAGGATTTTTACTTTGAAATAGCTAAAAAATCGAAATAGCTTTTACTTTTAGTTAAAATAAGAAGGGAAGAAATCAGGACCGCAAATAAACTTCGAAATGGCAAGGAATTCGGTTTAATGATGTTCGGTTTGGCGAGGTTCTACTGTATTTGAGCCAGTACATTTAGAGGTATATAATAATTAAATAAACACAGAAACACCATCTCACTCACCTGTGTAGGCAGTATGAGAAGAGCCGCAACTATCATACACAGCATGAAGAGTTGGCTGGGCCAGATGTCCGGGTATATGTCGCCGTATCCGACCGTCGACAAGGTGACGATGGTGAAGTAGAAAGATTCAAACAGACCCAGCTGTCGGTTCCCTCCTCGCTGGACATGCTGTATACCACAAGCACTGAAATTAAATTGATTCAAGTACATGTACAGTTAAAAATCACAGCGACATATTAACAGGGCATGTTGTGACCATCACACTACCTCCATCCCCACAGTTGGCCTACAAATTAAGATTATTTGGCACAAACCCATTGGGTGTACATTGAGTATATTGGTTTTATTTCACACCTATATATTGATTTAATTTAAACCTGTGTTAAAATGTTACCTGGCTTGATTTTCACCTGCTATACTAAATAGCGCTAAGTAAGACTTAAATACTTTGGGTTGAATTTTTACATTCTTGTTTTTAAATAAAAAATACCTAAATATAAATAAAAAAATACCTAAATATTTCATTTCTTAACAGATATTGTTAATGGACCATATGGAAGATTAGTTTTAACCAAGTTTGTTATAGGAAGCCTTCCAGCTGGCTTGCGGTAGGTCGGTGGTTCTACCCGGGTACCACTGTGTATCGGGGTCTTCCTCCACCTGTAATTAACTGGACGTCACTATATGATTGAAATACAATCGCAGCGACGGTAAACCCCAATACAACAACAACAACAAGTTTGTTATCCAGTATAAATAAATACTTTACTTACTTACTTACTTAGTACTTAGGGTAATAATTTATGTGATGTCATTGAATATTTCTTAAAACAGGTGCAATGTGTTTTAATTTAAGTATTATCTAGCCCTTAGTAATTTCTGTTGATTTCAAGCCTGATCTATGAAGTCAACTTGTATAACCCTTTCCCTCATATAGACTCATTTTGACGCACTCAATAGGTACCACATAAAGCCTGATCTGCAGAAAACCACAGTTAAACCTTACCAAATTTAATTACAAAATCCTCATTTCCAGACCACTGAGGAGCAGCGAACAGCATAAAACCTGATCAGCCTGCGAGTTATTCGCAGGCTGATCTGGTTTTATGCTGTTCGCATAGGTCTTTTCATGGTTTCCTCTATGAGGGAAAGGGATAATCATCAAATGTCTCAAAAGGAGATTTTTAACAATCCATGTGGAAATAATGCAAAAACCACTTTTTTCTTATGAAAATCATTACCACATACCCATTTTTGACCTTAAACATCTAAGCATGAGTCTTTCAGTTTGTTATTCATTTTTTTTTACATGAAAATAAAAGGATTTTACTGTAACCATCAAAAGTTGCAATTAAATCCCTAAAATTCCCTGTATTTTAAATAAACTTCTGTTCCAACTTTATTTATGTTCCTCATCCAAAGTCACAATTTTATTGCATAATTAAACACACAATATTAACCTATCCCTCCTATTGTATTTCAAATAATAAAGTCATCTCCAGATGATGTTTACCACTTGCCACCAATCTCTCCTCAATAAAATTCCAATTATAAGCCATTGATAATTCAATAAAATGCTTTAGTTTCCTGGCATGTTATAGGCTTTTAATTATGACACTGCATTAACTAAGTGTCAGCTTGCTTTTAATACAAACTTGATTCTGAGGAAACTAGAGGGGGAACACCATTATCCGGGACTCATCTCTTTTTTGTTGAGTTATAACATATATAATTAACCCTTCTTCCTGGGTTGGACTAGTACTTTGTGCCTGGATTCTTGCTCCCATTTGGGGTTCAAACTCATGACCTTAGGATCGGCAGTTATGTAAGCTACCACAGGATTACAACACTCTTAGATTTAACATATTAACCATCAGTTTCTGTTCTATTTTTAGTAACAGTGACCTTGACCCAGCCTATTCTAAAATCATGTCAAGCTATTTTCTTTTTAAAAAAAATAAAATTCAAACTTCATTTATTTTACGTCAATTTGGAAACAAGTTATATTAAATACTCTCTATGGCTCTAGTGGCTGCGAATGTGACCTTTAT
>CM037787.1:57308741-57358741 GCA_021229015.1 Solen grandis | reverse complement strand
TGATGACAACGACAAATCACTGTGCTATATTGGCCATAATACAGGGTGGATCTCTCCTACCCATGCAGCTTATCTACGCAGGAACTTGAAGACACTCGTGTACTCAAAAAAAATATGACACAATTTGTAATGAAGCAAAACTTCACAAATGAAAGGATAAAACGAGTAATATATATACATGTACATATATCATGTATATATGATTAAACTATGTACCATAAAACACGACTAGGTCAGCGACCGCAGTATAAACAAAAGTGGGTGGAGTACTGTAAATTATGGTGGAAACCAACTCAAAACTAGTTGCACTTGTACATTAAACACAAAAAGTAACACAACTAACATTATGAAGTTTTCTTTGGCGATTTGTTTATTTGCTTTTTAAAACATTATATTCCAGAAGATAAACTTTATATATATTATTGAACTCAATTTACTCAAGTCTGTTGGTGTATGGGAGAAGGTCGTCATTATCGGCAAGCTGTTTTACAAGATAAATGAAAACTTTTCGTGGGGACATAAATTCGTGGATAGCGGCGTCCACGAAATCAACGAAAATTAATCCCCCACGAAATATTATGATTATTACAGTATTTTGTTTCAAATTTGGGATGAAAAAAAAAATCTGGTATTTGGAATATAGCTGCATATTAGCTAGTAAAATCGCGAAAAGAAGACTTCTGATCAATATTATCTGCAGTTGTGAGTATAACCAAACTAGTCCTGAATATTTTGATTTGGATATTGACTCCTTGACTTTGAAAGTAAGGAGCCTGATGGGATCCATGCTTATTTAAGAACACTGACTTTAATAGTACCCAACATATGCTATATACAAGTCATAATAAGAATGCAATTTGTTTATATTAAAAAGGGGTTTGGGACAACATTGTGTTGGTGTTTGAAGTAAATATAGGCCCAAGATAAATAATTCTGAACTGTGGAATTCGTATGTGGCAAAGTGTTAGAATCAAGCCTAGTGACTGCCAGGTTATTCACAAGTTATTGATAAAGAAGACAGATCTTTATTCTTTTTCGGATATGCCAGCACATTCCCAATTGAAAATTCTTTTGAAATCCCAAACAAAAAACCTTTCCAAAAAGTAAGTTACCAATCTGGAATTTTTTGCAAGAAAATACCCAAAAAACATGCAAGTAGAAAATGCATAAAAGTAGAAAAAATTCGTTTGTGAGAGCGTGCATTTGATTTTTAATCAGTTGAACTTTTTGATATTTATTTTCTTCCATATATTTTCCAAACCTAATCCTCATATTGATTTGATAATCAATACTCAGTGGTAGGGTTTTTTCCCTTGATACTTTCAACTTGGGGACAAAAGACCCCTTGATATATATAGACAAATTTTGAATTATTTGGGGGTCTGACATTTACACCATTTGAGGGTCAAAATGGGCAATTTTGTATTCCAGGGAAGACCCTGCAGTTGAATGAATTGCTTTCTAAATACTGTCAAGACTCGTTATCTCGACATCAACGAAATCATCCTTTTTCAGATATGAGTATGTCGACATACGAATTTACATACCCTGGAACAATGTCATTTACGAAATGCACATGTATTTGACACAGTTCTCTATAAAGGACCTATATGCCTAATAAAAAAAAATTGTCTTATATGTTTTAGCCTAAACCAGGGTCTCTCTATATACTGTGTAGAGAGACTCTGCCTAAACTGAGTTTTGTTGAAGTTGATGATGATAGTTTCTTTTGGTAAATTTGCTGCTAATACTGCCAAAGATTACCTGTGTCATGAAAAAGTTCACACATTGTATAATTTAGTTGAGCGTGTATGATTGCATCTAGCATTAATCTGTTCAAAAGCTGTTAAACAGAACTCGGCAAATGTGGGTTTTTCATATCTAATCCGGGGGTACAAACAAACTTTTACTGTATCTGTAAAAGTTTGTTTGCAGCCCTGGAATAGCTAGGAAATTCCAATTTATTCTTAATTCCGGAGTAACTCTATTATTATTATTAAGTATTAAAATTTGTAACATTTTAATGTTGTAATTGACACTGATTGCATTGGTTGGGGACATAATCCCTGAAAGTGTGAAAACTTTATAAGGCGATACTGAATATTCGCACTCCATGAGTGTGTCAGCACCTGTGGATTCAGGTGAGAATTTACCCATCAAACCCAAAAATATGTTGAGATACAAAAAATATTGAGATACAAAATGTCGAGATCATATATATTTGAATAGAGGAAAAAGTCTGGACTTCCAAGTTATTCAAGATACTAAATAAAAGAATACTAAATGTCGAGACTAGATGTCAACATAATGAGTCTCAACTGTAGTATGATTGTCAGTCTGACATAGTGATCACATTGCATACCTTTGAGAATTCAAGTTTTAACTTTTTCCACTGCTTTGTGAGAATGTGTCAGCCTGAACACTAGCACCAAGATTTCGTGAATACGTAGCATGTATTTCAGCTGAGCTATTTGTTATTTCAATTTATTTAAATAATGGTGTGTAATTATTTTCTTAATTACTTAATTATAGGAATATTTTCCAGTGAAAATAAATGTTCAAATATTAATATGGCCTTATTTTACATAATACATGTACCTATCTCTCTTATGTAGATCAAAATTGAAGTTAGACTGCTACTTTGAAAAAGAAATGAAACATTTGAGAAGGGTTGGGATATTAATTCTCACATGACATGCGGTTTAAGTTTTGTTGTGCATGTACATGAGAAAACATAGAATTTGCTGCTGCATTAACTTAATTAAATAATGTTTTTTTTAAGTCTTTGCAACTTGGCATTTGTGATACCATAGGGTTCCTGATTTTGATAGTTATTTTGAGATATATCAAAGGACCATGACATGATTATGAATTCAATAATCAGTCCAATATTTTACTACTGGGTAAGATCCCTTTACAGTTGCTCAAGAAAATATTGATTAACAATTTTTAGAATCTTAGATGTTAAGATATTATCTATGTTGATTTTGACCTATTGATAATCAATATATATACATATATATACATGTATTGACAAAGCTCCTTGAATGGTTTCAAATAAGTACACTACTGTCCTTTCCAATCAACAGTAAATCATTTGTATTACTCAGTCTTTTAGGTTTATTACGTTTATGAATAATGCATGGTCATAGCTTTGCAGTTGACATTGAAAGAATTTTATTACCATCCTGTTTTGAAAATAAAATTAAAGAATGGCAATGCAACAGGCCCCTCTAACATTCTTATGTATTTCTAGTAAGAGGGTAGCTATTAAAGAAGCAATAAATGCGTGCACATAGATTCAAATATATTTAAAGATACTGAAATACAGGCTTGACTGGACAATCAATTATTCATTAGGTAGTGGTGTGGAAAGAGTACTTATTCCATTGATAGGACAAATTATGGATTAAACTGCTTATCCACTCTGGTGTCTGTCCTCTCTCTAACAAATTTGAAACAATCTCTACCAGACTTGGTCACAATGTGTATGGGCACACAATATCTCGGCCAACTTGGCTATAAAGTCTTTGACACCCCAGAGTTTTGATTCTTGAATTGATGAAAAATTGTATAATTAACAGTGTTCACTCGAAAAACTTGGTCGCAATATGAAGTGGTACTATATCTCGGCTTAGTAGGTCCCAGACACTCCATAGATTCAGTCTTTTAATTAATGAAATTTAGGATGTGCATATTTTAGGATAACCAGTGATCAGTAGCTCTTTGTGGCCGTTCTGTATCCTAATGCTTTGACTGATGTTGAGGAGTTAACAGTGTTTCTTCTAGCTTTTTACCCTTTAAAGTCTTTTATTGTTAGAACTAGTTACTACTGTTACTGAAAAACATTTTTCATGTCCAGGATGTACACTGTTATGACCTTTACAGTATATGTGTTGGATACTTCTGTATGCAGCTTAACCCTTTCCCTCATATAGACTCATTTTGACGCACTCAGTAGGTACCACATAAAGCCTGATCTGCAGAAAGCCACTCTTAAACCTTACCAAATTTAATTACAAAATCCTCATTTCCAGACCACTGAGGAGCAGCGAACAGCATAAAACCTGATCAGCCTGCGAGTTACTTGCGGCTGATCTGGTTTTATGCTGTTCGCATAGGTCTTTTCATGGTGTCCTCTATGAAGGAAAGGGTTAAGTAGATACATACCTTCATAGTGATCTCAGGAAAGGTAGAAGTGTCCCCTCATGTTCAAGTCAAGATTTCAGAAATGTATTGATTTATTTGTTATTCAGACTACAGAAAATTAAGTTTATTCATATATCTGTATATTTGAATCAGTTGACAGAATTTTGCTATGTACAGTGCAATAACATCAGGGGTTTTCTTAAGTGGATGCCCACTTGCCTGAGCCGGGTTAAATTCACTGCGGGCAATGATTTTTCAAAGAAGATAGCCCGGGGGGGGCAAGTTTATTTATGTAAATGAAATCTTTCGTTTTTTTTATTTTCTATAGTATATCTGGGGTAAAATGCTTGCAAATTGTCTTTGATACATATTAACTAAAATCCTCCTTAATATTGCACATATTTAGTTCTAAACATTAACAAACACAAACTAACTTCAAGATCGGGCAACCTGTTTTCACTGGGGGGGGAGGGGGGGGGGCAAGTAGAAGTTCAAAGTAACTTGCCCCCTGGACAAGTGAAAGTCCAATCCTTAAGTAAACCCCTCAATATGGAGAAGTCAGAGAGGGTCAATAAAAATTCCCAAAAACTTTCAGATGAATCTGTTTAGCAAATTGACTGAATTAATTCTGTGGAAAGCACGAAAATTGCCCTTCCGCCAGTGATCATTTCTTATTGATGTATTTTGATGTAACTTTACATGAATGTATTCAGAAAATGACCATAACTCACATGTGTATTAGTTAAAAATTGGCTGTATGGATATTTATATTCAAAGATCACATATGTTTCTGGTTTTGCTGAGTGTATATTATATACTAATGTTAAATATAAATTTCAAGGTGGAAGTCACTGTTGCTAAAATAGAATTTTACTCTGTATCTTTCTGTAGCAAGTGAGGAACAGTGTTTTGTTATTTAAAAACAAAGTAATGTGCATTCATCATGTAGCTTTATTTTTGAAATGTTAGCATCTTGATTGATATATCACTTAATGCTAGATTCTGCAAGCTTGTTTATTATAGTCCCCGCACAACAAAGTTGTAAGGCATTGACCAAGAAACATAACTCTCTGTTGAATTATTTTGGAATTATTGCCCATTGTAAATTTTCATACTTAAGTTTTTCCTGGACTATAACTCAAAAAGTATAAAAAGGTATCAAGATGAAAGTTCATGTCAATAGATCTCATTGAGGGGAAGTGCAGTGACCAAGAACTGTAACTTACCTGTGCAAAATTTTGGAGTTATTAGTCCCCTACCGGTGTTCACACCGGAGGAGACTATAGGTTTGCCCTCCGTCTGTGTCCGTCTGTCTGTCCGCTCAAATCTCGATCCCGTGATAACTTAATAACTAAGCAACGAAGCTAACTTGATGAAACTTGGTTTATGACTAGATGCCAATGTGTAGATGATGCACGTCATTTTATTTTTGTTCTTCGACTAAAATTGTGGTTGCTATAGTGAAAATATAGCAAAAATGGGATCCCGCGATAACTAAGCAAGCTAACTTGATGAAACTTGGTATATGACTAGATGGCAATGTGTAGATTATGCACGTCATTAACCAGGTTTTCAACTAGTTGAAACCTGGTTATTAGAATGCCGAACGTCGTTGGGCGGGCGGGCGGGTGGCTGGGCGGGCGGGCGGGCGTCAAACTTTCGTTTCCGCTCAATAACTTAAGTTAGAATTTAGATATAGCAATTATATTTGATGGGTAGATACCTTATGAGAAGAGGAAGGTTGGGATTGCTTTTCAGGTTAATCGGGTCAAGGTCAAGGTCACAATGGTTAAAAATAGATTTTTTGTTTCTGCTCGATAACTTGGGTAAAAATGAAGGTATAACATTCATATTTAATAGGTAGATAGCTTATGGGAAGAGGAAGGTTTGGATTGCTTTTCAGGTAAATCAGGTCAAGGTCAAGGTCACAATGGCTAAAAATAGATTTTTCATTTCCACTCAATAACTTGGGTAAAAATGAAGGTATAGCATTCATATTTTATAGGTAAATAGCTTATGGTAAGAGGAATGTTGGGATTGCTTTTCAGGTAAATAAGGACAATGTCAAGGTCACAATGGCTTAAAATAGATTTTTTGTTTCCTCTTGATATCTCGAGTTAGAATGAAGGTATAGCATTCATATTTGATAAGTAGATACCTTTAGGGAAGAGGAAGGTTGGAATTGCTTTTCAGGGAAAATGGATCAAGGTCAAGATCACTATGACTAAAATATATTGGAAAATGGATCAAGGTCAAGATCACTATGACTAAAATATATTAGAAAATGGATCAAGGTCAAGGTCACTATGACTAAATATATATATATATATTTTTTTTTCTTTTCTGTTTGATAGCGGCTTGCTATGAATGCTTCTGTTTTTATGCTTCACTTATGCTTTTCTTCATTTACATAGTTGCGGTGCCCTTGCTATCTTGACAAATATTATACAAATGTCTGATTGCTAGAATTGCTTAATAAACCTTCAATAAGAAATAAAATAAATGCATTTGTATCAGTCTTTGGATAATTCCTGTAGGTTGCTTTTCATGTTTTAAAATATCCATAATTTCCTTGAACTAACATTTAATTTTGAATCTTGTATTTTACCCTGCATTGATATTGCAGGTCAGAGACAATTACCCTTTGACAATCTGATTTCACACCTTTGAGCTTGTTTTCATGTAACATATAGTGACACATTCTTTTATTTGCTTAAATTCTCCTTCTTCATTTCTGAATGCATTCTGCCCAAATCTACACAGTATGGCCAGTATATAGTGACTTGACCTATATTGTCAATTTAACCATATTTCTTAGAGTTATGACCCTTATTTACTCTTCAGCCATGTAACATAAAGTATTAATGTTCTTTGGGGATCATTTTATAAATAAAATCTTCATTTCGAATTGGATTTTCCATGTTGAAAACCTGGTTTTGTGACAGTCCCTGTCGCTTTAAGCCTTGTTTTATTTTTGTTCTTCGACTAAAATTGTGGTTGCTAAAGTAAAGGAAATAGTGAAAATATGGCAAAAAATGGGATCCCGCGATAACTAAGCAAGCTAACTTAATGAAACTTGGTATATGACTAGATGGCAATGTTTAGATTATGCACATCATTTTATTTTTGTTCTTCGACCAAAATTGTGGTTGCTATGGTAACGGAAATAGTGAAAATATGGCAAAAAATGGGATTGATTACCATATTGAGTCAAGGTGGAGCCGGTAGGGGACTTTATGTGTTGCATACAACACCAGTTACTTGTTGCCCTTAGTTTTTGTCCTGATCATAACCCAAAAAGGATAAAAGGTTTCAAGATGAAACTTCATATATATGTGGATAGATATCATTAAAGGGAGGTGCAGTGCCCAAGAACTGTAATTCTGTATCGTGCCACATGTCCACAGCATGATACTGCAGTGTGGCAGCACTATATCTCTCACCAAATCACTGAAATATTGCCCAGTAAACAAACATCATTGATGCCTCTTCTCTGACTTATACCATCAAGTTTTTAATGCTAAATTGCACATGTTAACATTTGTTTGAAAAAAATGGACAACTATACAAAAAGAGGAGGTGGATAAAAGTTTGTGATGACCAGTGATATGCCATAATGGTTAGGGAATTGTCAGGAATTTCCCTTTTCCTTTTTACTTGCATCTCTGATATTTCTTTATAAATTTTATAGAGTTTCACTCTGTGTAGATATAACATGATTTTTATCAAACTTAAAAGTTTGTTGATTTAACATGAAGTCTTCATCACTCAAAACTTATTCAGAAAATGACGGCGAGTGTAGAATTTTATTAAACTTTTACTGACTTTGAGCAATAGAGCCTATAACTTCAAGTCAGTGGATGCTTGCATTTACAATTAAGTCTTTTAAGCATTTGAAGGACCATGATTGTGATTAAATAATGGATGGATTACCTTAAAAAAAAAAATCTTAGATTTTGGCCTGTAATTGTTGAATATCCACTGTTTTGTAAGCAAACCATAATAATAGTCATAATTATCTTGACTAATCCTTTCCTCACAGTCTTAATTTATTAAACCTAGAAACAATTAACACATAATCTCCCAAATGATGCCCTTGATTAAATGTCTTCTAATTCTTTGAAATCTAGATTAGATTTTCTATTTTCATTTGCCGTCACTTGGCCAATTGCATTCACTCTTTTCAAATGTGCTAACTTCATAGGCTGAACTTATGAAATAGCAACCCTGAACTGGTGAAGACACCATGTTGCAGAACGTGTCACATGGTACTGCAAGCACCAACTTAGGGGATACATGTACTGTATTCTATATATTTAACCTATTTCGCCAATGTTGCATTTACAAAAATACTGGTTTCCCGTGCAATGTGACTTATACTTGCCAAATTTTTTCTGTTCATCCTATGCCATAGTCACATTTAAAAAGAAATTTCAAATAAGTCAATGTAAAATGATGATTGTATCTGAGATGTTTAAGTGAAAAAACAAAAGCCATGCCAAAAGTATGACTCACATTGAAAAGAATTCTTTCCCTGTCACATTTAAAACCCAGTATTGGGATCTACAACAATTTTGATTCAGATTTTGAAAATATAAAGTTAAAAAAAAAGAGTGATGGCAATAATCATTCTAGTCAACTTTTACATTGTCATAAGATGTATAATGAAGTTGTGTGGAAAACACAGCTACTTTGTATGTTTAGAAGCTATCAGAAAGAAGTTGTTTTAACCCTTTCCCTCATATAGACTCATTTTGACGCACTCAATAGGTACCACATAAAGCCTGATCTGCAGAAAACCACAGTTAAACCTTACCAAATTTAATTATAAAGTCCTCATTTACAGACCACTGAGGAGCAGCGAACAGCATAAAACCTGATCAGCCTGCGAGTTACTCGCATAGGTCTTTTCATGGTTTCCTCTATGAGGGAAAGGGTTAAGACAATATTCAATGGTAAAGGATTGCAAATTTTGTGTAAGATATACTAATACTGAGAATTTTATTTACAATTTCAGTTGTACTTTTACGATTAATTCAAATACATAAAAAAATGGGGGGGGGAAATCTTTACCTTTCATATAATTCACAGATTTTCTTAGTTGCTGCACATTTATTATACCCCCACAAATGAAATTTGGGGGGGTATATAGGAGTCACCCTGTCGGTCCGGCGGTTGGTCTACAAATATTTGTCCGGAGCATTTCTCCAAAACTACTGTACCTATGTTGATGAAACTTCATAGGTAGATAGACCTTGATGAGAGGAAGTGCAGTGCATAAGAACCATAACTCTGCATGTATTTTGAAAGGAGTTATTGCCCTTTGTCATTTTTAATCTTTTGATTTTGTCCGGACCATAACTCCAATACTAAAGTAGCTAGGTTGATGAAACTTCATATGTAGATTGATCTTGATGAGAGGAAGTGCAGTGCACAAGAACCATAACTCTGCATGTATTTTGAAAGGAGTTATTGCCCTTTGTCATTTTTAATCTTTTGATTTTGTCTGGAGCATAACTCCAATACTAAAGTAGCTAGGTTGATGAAACTTCATATGTAGATTGATCTTGATGAGAGGAAGTGCAGTGCATAAGAAAACCACAATGTAAATTCTTAAAGACAGGTTTTTGCAAACAATAAATATGGATGTGAACCATAATTAGACTGCATTTTTATTCTCCTCAGCTACAGATCTTGGGGGCAAATTGTTTTCTTCTGTGTGTCTGTATGTGTGTGTCTCTGTCTATCTGTCTGTCTGTCAAAACTTTTTAGCATTGTCCAAAACTTTTGAACCATTGCTCACACTAACTTTAAACCTTACATACATGTAGTCTTTCACTCACGCAAACTTTTGAAACTGTATTCCTACACATGACAGACTTCCAGTGTGGGTATTGATCACCTTTAGTGATAATATTTTTTTTTGGTATGCTTATAAGCCCAAATCCTATGTGTGAACATTCGTTTTATGTGTCATGTGAATACATCCTGTGTCAAAGATGGGGGTGGGGGTATGAATCACCTTCAGTGATAGTTCTAGTTTTGAATATTCTTGTAGTCTCCACTCTCTATGGCTCAGGCCTTTGACCCGACATCAAATGCTTAAAAGATGTGGCAGTCATTATAAAAAGAAATTGCCATTGCTTAGTTCTAGAATTTATAAATTTAAACCAACTCTGATGTCCATAATATTCAGTTTGAATACCATATTGCACAAAGGACTCACTGCAGAAATAAAACTACTACTACTGCACCCACTGACTGTGATCCTATTTTTTTCTCTCTCTCTTTATTTTTCGTTATCTCTCCCTCTCTTGTTTTTGGCTTTAAAATTGGAGGTCATTTTTACATGACTATTGTAAACTTTTATTCTGTAAATTGTTTTCATTTTCACCCCAAGACTTGGTATTCATTATAAGTATATGAGCCAAGAGTTATCCAATTTTGAGAGATATACTCTAATCATTCTGCTTAACATCTCATTGAAATCTTCTAAATAAGAGAGGACATTTCTGTTACATTCTCACTTATAAAATTATGTTTTACCTAGATAGGATGACCTTATGTAGGATTTATAGTTTTGTGTTCATTTGAGTCTGTCTGTAGTGTGTTAGTTTGATAAGATTGTGTCAATGCAGGTCAAAGTCATGAATTGTGCATGTAATGTGATATTATTCTGTTAGGTCTGTTTTAAAGAGGAATTGTGGGTTAATGGGAATATTAATCAGATAAATGGTGTTTTTCTTTCAAATGTAAAGTGATCTACTATAAATTTACATTGTTGTATTAGTGTTTCAGTTATTCAAGTAAATACTGATCCTGAGCACTGAATTTTACATAGCAATATTAAAGGAAGCTTTGCATATTTGGAGCTGGCAGTTTTTAGTGGAAATGAGTTTGTCTGTATAAGAACTAGTGCTGGTGCCAAATTGGAAAATACATTATCAAGTTTGTGATACTGAGAAAGTTTGACTTGTTTACTTTATCTACACTTCTGATGTTCGTGTACATGATGATGATATTTTTGGTTATAAATTAAAACTCAAAAGGTTAACGCAAACCTGTGAAAGTTTGAAGAAGAAAAATACACACGCAAATCAAGCTGGCCACCTTACGAGGATTTTAATTTCTGCAAAATTCTTATTTTATCAATATTTGTAAGTCATGTGGGTTCATTGTAATGATTGTATAATAAGGCTTCTTTCACATACCACTGATCTTGTTAAGTCTTCTGTAGATTTTGCATTTGTAATTTCAATGAATAGGACTCAAAATAATGTGTATGGTTTTCAATGGTCAGCAGGTAGCCAATTAATATTCATAAAAATGAAGCTTTGGGTTTCAAAAATGACTTTATGAAACCAGTAAAACTGTTGTTTCACATCTCTAGGCCTGAAACTTTAATAACATTATATGAGTGTTCTTTAATGGTATAGTAGTTCTTGTTCAAATATTTATTCATTTTATATTTCAGGTCAAGACGTAGTTAAAAGGCCAAACCAACCAATCCACATTAGAAGCAGTTCGAAACAAAAGGAAGGAAGAGAAACTATCTGAAGTAGCAGTACATGGTATAGACAAAGGGATATTTGACTGGAGACGTAGTCAACCATGGTAATTATTGTGCCAGTGCCACTACGGTATTATATACTTGTGCTACCTTTTAACTCGTTAGATCATGACAGACTTCCTCGATACCCCCATATGGGAGTATTATACCCTATGGTTCTCACAGGTCTTGAAAATCACATTTTGCCTTTGTAAACCCATGAAAAAAAAAAAAAAACTTGAAATTATCTGAAAGGTCTTGGAAAAAAATCCTTGAATTTTAAATTACAGTTATGATCTTAAAAAGGTACTTATCAAGTTGTTAAAAAATTGAGTTTCATCCCTTTCATGCCTTAAAAATAAAGGCATAAGTTGCATTTTACTTAAGTCGTTAATTTTGAATTATTAAGGCCTTAAAAAATCCAGAAATTTTGCTTCAGAAAATTTGTTTGAACCATGTAGCCCTGAATTGACCTTCATGAATATCCCCCCAGTTTTAGATTATTTCATATCTCTTACAGAGAGGGTAAACAAATTCAAGAAAAGCACAAATTTTACCTAACTTTCAAATCTTAGTGGGAACATTAGATGAAATTTGCTGATTTGAAAAAAAATGTATATACATGTATAGTGGTCACTCGATTCCTCAAGGTTGGACGGGATCAGCATAAAAATTCGAAGAATCGCCATATTCGAGGAATCATTTATATGTCAAAATGCAATATATTTATATTTGTTGATACCTCAACTTTATCTTTTCATTAATTATTTTAGTACCTTTTAAACATAGAATATATTTAACCATTACAAAAATAACTCGATTATAGCTTTCATTGCAAAAGTTAAGTCAGAAATAAGTTCTTAATTACCGATAATTTGATTGAAACCCTTTGTTTTAATTTGTGTAATTGCGTAATTTGTGTTTTTTACATTCTTGTAATAAACACTAAACATTTTTCTGTGGTTCTCCAAATTGATGATTACAGAGAAGAAAAAATCAACACACAAACAACCAACCAAAATAGGCTTCTTTAATGACAAATGATTAATTATGCAGACCCGTCACAGTTTGTTACATGATCGGTAGATGAGAAAATACGTTTTACATGTCCGTGTTGATATAATGATTCACCTGTGTACTCTCGGAGGTTTGACGATGTGTGAAAAGGTGTGAATTACAGGGATAGGTGGTCATAGGGCTGGTGTTTCCTTGTGAAGGAGATACAGATAGGTTTTGTTATCGACTTCGAGGAATTGCATAGAAATTATATAGAATATGCTATTTAGGGACTGGGGACGGAGCTCGAGGAATCCAAAATCACATATTTGAAGAATCGCCATAAAAATTTATATAGAATAAAAAGGGCTAAAACAAGGGACCGGGCTTGTAGCTCGAGTCATCGCCGGTATTCAATGAATTGCCACATTGAGGAATCGCGTGACCACTGTATTTGAAAATCTTTTTTTTATGTGGAATATTGCAAGTCATTTGAGGTGATCAAGCACAGTTTTATTCAGTATTGTTGGAATATAACTAATATTTACTTTCATTACCTTAGACTAACCATTCAGATTGTTTTCTTTTTGTATGTCTTATTATGTTTCTGATCAAGGTTGGAACCTGTTGTATAATGCCTGTTGCCATATTGGATAATATTACAATGTGGGAGGCAGGATTTTGATTTTTCAGTGAGTCCCCTGTAGTCGTGGTAACAGACTGTTAAGAATTCCATGTGGGCGACTGCAGGATTCAGCTAAAGGTAAACACGGTAAGAGAGGATAAGGTAAAAATCGATATATCTGAAAAATGTTGATAAGTTACCATAAATCTTGGGCTGGATATATAAATATTCTTTATAATTTGCTAATGTATATTTGTGACTGACCGGGTGTGGTATCGTGTCCCTTGTCTATGGTACGATATTGCAATGAGGCAGCATTATGTCTGTATCATGTCAACCAAGCCCACAAATTCTGAAATACTGTCCAAGGACTAACAAGATTTTGGACATGTTTTTGTAGATTTTGAACCAGTCTTGTGAAACTTTTTGAGATTATTTATAAACAAAAAAGTTGTGCTTAAGAGGGATTCAAATTTGCATAAGTTAATGATTAGTTAAGACTTGGCATGATTAGGGAAAATGCATCTTGTGTTGTGACTCAGTCTTCTGTTTTTTAAAGACTTACATTTTTAGTTTGTCTTCATTTCGAATTCTAGTATTTTGTTTACAAACAGGTCGTAGAAACCTGCAGCTGCAGTAACATGTCAAGTTAGTCTATTCCAGGGCCGTCGAACCTGTGAAGAGAGACTGGGATAACACGCCAGGCAGCAGTCCGTGTATTGTGATGTGTGTGTGTGAATTACATGGATTTATCTGCCCCTGCCCACTGTTGAACTGTTAAACCAGTGGAACAAATATGGAGTTACCTTCCTCAACCAGCGTTGGAAATATTTGATCTGGCAGTGTCCAGTGTCACGATCAAATTACCGTTACAGTATTTCTCCACTTGAGTATAATATGCCATTAGAATAAACATTCAGATAAAATTTAGGACTCAGCCCGCAGCTGTGAACTCTCCCTGAAATAAAAAAAAAGATTCAATAAAGTGTTCTATTCAGCGTGACAAGTATACATATTTGCCTTTAAAAGATATTGTATATTTATTTATTTATTTATTTATCAGTTTCTAAGTGTATATTTATTTATAAGTTTTTTAGTTTCTTTAAAACTTTCTTTTGCCTTAAAAACTTTTTTTTATTAATATCTGTCTACTATATTATTTTATCCATTATCTTTTATATATTTAAAAATATATATTTTTATTCTTTATTTTTGATACATTCTAGTTTAGTCAATATTTAAAAAAAAGATTAAAACAAATCTTGATTACTCGCCTTTTAAGTTTGAGAAATGCAATTCAGAATCACAAATAATTGAAAACAAACCCTGAATTGTACCAGATCACCACTAAATATAAGCGTTCTTTGTATGAACTGGCCTGCAAAAGTTACTGCTTCAGCCAAGTTTTTGGCTGATGAAAATTTTTGAATATCTGTTCAAATTTCAAACCAGTATGAAGAGATTACTGCCACATTTTACTTGAATTATTCTCAGATTTAGGCCTTTTCAATGAATTCTGAAGGAGAACATTGCAGTTCTATGTTTGTTTGAAGTTTTCTAAAGACGTTTTCAGGACGTCTAGGAGGCTGTGGAACAAGAAAGAAAATGTTAGTGTTGGTACTGGCACAGTTCTATCCATTGTACTATATGAGCCCATGTTACGCATGGGACGCCTTTTTTCTTGGAAGTTTAAAAGAGAATGTTAGAGACAAGAAAAAGGTCCAGTAACACATTAAGTAACAATATAAATACCCTAGTATCTCTAATGAATGGATTGTTATTGAAATGTGAGGAGGAAGCATTTATAAATGGGAAAGATAATGAAAGCTTTTTGCTAGAAAATGATATGATCTAGAAAGACCAAATTTGTCTTTCTAAAAAATGTTTTCAGATGCATGGAAAGATTTTAGCATATATGAAAATGATTTTAAAGAGATTTTGAATTAGAGATGCTATGGTATGTTTGAAAGAAATATGAGCCCATGTTTTATAAATGGGACAAAACGCACCATTCACCCCTAACATACAGTTAAAGCCAATCCAAGCACAAGATCTTGAAGCAGGACTGACTACATGTTGACTTGCTGGCTTTCTGTGGTCTGAGGTAGTTCGGGGAAATGCTGTGTATATGAAATAGTAAAGAACAAATTAAAAAAAAAAAAAATGATGGGCAACTCAATTGCTATAATTTGCTTTAAAACAAAAAAACTTTGCCTTATGTGTATGAAATGACTAATTCTTGGACATTGGTGATAAACTTTCTGTTCTGAAAAAGTTTCCCAATAACGACATTTGCTTGAGGTTTGATTACCGAACTGGTGAACTTCTTTAGTTTTTTCTGTGGTTAGTCTGATAAATTTGGTCATAAAGCACTGTGGTTATAATGTTTTAATTGTATGAATATTGATAAATTGGTGTGCAGGTTTAAGTAATTTTTTTGTACCATTGCATCACAACCTTGGTCTCTGCATTTGTTGCTCAAAATTGATATTGTGTTGGGGAATCTATGAAGAAAAGTGTACTAAAAACAAGTACAGCCAAACAAGATGTTTTGTCGAATGAACAATTTAACTACAATGTAGGGGTTTGATGGAGGGCTGTTTAAACCAGTTGTATAAAAAAATCTTCAGTTTCTGGTAGCAATGGCTTTGATGCTGGGTTTCTGCAATGTGGATGTGTACTATTTTCTCTGCCATTCCTAGAATTCTTTTGAGTAGGCCTAGCAGTTTGATTGTCTCTAGTATTTCTAATCAATTGTAAGAGGAATTTCTTGTCCTGGTTGCCAAGTGGTTATAGTGTCTGCCTGGAATTGGAAGGTCTTCGGTTCAACTCTGGTTGTGACGTACCAAAGTCATGAAAAATATTGTACTGGTATAGCTTCCTTGGCACTCGGTATATATGGGTAGTTTTCGGTCTGGTTGGCCTGGTGTCTGGATGATGCCCCATGTCTACAGTGTGATACTGCAGTGTGGCAGCACTGTTGACCTAATCTTCAAATGAATGAAAAACTGTCTATGAGACATTAACAATTTCTTGTAATGCTTTTCAGGTCTTCAGTTAAATGAGTTGTTTTCTTGAGATGAGTCCCTGTGCTCAGAGTGTCCGCCCCAGAATTGATGAGAGCTTGTGGTTCAGTCCCTGGCTATGACATCACAAACTGTAGGACAATAAGATTAAAAAAGTTTTGAAAAATGTGCATATATCAATTGCTGCTATGGACCGTCTTTAATAACAGAACGGTTTTCAATACTGTAAATGGCATTTGTAAAGTTCTCCAAACACTCTTACATTTGTTTTGTGATTCTTTTATTAATGGTTATCTATTTTGAATAGAGTCGTATGCATATTTTTTTGTCAGTGTGTGAAGGCTTGAAATTCAAACTGATTTCCCATTCAAGGTCTTGCACAAAAAAATTCTGAAAGAATGACCAACAATTTTCCTTGTGTTTTGCCTGCAACTCATTTCATTGAAGACTATCCTGCTGCCAATACTAAACTTAATATCGATGTCATCTAATAAGAGTAGTATTTTAAAGATGTCCTTTCAAAAAATACTCCAGTAAAACTCACTGAAAGTTTTTATCAATATCATCATATTGGATCAAGTGGTTGTTGTCTGAAACTCACAATCGCTTATTTTATCATCACTCTTAGCTTGAGTTCTGCCCTGATCACTTAGGATATTTCATACGGGGAAGCCATCAAGCTGTCTCTGTACAATATAGGGTCTTATGAAATTAACTTGATGTTGACATATGACTTAAACTCTGCGGCATGGGATTTCTAAACTTCTTTTTTGCGGATTGCAAGGGGCCTGGATTTAAAACTGGTACTTGGACAAATATTCTCTTGTGTACATGTTCACTGTGTTGCTTTTACTGGCATCTCTTTATATTGTTCTGTCAAAATGCCCTATATGTCTGTTGTAAGATGTAACGATTCAAAAATATATGACCTGGAAAAAGAATAGGATTCGTTTTCTGAATTTGTTGGTAAAAAGAATAGAATCTCGTTTTCTGAATTTGTTGGTTACAAAGAATAGAATCTCGTTTTCTAAATTTGTTGGTTACAAAGAATCTTGTTTATTGAATTTGTTGGTTACAAAGAATAGAATCTCATTTTTTGAATTTGTTGTTACAATAGAATCACATTTTTAGCTCGACCATTCGAAGAATATGAGAGCTATTGTAGTCGCCCTGGCGTTGGCGTTGCAGCTTTTGGTTAAAGTTTTGAATGCAAGTTGCTATCAACCTTATATCTCAATAACCATTTATGGTATTGACTTGAAAGTTTATAAATATGTTCAGGGGCATCAGACAACCAAGGTAGATAACACTTGACTGAATTTAATATGAATTATGGCCCCTTTTTACTTAAAAATTTTGGTTAAAGTTTTGCATGCAATAGAAAATTTGGTTAAAGTTTTGCGTGCAAGCTACTATCCAGTTTGTTTCTCAATAACCATTCATGGTATTGACTTGAAAGTTTACAAATATGTTAAGGGGAATCAGACAACCAAGGTCGATAACTCTTGATAGAATATGTTACAAATTATGGCCCTTTTTAACTTAGAAATTTTGGTTAAAGTTTTGCATGCAAGGTACTTTCATGCTAATATCTCAGTATCCAAGCCTGCGATTGAATTGAAACATCGTAAATACATTTAGGGGTATCATACTATCAAGTTAGATAACTTTTGATGGAATATACTGCAAGGTATGGCCCCTTTTTTAACTTAAAAATTTTGGTTAAATTTTTGCATTCAAGCTACTATCCAGCTTATATCTCAGAAATTGCTTGTGGAATTGACTAGAAGTTAAGGAGTGTCTTAAGGGGCATCAGAAAACCAAGGAGGATAACTATTGGACTGAATTTTATGCAAATTATGGCCCTTCTCTGACTTGGATTTTTGGTTAAAGTTTTGCATGCACAATGTTATTGTGCTTATGTCTCAGTGATTTTAGACTTCATTAAAATATTAAGGGGTATCAGACTATCAAGGTATATCATTTTTGACTATTATTATGTACAGGGTATGTGAAGGGCAAGAATTGAAATAGATTTCATTTGATTTACCAACAAGCATTTTGAATAGTCGAGCGTGCTGTCCTCTGACAGCTCTTGTCCGATTTTGTTGGTTACAAAGAATAGAATCTTGTTTTCCGATTTTGTTGGTTACAAGACAAGTATTCCTTGTGAAAAAATAATTCTGTTCTTTAACTGATTATCAAGGTATTAATATCAACAATTTACAAAGTTATTTTTCATCAATATTGGTCCATATGAATACTTCTGGTGATTCTCATAACTTTGTCCATTGTGGAAATATTAACTCTTAAGTGTGCTAGAATTCAAAGCCTACTGAGATCTGTAATGCAGAATTGTCATTTGCATTGTCAGTGAATACTCCTAGAATTCCATGTTAAAAATTTGCTCCTTAGGAAAAAAGATGTTTCCTTTTTTTTTTTTTCAATGATTTTTACTCTTAAGATTACTTGAAGGGGACACTTGAAATTTGTTCTTGGTTTACCTCCTTTAAAAAAACAACTTGAAAAACCCGTAAATTTTGCTTCAGAAAATTTGTATGTATCGCGTTTCACACATGCTGCACAAGTTAAGTTTTTTGTCACTATTGACTTTGTGCAAGATGTTGCAGGCTCCAGCTAACATGTTGTTATAAAAAGTACTGGTAACCTTTCTGCATTTAAAGAGTTTTGGACTGTATGGCCCAGTATTGGGATAACATGGTTCATACAGGCATTGAAAAGGCCTTGAAAATGGCTTTAACCTTGAGAAATACTTGAATGAAGTGTAGCCTTGAAAAAACATAAAAGTAGTACAGGAATTTCAGTTAAAGACCTCAAATTTTAGTAAACAACCTTGAATATTCAGAACTGCATTAGCAATGCATTTTAAATACAGAAATTGATGTATTATTGAAATAAATAAAAATAAAAAAATCTTCATGCAAATAGAAACTGCTGTATATTTGTGAACAAAATGCTCTTAGAATGAACTGAAATTATGAATAAGTATTGCATAAAATATCACCAGACGTTGTGTAAATAGTAATTTTCTTTTTCGTAAACCATATTTTGAGGCATATTTTCAGTGGTCGAATAGTTCCAAAGTGGCATTGAAAAACAAGTGTAAGCCTTGAAAATATCCTTGAAAAGACCTTAATTTTAGGTATGAAAATCCTGTATGAACCATGTATCTGTCACTAAATGGGTATCATGTCACTTGTCTACTGCATTATCTTGTGAGGTAGCATTATATCTTGTCTCAGGTAGACGATATTCCTTGAAATAACTAGTATTGTCGATGGGACATTGAACATAAGCAAACAAGCAGATTCTTGCGGTATTCTTCTCAACCTAGTGTCTGCATAGGGTTTTCTACTAACTTTTATATTGAGCAAGTGTCACCCATGTACAATGGCAGACACACGGGAATCTGAAGTCTTTTTAACTTGAGTTCCAACATGAATGCAATTAACATAGGGTTAGTACACTAAGTGACTAACCAATACATAGGTTTTGAATGGAAAGGTTGCCATGAGTGATAAACTTCACATTTTCCTGGGTCAAAGGTTTTTGGTGAGCTTCACATCCTGAATACATCTTTTTAAGTGGTGCTCCAGTCTGCATAAAACTTCATTAGGGATAGTACTCTGTATAGGTAGTCCATAAATAGATGTTGAACCCAATACTTCAAAGGTCAAGGTCATCATGTGTGTACTGTGGTTTTAAATTGACAAGTTCCGTTTTCAGAACATTTTTTTTGTTAGCGAGGGTTCAGTTTGAAACTTGACATAGAGATAGTACACCATATAGTGCATCAAGAATACATGTGAAATGCTAAGAACTCAATGGTCAAGCTCAGCTCAAATGCTTGAGCTACACTGCAGTTATTGGTCTCATGCTAATATAACAAAAACAAAAAAATTAAAACTTGTCACTGTAGGGGTAGCAGATGGTCAAGTAGTAACTCCTCTTTCCGTCCTGAAACTTTGTGATATGCATAACCCAAAAGTATTTGTATTACAGACTTGAAACTTCATGGACATATTATTCAGGACATGGAACTTGCGCACCTGGGTATTTTCATCGAATCGCCATTTAAAGTGACAGTTATGATTTTGATTTAAAAAAAAAAAAAATTATGTTTGTGACGCATGTAACTCGAAAGTATTTGTACTACAGACTCGAAACTTCATGGATATATTATTCCGGACATGAAAATGCATACCTTGGTATTTTCATGAATCATGGGTGTAGTAAACAGAGTTATGGGCCATTGTTTTTTAAAAATATGGAATTTTATGCTGTGGCGCACATAACTCTGAAAGTATTTGTACTACAGACTTGAAACTTCACAAATATTCAGGACATAGGTATTTTTTATCAGATCACCATTGACATTGACAGTACTATAGGCATTTGTTTAGGAAAAATATGGAATTTGAATTTTATGGAGCCCACAACTCCAAAAGTATTTATATTACGAACTTGAAGCATCATGGATATATTATTCAGGGCATACACTTGTTCATCAGGGTATTTAAATTGGCCAGTTTTCACTTAGATAAGCTTTCACTTTCTCTGGGCAGCAGTGAAAAATAACAAAGCCATGGGTCATGACTTGGGCACCTGGGTGTTTGCTTCTGTTTTGGAAAATGCGATGGAAGGGGGCATCTGTGTCCTCTGGACACATTTCTAGTTTGAAATTGTTTTTTATGAACCTTTTTTGCATATAAGTTCTCAAACTTCTAATGGATATAATTTGAAGAAATCTATGTCTTCAGGGACATCATCATCATCAGTCTTTTGACGTCCTTGCTCCAGCATTCTGGGTTGGACGGTTCTCTGTGACTGTTCTCCATTTCTTCTTGTCCCTAGTGTCCTCTGACATCAGATATAGGCTTTTCAGTTCCTCCACCATGATGGTGGCCTGCCAGGACTAATTAGGCCAACCACATGGTCTCACCCCAGGAACATGTCAGTTGCTCTATATCTTCCTAACTCAGTCATCTTTCTTTTTTCTGAAACATGTCCAAACCACTGCAAGCACCTCCTTTTCAAGATGGCATCAATATTGTCGATCCCAGCCTAAGCAGATCTGTTTATGATGACTTTATACAGTCTGGGTCCAGCTATTCGTCCTAGCATTCTGCTCACTTTTGTTGCCCACTTTTTTTCATATTTGATGGTAAGTGGTTCTACTGCCATACAATATCCCCTCATCTTCAGAGATTGTTCTAAGGAGCTAAGGAATGGGGCAAACTCATGGAATTCCTTCCATTGGCTGCGAATATGTATTTACAGTGGCATGGCTCCAACGCAACTATCTTGTATGTCCCGCAGGTAACAAAACTGGGAGATCGCCTCATATTTTATGTTGTCTACCTTGACTGTCTTTATATCTCTGACTGTGGGACTGGCGATTTGATCTTTCCAGACTACATGTGAAATCACTGGCTGCAGACAGGTTCCATGTATTTCCTTCACCTTTTGTGGATCGGACTTTACAATTCTGTAAATCCTGTCAAAATTTAGTGCTTTTTTATTAAGAAATTTTGGTTTAAATATCATTCTACTTGATTCAGCATGATTATGGTCTTATTAATCAGAACAAAGTTAAAAAATTGACATTAGAAAGAAGTTTGTTGGAAATTTATTCATTTTGATTGTGTAGCAGCTTTTGTACTCTCTGGCACCTTGATGCTTTTCATTGCTTTTGGAATAATTACCTTTTTTGCTTGGTCTAAATTTTCAATTGACAACAGCCCATCTGTAATTTGAGCATACTTTGAATGCATCTGTAGTATTTTTTGGTTTAATTTTTTTTAATTTTTCCCCCCTTTTTTCCGATCAGTAATTTGAGATCTTGGGGCCCACATTCCTCAAACTTCATAGGGTGATTGGTCATGACTAGTAGATGACCCCTATTGATTTTGGGGTCATTTGGTCAAAGGTCAAGGTCACAGTGACCTCGATGGTAGCGTAGGGGGGCATGTGTGTCGTTCTGACAACTCTTGTTTCATTTCTAGCAACTGATAACTTTGATAGAAAATGTTCCAGCATTATAAATGGATTTACCTTGTGTTCAAGGTCATACCCACATAGGTCCTGAAATAATTTGCAGATGTAACCCTTTACCTTATATTGACTCATTTTGAGGGATTGACCTGTCTGATCAGGGTCTCCCCTGTTTTCTCATACAATATTGTAGCTCAGTTTCTACACGGTAATTGTGGCAAAAAAACTCCTGATTCCATATACCATTTAAGTTCAGTTAATTAATATTCATCAAGTGATAGATTTGTACATGAATATTCATGGGGTAAAGGGATAATGTCCTGTCCAGTCCTTTCTTGTGATTTTTGGGTGACTTGAGTATGGACTTGATCTGCAAACACAAACTGTCTGAATTTTCAGTCATCACTGCAATATCACTATAATATGTCATTCTGAGCTAATGAAGCAAATAGCACTGGTTTGTTAAATTATCAAATCAATGTCCCTTGTGTAGGAGAAATGTCACTATCAGTCAAATTTGCTCATTTGAGGACTGATGCATACATTAACATTTCTTTCATTGGAATGTTTCTCGCACTCTGGGTACCTGCTGACATCTACATTTCTCTTTTGCAAATACTACCAACTAACAGGCCTGCTAAAAATGTTCCATCTGAATTACATTAATTGTGAAACTACATTGGTCTCCTGATCATCAAATGCCATACATGGGGCTTCTGTTTTAAAACTTCCCATTTCTCTATACATTTTGAAATTGTATATTTCTATGCAAGCTATTCTATTAACTGAATACCTTTGTTCTCATCAGATGTTGACATGTTCACAGAAATGTTATTTGGTATGACTCCAACACTGTATATGTCATTAGATGTCATGGGACAAAGTGCTTACAGCCTAGCTTTGTCAAACCAGAGTCAAGAGTTTTGAGTTCTCTATGTCCAATTTACCAAAATGTATGTCATGTATTTAATTTTGAAAAAGTTGTCCACTGCTGGCTCCCTATACATGGCATCTTCATCCAATTTCAGTGGATAATAATATCAGTGGATAGCCTAGGTCAAGTGCTTGAATCCAGACAAATTCCTACATTTCCATGTAAATTATTACTGTTCATCAATTTCATGGCACTTTCATATTCCATCTGATTCCAGACATATTTTTTTTAAATTGATCTTTTGATTCAGTTGCATTTCTGAGAGAGTATACAAAGGGTCGTGCATCACATCAACTTTGTTTTTCCTTCGGAGACTATCAATTCTGTTATACATGTACATCTTTGTGATGTTTCCTTTTAAGATTTCCTTCATGCAATAGAAATAATTCCCTAAAAACCTATTGTTGATTTAATTCTGATAGACTGATTTTATTCTGATGGACTGCTTATTTTTAGTCCCCTACTAGTGTTCACACCGGAGGGGACTATAGGTTTGCCCTCCGTCTGTCCGTCCGTCTGTCTGTCCGCTCAAATCTGGATCCCACGATAACTTAATAACTAAGCAAGCTAACTTGATGAAATTGGGTGTTTTAATTTTTTTTCTAAAATTGAAGGAAAAAAATATGGCAAAAACTAAGCAAGCTAACTTGATGAAACTTGGTATATGACTAGATGGAAATATGTAGGTTATGCACATCATTTTATTTTTGTTCTTCGACTAAAATTGTGGTTGCTATGGTAACGGAAATAGTGAAAATATGGCAAAAAATGGGATCCCGGTTGCTATGGTAGCAGATACAAATCATTGATCTTTCAATAACTTAATTCAAGTCATTTGAGTCAAATTTAAAATTTTTTGTTGCATTACATTTGGTATGTCTGAAGATTATTTTGAAGACTTGTTCATCAATTCATAAATGTATTATTGATTACCATATTGAGTCAAGGTGGAGCCGGTAGGGGACTTCATGTGCTGCATACAACACCATTTACTTGTTTTTTCTGGATGTAAGATAGAATAATTAATGGCACTAAATATTCTGAGGGTGTGAATGTTTTGTAATGCTGCCAGTAGGGATCTCTGTTGCTATTGATTGGTCAGACTGAAATTTTAAATGCTAGGGGATCCCTGGTTGTGACACACCAAAGTTGTTGAAAACAGCACTTATATATCTATCAACCTTGCTTGGTGCTCAGCATAATGTAAGGGTAGATCCAGGACTGTCATCATATAACTTGTGGTATCGAACACTTGACTGCAATGCAATATCACTTTGAGGTAGTTCTGTATCTGTCTTGTGTAGACAAATGTCTGATATACTGAAAGAAGCTAAATTAAAACAAGAAAACAAGCAAAATGATCGGAGATGTATTGATATAGAATGTAAGATGTGTGTATTTCAGATATTCAAAATGCAAACAAAACCGACAAAAGTTAAATTTCATTCAAGTACTTGAGCCCTGTTTATTTTATATGTTAATTTGAAAATTGATTGAATACTCAGTTAACCCAACACTTGTTGCCATCCATGTTGCCTGTATATGAGCATTTTATATCCGTTAACAACTGAAATAATGGCTGAAATATTGTCAACACCATACAAGGAGGCAACTGAAAGACTGGACACAACTGCCGTGCATTCAGTGAAGGCAACTATTAGCTAACAGATGCAAGTTGGTACCCTGCTTACATCCTACACACTGCGATAAACGGGTGCAACCGCTTGCATTGGCGGCTGTTGAGCTCACTGAATACGGGATAGGACTCCTTTTTCATTGGGTCATCAGAATAAGGACTTTCATCACAGCAAAGAATCACAAGTGTTTCAAAACTAGGAGTTACAAAAATGGTCACTAAATTGTAAAAAAAAAGTTTTTATACGTATAAATATAACATTTTTGTGGTGTAATTCTTATAAAGGAATTGTGTTTATGACTGAAGGTAGGTCTTAAAAATGTCTTTGTTACTGCAATTGTTAAATGACTTTAATAATGACATAAAAATATGTTAAGGCTTGACTGTCTTGCTTCTCAAATCTTTAAGAATCATTTAATGGCTGTCCTTTATCCACATTTACTAATAATGTTTACTCTCTAGAATCTTTATTGAGCAATTTTTATCGGACTTCATCGTAACATCTCAGCAAGGTTTCATTATGGCTGATTTAGGAATTATTGACACTCCAGGGTCTGCATTTATGAAGTGATCTTGATCAAACTTTGTAACCATGTTTATTGCCATAATATTAGCCAGGTTTTTTAATTTTGAAGCCGGAACCCATGGCCTCTTAACCAAGTATAATTATGGCTGATAGAGCACCATTAGGACAGACCCTATGACCCTTAAATTACAAAAAAAAAAAAAAAAAAAAAAAAAAAAATCATTTTATTCTAGCTTCTGCATATTTTGAGCAATCTTGATCTCACTTGGAGACCATATTTTTGGCTATAATCTCTTTGCCAAGTTTAATAATGGCTGAAATTGACTAATTAAGTCAGGTGAGTGAAATGGGGCCATTTTGGCCCTCTTGTTTAAAATTTTTATAAAGTAGATCTATATAATAAAAAAAATAGCAATTAAAAAAAAGAGAGAGAATTTATAGCCTTTTTAGCTCACCTGAGCACAACGTGCTCAAGGTGAGCTTTGTGATTGCCCTTTTGTCCGTCTTGCGTCTTCAACAATTCGCCTTGTTAACACTCTAGATGCCACATTTTTGACCCAATCTTCATGAAACTTGGTCGGAATGTTTCGCTCCATAAAATCTTGGACAAGTTTGAATTTGGGTCATGTGGGGTCAAAAAATAGGTCACGAGGTCAAATCTTAGAAAAATCTTGTTAACACTCATTTTTGGCCCAGTCTTCGTGAAACTATGTCAGAATGTTTGTTTCTATAAAGTCTTAGACAAGTTCGAATTTGGGTCATGTGGGGTCAAAAAGAAGGTCACGAGGTCAAATCTTAGAAAAACCTTGTTAACACTCTAGAGGCCACATTTTTGGCCAAATCTTCATGAAATGTGGCTAGAATATTTGTTTCCATAAAATCTTTGACAAGTTCGAATTTGGGTCATGTTGGGTCAAAAAGTAGGTTATGAGGTCAAATCTTAGAAAAACCTTGTTAACACTCTAGAGACCACATTTTTGGCCATATCTTCATGAAACTTGGTCAGAATGTCTGTTTCCATAAAATCTTGGACAAGTTCACAAGTTGGTCATGTGGGGTCAAAAAGTAGGTCAATATGAAAAATCCAACATATGTTGCTCATTTATAATCAGGTGAGCGATTCAGGGCCATCATGGCCCTCTTGTTGTAAATACAGTTTCTGATGGCTGGTGTTGAAATTGCTTTCTACTGTCCGTAAAGAAAAACAAAAAAACTAATTATTCTGATAAACCAAACAAGAAATATTTGTTAGATTTGCTTATTTAATCTGATAATGAAATCTCCTAAAAGGCAAAAATTAAATCGAAGTGATTTTGAATAATTACTCTACACCTGTACATAAAAACTCAATTGGAGGATCTAATGTTTAAAAAAAGTTAATGTAAATATTACATTGAGAGAAAAATTACATAAACATTTGGATCTATATAAGTGGCCACCCGTATCAAGCAACCAACCATTTTTAAGCAAGCAGATTTAAGGGCACCTTTTTAACCTCCATTTAGCAGCCACCTGTGTGCAGCAGTTTCGTTAAATCCCATGAGATGCCATTTAGGACAGTTTTGACTTTAACACTGTGGTATTCAACTATAATCTTGAGGATGTGTTTACTAATTTAATGTCACACATCTTTAAAAGCAAAAAAAAAATCTTTAGCCATTAACAATATGGTAGTATATAAGATTTAGAAAGGTACAAAAATGTGTACAGATCGCAATGGGCGATGAGTAAAGTGACTGCCATGTAACCTGGAAGTTAGTGCTTTGATTAATGGTCCCATCATATCAAAGTTAAAATGGTACTGGAAAACCTTCTTTGTGCTTAGAGCTCGGCATACAAGGGTAGTTCCAAGACTGGATGATCCAGTGTCGGTGATAAAGTAACAGAGTGTGGTATCCTGCCATGTTCCTAAAGCTTGATGTACTTTATCTGTCCCATGTACACATAAGTCCCTGAATGACTGAAATACTGTCAACGAAATGATTAACCAAAGCAAACTCATTTAAAAAGATACAACAGTGTAAGAGTGAAAATAAAACACTACTTTGAATCTGCGTGACGTCAAGATTGGACACCAACATATTAAAGTCGGATCAAGACATCTACACATCTGACTGGATATTCTAGTTACTAGAACTTTTTCACCAAGTTGGCGCACTGACATCAACACAAAGTGAAGCTCATTCACAACAAGGTAGATTTACATACACAGTTCTTATGCCATATGAAGATTCAAGTATAGATGAATTGAGTCCATATAAAGCCTTGCTGGCCAGGTGTCCATGTTGGAACCTGAGGAACTAGGCTTTATATCCCGGTCCTCCTATTGTTATGGTGTATAGCTCTTTGCTCTGGAGGCAACATCTAATACAGCCAAGTGATCACGTCTGAAATGGAAGGATTGGGGTTTTATATATAGTCCTGGTATCAGTCTGTGTATAGCTTTCCACTTGAAAAGCAGCATCTTGTAAAAAAAACTCAGGTTTTTATGCCCCACCCCCAACCAGATCCATAGATCGGGGCGTATTGTTTTTGGTCTGTCACAAAACTATAGCCTTGACCATAACCTGGAAGTCCTTCCATTCGCAAACTCCAAACTTTACAGGTGCATGCATGTCGATGAGCCCTACCCGCCAGGTGACCTTGACCTCCAAGGTTTACGGTGGGTGGGGAGGGGGAGCATGGTGTTCATTTGAATGTAGCGCTTGTTTTTTTTTGTTTTTATCGGTTTTTGATTCTTGCATTTTGTGTAATGATAAGGGACAATTTTGCATTCATAACTAGGTCAGCTGCTCTCTAACAATATCACAAATTGATCACATGATATCCCAGTGTAACTATTGGATAATCTGATCTGTTAATTTTAATATATCTTGAAACATTGGAATCCATTGAGATTTTCAAGCACATAATATCTTTAGATGGGTGAAGAAAGGTAAGTGATTGCTCTTTGAGGATAGTGTCCTATTTGAATTCAAAGTAATTTCTGAGTGAAGACCAAAGACTGTGTTATGCTTAATTGATGAATAGTTATATTCTCCCCTAGAAGAAGTCCCATTTGTTGCTATGGTAACCTTTAAGTAAGTTTAGACTGTTTTCTTTATTATGAAGAAGATGGTGATGATTTTTTTCAGTTTCTGAAAATTTTGGCAAAGGATGATTAATATTTGGCTTCTTGGAAAAGTGTTATAACATCCATGCTTGATTAGTTTTTAAGAGGTTTGGTTTTTCATATGCTCATGGTGTGAGAGTTTTTTTTTTGTTTTTTTTTTGTTTTTTTTTCCTTGGCAAGCTGCCAAAGCCTTTCTTGATACAACACTCATTTTACTTACTTTGTAATTACATAGAAAGGAAAGTCCTTTCTCCTGTTTCTGAACCCTGCAAAATCTACGAGTAGAATATCATTAACTGGGAACCTTCCAATGTGCGTAAGAATGGCACATACCTTTTGTCTAGAATGGAGTACTGGGTGTTCCGAGGCTTGTCTTGTTTATCTTTAACAGAAGGTTTTCTTTTGTTAAAACTGCAGATGTAAACCTAACATTTATATTCTGGATTCATTTATCAGTTTTACTTTTTGATGAGGATTTTTTCTGTATTGAATATGTGTGTCATATCTGGTTTATTTTCTTTTCCTTTTCTTCAGATTCATATAATCTGACCTTTGTCGAAGGTCAAAGACCTAAGTAGCCACTGGCATTTACTGGCATCTTAGTTCCATTATCCAACTGACAGGTGCATTTACAGTGAATATAGAAATCCCAGTACAGTTTCTGAAATTCCTGTTTTCTGTTTTATATACATGTTGAATGAAATATTTTGGATTCACCTGCAGCAAATTGGCATGCAGACGACATCCACAAACTTGGTCACATTCCAATGAGCACAGTACCTTGGCCAAGTTTGATAACCAGCCAGATTTTCTCCAACATACGGAGTTGTGGCCCTTGATATAAGATTGCTAAAAAACCAAGTTTGATAACTATACTCACTCTTAAATAACAATCTTTACCAAACATTACAATGTAAATGGGCACAATATCTTGGCTAAGGTCCAATTACAAGCCAGATTGTCTCGGACAGTCTGGAGTTACGGCCCTTGAATTGATGGGGGGGGGGGGGAAATGCTAAATTAACAGTGTCCATTCTTTCTCAAACTTTGTCAGCAATGTGTATTGGCACATCATATCTGGCAATTTTGATAACCAGCCAGATTGTCCAAGTCACACCAGAGTTATGGTCCTTGAATTGATGAAAAATTGCTAAATTAACAGTGTCCATTCTTTCTCAAACATTATTCAATCTTTACCAAACTTTGTCAGCAATATGTATGGGCACATCATCTCTGGCAAGTTGATAACCAGCCAGATTGTCCCAGTCACACCAGAGTTATGGCCCTTGAATTGATAAAAAAATTTCAGTGGGCATATTTTTTAACAACAAGCACTCTTTTTTTCAAATGTGTTACGCTTCTTACCATTGATGTTTCCTGGATAAGAGAATTTTTGTTGTTTCGAAGTCTTTATAAAACTTCTTTCAGCGTCTGCTATTTTGTCAGAACCAATGTATGTTAGTCAGAGTTGATCTGGATTTACACTAGACACCGATGTCATTTTCTGGGTAGCTCTGCCACACACATAAACACACAATAAGTGATTGACTACTGAACAATTCTCCTTGCAACACAATTTCTATATTGGGTAAACAGGAAAATGGTGGAATGGACTCTTTCACAGATATAAAATTTTATTAACTCTCTTGCTGCATTTTACAGAAAATGTTTGTTTTGTTCTTTGCACTGTGCAATATCAAGTTTCTGAGTCGGCATTTGTGACAGTTATGGAGATCAGAGTTGAAGTGGAGGTCGTAAAAGTCTTTATTCTGCAACCGAGTAAGGAGTCCATGTTTGTTTACATTGAGTGAAGCTCTTGAGAGAATTTACCACAGGAAGTTGATAATGGTTGATTGTGTTTACTTGGATGCTTTTGAGAGTGGTGTGTACACATTGTGTACTGGGAAACATGGCTAGGGTGAAGTTTCTCTCTGAGGCCGTCTTTTGTGCAGGGCATTTGTTGAAAGATTAAATGTGGGTACACTACCCTTTTACTTTTTAGAAAGAGAAATTGCTGTCTTAAAAGATTAAGCAAGCACACTTAAAAGTTTATCTCTTCACAATTGATATATATGCAATAGGAACATTTATTTCTTTGAATTTATTTCTCTGCCCTTTGTCTCTGGAAGTCCATGGTTGGAACCCCAGCTGCAGCATATCAAAGTCCTAAGAAATGGTACTGGTTTAGCTCCCATGTTTAGCACTCCTCATACAAGTGATTGTTCCAGGACTGGTTTGCCCTCTGTCAGGGATAATGTGACTAGGTGTGATATACAATATGTTTATAGCGTGATACTGCAGCGTGGTAGCCCTATATGTGTTTCAAGAAGACATAGTCTCCAAATGACTGAAACCCTGTCAGAAGTTCTACCCCTAGACTGTTCCTGGGTTGGACCAGTACTTTGTGTCTGGGAAGGTCGTGAAGATTCTTGTCCTCAATGCAGTATGAACCAACGATCTTTGGATTTTCAGTTATATACCCTACCACTTGACCATGGTGACCAGCAAAACAGTCCAACAAGTCACATCTGAATAACACGGAACCAGTGGACTAGAATTTCAATATTTCCAGTGCCAGGGACTAGATTAACCACTATTGAACTTAAAAGGAACTTGGAGATGAAGGCCAATATTCCATAAAGTGGCCAACTGTATTTCATTAAGACACTAATTTTTGGATGTAGAATCAAACTCCCCACACCAACAAATTGAAGTTCTTAATATGAGTCATTCAAAAGTGGAATTTTATTGATTGTTCATAATTATCTTAATTTTTCTAATGTATTTGATCCAAATGTTTTTGTAGTGATATTTGATATCCACAAGCACTGAACATTTGAGAAACAGAATATCTTGCAGAGAGCTCTTCTTCCTTTATCATGGGATATGTCTGTTAATTTATACCTTGGCATGCATTTTCTGACTTTGGGAAGGTGAAGGCTGGAGAAACTAAGTTCATCTATGAAGAAAAACACTGTAAAGACTTGTGGTTAACTGTTTCTTTGTCATGTGATCAGTTTTCGACCAATGGAAAGCCAGCAAGTTTTGACGGACTGTATGACTGAAAAAGACCAACACTAACACTGGGAAATGAAGTAAATATAAAAAATATAAAAATCCACAAGCCACACAAAACACTACCAATACCCAATTTCTTCAACCAAAGTCAGTTCAGCAGGGCCAAACAGAGGTCTGTCCTTTTCCATGTGAAAATTTTGTAATACAAACAAAACTATGGTCTACATGAGGTTTTCCCCTGAGTCCATGACTAGCCATGTCAGTTACTGGGATATAAAAACTGGGTGCAATTCATAAACCCAGTTGACATTTCTAGTTCTTGTAGTTAAAAAAATCTTCACCCAATTTTCATATGATTTTTTTTTCTAGAGTAAAGAGGTCATCTTCCAAAGCCTCAAAGTTTTGTTTGAGTCGACCACCTTGTGTGGTTTTCCAGTGTATACACTGAGTACTCTAATGATTAGATTTATATCTTACAAGAAATCTATCCCTCAACCATTTATCATATGATTTCCCGTCTAGCTAATTGATGAGACACTTCCTGATATGAATATATTTATAAGCTATAAACCATTGTAAAGCTCCCTTTGGTTTCTTTTTCATCCCTCTTAAGCAAGGTCTGGTCTTTCTCAAGTTCTGTCAGTGGAAGTTATATCAAACATTTGCAATATATTGTCTATTATTTAAAGATCAGTCTCCGTGTGGCAGCAGGAAACGGTTTATGAAGCTGATTGTTTCTGGTTCAAGATCCATCGGTGGCCCTCTGTTACCCAATTGATTAAGCCCCAGGTCGAAAATAGGAAGGTTACTAGTTTTCAAGGTTAGCCAAACCCTTTGAATTTTTTTTTTAAAACTATCACTTCTGGTTCAGATAAGGAAGGTGACAGTTGCTTGGTTTTGCTTCACATCCAGGTCTGGAGTTTTCAGAAGTGTTAAATATCTGTACCATTAAAAGAAGACTGGTCACAGGAGTTGTGAGACTTAAAGTTCTCTCAGACACAATAAGATTTAGTTGGGGTTTTTTTTTCGAATGCTGCTGCTTGTAACTGAAATGGCGGCTTTTAATCACTCACTGTTGGAAAGCTTCAACTGTCAAACTTAAAACATGAGAGATGGTCAAGGTTAACTTGTACTCAGTTTAGAAGGTCATTTTTTGATCTTTATGAATTGTTGTACAAAAGGTAGTGGATATTGTTATTGACCAATGAATTTGTTAAATGTCCTGCCCAGTGTGCATTTCCAGACACTTGGGGATTGTAAAGGCATGGTATATGTTAGGGACTTTCTTCAGGATAATCATAATGAGGTCAACAAAACTGAACAGTCTATACCAATACCTGCCATATCCAGTTGAATTATTAGTACATACTTGATTTATTATAACACATACTCCATTATAACATGCTCCAATATAACACTATGTCCATTATAAGGCTTCAATATAACACAAAATCCATTATAATGCAGGCCAATACTGGAACTTTTTTTTTTTTTTACAAGTTGGTTATCCGACGTTTATCTGACTTGAGGTTGGTTTTCACGGAGTGATATTGTGGCACAATATGATGCAAATCCAGACTTTAACTCCAAATATGGTGTTGTAATGGAGCTTCATTATAGGTCATTTACCTTTTGAAATCTAATACAAGTATTAAAATACAAAACACTACACCCGTTAATGCATATGACATAAAGCTGTCAAGAGTGCATAACACTTAACGAGACCTGAACTCCTGGTCAGTTTTGAATCTTTGAACCCTATATCTTCAACAGTCCTTGTCCTCTATTGGCTTTTCCTGTCTATACAATTGTGTGCTTGTGGGGATTGTGGAATATCTGTGATTTATACCTTGCTAGGTCAAAGGGTATATACATTTCACATTTGTGTAAACTTTTCAAGATATGGAAAAAATAACAGGAGAAAGTCTTAACCTCTTTGTCCTAGGAATACCATATGCACGTGAATAATTGCCTCAGGGTTTTACATTCCCTCTCCTCCTCCCCTTCCCCCCCCCCCCCTCCCGTTAAACTAAGGTTGCAAAACAATTCTAATACATCCCATTATCCCCTTTCTCAGAAGTGCTAAAGGATTACTGGTTATGTCTATTTTTTTTGTTTTTTTTATTTTTTTTTTGGGGGGGGGGGGGGGTTTGTACTAGGATTTGATGCCTATTATGTAGAGATAACTGGAATTTGATATTCCTCAACAAAGTAGAGGATGTATGTTTAAGTGAGGTTTTATGGTAATTAAGAAATTAAAACTGTTTTTATGCAAGCTGATTTAATCTTGACAAGGACAGATGGACTGAGACTTGTGACAAGTGTCCCCTGTAGCTAAGTGGTTTGTGTCTTGGGCCTTCAGTCACATGATTCCCTCTTGCCCAATGGCTGTAGTCACATGATTTTTTTTTTTGAACCAATGAAAATCTTTAAAGTGAGGAAGTCCTATATACAATGTTTGATTAAGTGGAAACAATAAGTATTTACCCTATTGAAAGTTCAATAGGATATTGGAGACACCTTTTTCACAGAGCTTTCTACAGAATTAGGCTTCGAATAATTTACAATGCTCTGCATGCTATAAATATCCATTGTCAACGTCTGCAAAAAGAACATCTGCTGTACGACATATATTTCATATTCTCATATTCATCTATTGTATTATTACAGCCGCAAGAATAAATGTGCAATATGAGTTCCTCTTGAATGAGATAATTTTTAAGAATCGTATATAGGTATCAAAAATATTGTTTTATGTAATTCTGCTTTCCATTTAGAGTGTTAATGTAGAAGCAACATCTGGACATTCTGCCATATGAATCCTACACTTCTGTATTATGATGTAAGCTTATAATTATTTATCAGAACGTTAGTTTTCTATTTCAGGTGAAAGCCCTTGATGGAAGTGCGGACCTCTTATTCGTGCTACATTTGTGATACAGTGTTTGTATATTTCACACACACATGTAGTATCGGTAATGATGATAATACTGGTAGCTTGACACCTCAAATGACCAGTCTATAAAATGAACAACTGCTTGTATTGTCATTAATCCATTTTAAGATAGAACCAAGTTAATTAAAGAGTGTAACCCTTTACCACATGAGAGCAGTCAATTATTTGACCATTTTGACTGTATAAAACCAGACCATCTTTGCATTACTCACTTACTGACCAGGTTATATACTGGTCACTTCTTATTGGAAATCTTTCAGATGAAACGTGTTCAGTGTTTGCATTTATTCCCAGTAGAGGATTTTTACCCACCAAAAGTGACCATGTACATGCCCCCTCCCCAAATTTGGTGGGGCTTGGTTTATGAAGGGGTACAAAGATTTGTAAAAACTCCTTTCATATCCCCAGTTTCGAAACTCAGTGGGAACCCTGGTTTACACAGAAATATTTATTCAAGCTGGGGATTGCTTTCAGTTTGCTCTGGTTTTATGTCGTCAAGGATGCCTCCTGTGTGGTTCAGGGTGTGAATAAGTATCTCGTCTCTTGCTTGATGTTCTCCTGTTTTCTATTGCAGGCTCCAGTAGACCCCCAGCAGTTATTGAAGGCCCTGAACCCCTTGCTGGGCCCCACTGGGGCTATCATGGGGCCAACAGAGGCAGTGAGGATCGCCAGGTAGGTGTCTTGTCATTGCATTCAGTATATAAACTTAATCCTTTATAAAGTTGATTTGGAAACAGGTGTTTTATGCCCCCACTATTTGAAGAAATGGGCATTTAAATAAATTAAAAAACACATAATGTAAGTTATGATTTTTGTATCAGCATGCCCATTCACCCCCTGTAGGGTGTTTTTTACCCCCAAAATTGACCGTGTACCTCCAAAATTTTTGGGACTCTCTATATGAAGGGGTACAAAGTTAAGGGAAAACAGCATTTGTACCCCCAATTTCAAAATTCAGTGGGCACCCTGTGTATGTAAATAATCAGAAATTTATGTAAAGTTAATCATGTTTTTTTGTTGTTGTTGTTGTTGTTGTTTTTAAAACCAACATTATCGTTCTGTGTTGCAGCTTAATGAAAGATGCCAACAAGATGGTCAGTAAGTGTATCTATATCAACATCCTGAAGTTGGAGACGCCAGCAGACACGCTGGAAAAGTAAGAAGATTGAATGATCTAAATTTTGATGGTAGTCATGCATGTTAAATTTTTCATCCTTTCAGTCTCACAGAAATAACATATATATTTGGTGTATATTTACCTTTTTAACATAATACTTTTCTCTGTACTTATAATTCAGCTACAGATAGAAGTATTTAAGAAAAAATTGTCCTGGGCAGACATAAATGATTTGTTGCACTATGATAAAATATGTTTTGTACATGTGTATTCTTTGCTGGAGATAGTCTACTTTGTATGCAAGTTACTGAGTGTACTGTATGTTGGCAGGTTACTGAGTGTGTGTGTACTGTATGTTGGCAGGTTATTGAGCGTGTGTGTACTGTATGTTGGCAGGTTACTGAGTGTGTGTGTGTACTGTATGTTGGCAGGTTACTGAGTGTGTGTGTACTGTATGTTGGCAGGTTATTGAGCGTGTGTGTACTGTATGTTGGCAGGTTACTGAGTGTGTGTGTACTGTATGTTGGCAGGTTACTGAGTGTGTGTGTACTGTATGTTGGCAGGTTATTGAGCGTGTGTGTACTGTATGTTGGCAGGTTACTGAGTGTGTGTGTACTGTATGTTGGCAGGTTACTGAGTGTGTGTGTACTGTATGTTGGCAGGTTACTGAGTGTGTGTGTACTGTATGTTGGCAGGTTACTGAGTGTGTGTGTACTGTATGTTGGCAGGTTACTGAGTGTGTGTACTGTATGTTGGCAGGTTACTGAGTGTGTGTGTACTGTATGTTGGCAGGTTACTGAGTGTGTGTGTGTACTGTATGTTAGCAGGTTACTGAGTGTGTGTGTACTGTATGTTGGCAGGTTACTGAGTGTGTGTGTATTGTATGTTGGCAGGTTACTGAGTGTGTGTGTACTGTATGTTGGCAAGTTACTGAGTGTGTGTGTACTGTATGTTGGCAGGTTACTGAGTGTGTGTGTACTGTATGTTGGCAGGTTAGTGTTTGTATCGATGTTGGCAGGTTACTGAGTGTGTGTGTACTGTATGTTGGCAGGTTACTGAGTGTGTGTGTACTGTATGTTGGCAGGTTACTGAGTGTGTGTGTATTGTATGTTGGCAGGTTACTGAGCGTGTGTGTACTGTATGTTGGCAGGTTACTGAGTGTGTGTGTACTGTATGTTGGCAGGTTATTGAGTGTGTGTGTACTGTATGTTGACAGGTTAGTGTTTGTATCGATGTTGGCAGGTTATTGAGTGTGTGTGTACTGTATGTTGGCAGGTTACTGAGTGTGTGTGTACTGTATGTTGGCAGGTTATTGAGTGTGTGTGTACTGTATGTTGACAGGTTAGTGTTTGTATCGATGTTGGCAGGTTACTGAGTGTGTGTGTACTGTATGTTGGCAGGTTAGTGTTTGTATCGATGTTGGCAGGTTATTGAGTGTGTGTGTACTGTATGTTGGCAGGTTAGTGTTTGTATCGATGTTGGCAGGTTACTGAGTGTGTGTGTACTGTATGTTGGCAGGTTACTGAGTGTGTGTGTATTGTATGTTGGCAGGTTACTGAGTGTGTGTGTACTGTATGGCAGGTTACTGAGCATGTGTGTACTGTATGTTGACAGGTTATTGAGTGTAGGTGGGTGGGACACACTGAACGATTGGCTGCAGGAGAGCAAGGAGGAGGAGAATCACCCGCTGCTGATCGAAGTTCTCAAGGTCTACAAGGCGCTTCCTGTCTCTGTTGACATCCTCAAGAAAAATAATGCCGCCAAAACAATCAAGCAGCTGTGTAAGGCAGAAAATGAAAGTAAGTGAGATGATCTGGATTATTTTTCAAAATATATATTTTTTTTTTTTTAAATTTGTTTTTCATACATTTTGATTGATCGGTTTGTTATAAGTTACCCTGGATGCTGTCTTTGATTTGTTAATAATGGAATCTGTAGATAAGATGAAATAATTTACAAAAGTGATAGTCACTTTGTTTGGATACTAGACCTTTTTTCCTAGATGGTTGGGAAGAGATTTTAATACCACGTATATTGGGGGGGGGGGGGGGGGGATTTACCACTTTCTTGATTTTTTGGAGAGAAAAATCATGGATTAAGTAGCCAACTTTTGGAAAACAGCAACCAGAAGATGAAAAAAGCCCAGAATACAAAACATGTTTCAATTTTTTAAAGTGAAAAACTTAAGAGACTTATGATGGTAAGAAAGATGATTTTTTCTAAACCTTGTCCATCAAAATTGAACATGTTTATATTGCTTTACAGATGTAAAGACATTAGCCTCAAACATATTTGAAGAATGGATGAAGAAAGTTAAGGGAAATAACAACAATTCAAACAATGGTAAGTACCCTACCAGTAGAGGGACCTGGCACTTATCTTCAAAGCAAATACGAATTAGAAAAAAAAAAAGTAAAAAAAAAAAAAAAAGTAAAAAAAGATATGAATGTTTAGTATGCAATCAGAATATACCAAAAAATCTTCTGATTGAACTTCTTTTGTGAAACTTTCAAGGATCTTATTTATGAAACCTAATTGATACAAAGGTGGAACTTTTTTCTATTTCACATATTTTTTTTCTTCTTTATGAATCCTTTTGCAAATAAAAGCTTTTCACCATGAATATATGATCATTATTTTTGTCAACTCTCAGTCATGAAATTGAAACACAATTGAGCATCCATATGTGATTTACAGATTCAAAGACTAAAAAAAAGAAAAGGGACAAAGAGAAAGAAAAGGAAAAAGACAGTGAAAAGGACGAGAAGAAAAGTGAAAAAGAGGACAAAAAGAGTGATAAAAGTGACCGCAGTAGTAGCAAAAGTAGTGACCAAAAATCAAAAAGCCGTGATAAAGAGAAAGAATCTAAATCCAATCATCACCATCATTCATCACATCATTCCCATCACTCTGGTCAACGTGATAGTAAGGACAGTAAAGACTCAAAAGACAAGAACGACAATGGTGATAAACCAAAGGAGGAGGAAACAGGCGCAGACTCCCCCAAGGAGGATGTGGCTACTGTGCGAAAGGGGAGTGGCCTAAAGCTGCATATCAAACTGGGTGGGGAAGTACGTACGGAGGGGGAGGGGACAAAGCCGGCAGAACCATCGACAGATACAGGGAAGAAGAGGGCTTCAACAGTTAAACGACCTCCAAGTAAATTCAGGTCCACTGGTAAGTAAGAAATGAATAATCATGTGTTAAAAAAAAAATCTTATTAAGGGTTTATTGATACCATAGAAGTATTACTGTGTAGATTATTTTAAGGAATTACATTTCTAGTCAGTTATAAGGCTGTATTTGAAATCTAATCAGATATTAAGGGTTTTTTATCATGATCAAAATTTGAGGGTCCTTGGGACTCAGTATAGTTTTGATTAGGAGTTCAGTCATAGCAATGAGAGTTTCATTTTTTTATGATTTTATGTTTGTGTTTATATTTATAAAGTCCATCAAGCTAGTTTCTAGACTGGTTGGCCCATTCTCAGGGTCGACACTAACAGTGTCCCAGGATCCCCAGGACACCAAAAATTGGGAAAGGAATTTCAAAGCAGGTGGCAGAACAAAAATGTCTTTGATAGGGATTTGTTTGGTTATGGGTTGATAATGTTAGAAGCTTGATTAATGTATACAATGTCTTATTGTGCAGGTCTGGAAGAGGAGAGTGTCCCTACCAGGACTACAAAGCCAGATCCAAGCAAAACGAAAAGATCAGGGTAAGTATCAACCAATAGTGAATAAACTTAGTCACAGTTTTCATATTTTCTGTATGTTCTTAAAAGAAATTTGCACTCTTTATGCATATGTAATTTACAAACTTTCATACTTTAGAAATTGATTATACATGTCATTACTAATGACTTATACTAGGATGATTCTAATCTGAATACGGAAAAAAATCTCATTTAGCCAAAAAAATGAAGAACCATGTCAAGTATTAAGTGTTTTAAGTCCTTTATATGACTAATTTGCCTTTCTTTGAAGGATTTTTTTTTTTTTTTTTTTTTATTTTTTTATGAATTCAGTGAGATTTAACCCCTTCCCTCATATATACTCATTTTGACGCCCTCAAAAGGTATCGCATAAAGCCGGATCTGCAGAAAACCACAGTTAAACCTTACCAAATTTATTTACTTTATTAATTACAAAATCCTCATTTCCAGACCACTGAGGAGCAGCGAGCAGCATAAAACCTGATCAGCCAGCGAGTTACTCGCAGGCTGATCTGGTTTTATGCTGTTCGCATAGGTCTTTTCATGGTGTCCTCTATGAGGGAAAGGGTTAAGCAAAGAATCCAGTTATTCTCTGAATGTCTTGTCAAGAATGATCTTTGCTCTTGATTTGTGAGATGAAGTCAAATAGTTCATTGTGTCTTCTGCTGTAAGCAGAGGTGACACATTAAGATCACTTTTCCTTTGTCTACCTGTTTGTCCACCCGTCTGTCTGGCTGTCTGTCTGTCACACTTTTCCCTCATCCTTCAGCAGGTGACATATGTGTTCCAAAGAAAACTGTGTTAATCTTATAGAAATCTGATAAAAGGAGGAAAATAAAACATGTTATTGATATTCATCATCATGCTAATTCAGCTGTAATCAGTATGTAAGTAAAGTTCCTATCTGTAATGTATGTGATCTTTAAGTGGTTTGTGTAATTTTGTTTTATCTGCAAACGTAAAACAGGAAACATCAACCAAACTAAGAGATTTGCCCCTTGTATACACGTTTGACTTCTTATCACATTGATAAATCATATAGGCTTTGTTCTCAGTGTAAAATGTCATTAGTAGTGTTTATTATAAAGTCAGGTTACTTTTTGTTGATGATGATGATGATGATGAATTGATGACGAAATTGTCATGGATTTTTCATAGTAAGAAAATATTGGCAGTTAACCATTGTATCCTAATGCTTCTTTCCTGTTTAACTTGAGGTTATCCAGCAGCTACACTGGAATAATAGGTAGTGGCAGTCACTTACTGACCTGATTGAGACAAAAGAATATACAGGGCTCTCTCTCTCTGTTTGCGGAGAATAGTACCTCTACCTTCAGAAGTCTGGACCATAACTCAAAAGAGATAAAGATTTCAAGATGAAACCTCTTAGTGGATAGATCTCATTTACGGGAAGGGAAGTGCCAAAGAACTGTATTCATCATTTATGACATTTTTATATCCCTGTGACAAAGCGGCATGGGGGGTGGGGGGGGTGGGGGGTATTTGCGCCATGACAGTGGCAATTCTAGTTATTTTAATAAAAATGTACAAAATAGTTCATATCTGGTAGCAATATTGGTGAAAAAGGAATTAGAAATCAACTAGTATACAGTACAGCTGTACTGTACAACAGTCTACCACTTGGCCATTCTTTATGTGAGCTCTGTTGGGGAAATTTTGCTTGAAAATTGGGGGTGGGGACATACATTTTGGCTGGGGGAATGGCCCTGGAGATAGAGAGCCTTGATATATGCTTTTGTTTTGTTACTGTTTGTGGGAAGTTGACCCTTCTATGAATATGGGATTTCATTTTCACTGCTCAAAAATGGGAAGGTTTGTTACAAAATGTAACTATGAGACCCCTCGTTTCTCTGCTTCAGGTCAGACATTAAACCTGATGTCCCATTGAAGAAGTCTCGCCTGAACATGGCCCCGCCCCTCACTGTCCCCGCCCCAGATTCCATATCTCCATCCACAACTGTTACCACGCCAACAGCTACCTCACCCGTGTCTCCCAGTGAATTACATGGGAAGGTGAAACTGATCCCTGCACGATCTAAACGTAAGTACCAGACCTGGGGATTGACTGGTTATAGTGCGACCTATTGAATAGTTAATCCAACAGAAGAATCAGTCTTATGCTAAAATGCTTTTGATTTCTGTTGTGCTTTCAATTAGATCATGGAAGATTTTCTTTAGTGCCAGGATGAATTTTTATCAAATAATTGATGAATGTTGTTTTTAAATCTTGAGTTAACATAAATTTGCAGTCAAATATGCTAATAGGATACACTTTTAAAAATGTACGGTGTTATCGGTTTTATCAAGTGGAAAGTTAGTCAAAATAGCTGTATAAATGAGAAATATACAGGTCTCGTTCTTGTATTAATGATGAAGGCAGAACAAATGTATCGTATTGATTTTGAAAATCACATTGCATTTGGCCTTTATTTTTGTGTATGTTTTTAACATATTTGGTATAAATAAATAAGATAATGCAATCATGAACTCCAGATCTTCTGTAACTGTGCATAAATGTATTGTCCACTGCAGCGAATATGATCCACGAGAGTTCAGGGTTTATGGACAGTCTGACCACAACCACGCGCACATACGGTCAGTTCAAGAAGAAGAGAAAGCTGTCAGCAAACCCACCAACCTCTGGTGCATTGTCGTCATCACCGGGAAGCAAATTTCCCAGTACCCCACCCAGTCCTGTATCACCCACCTCCGCCATTGCCAAAAGTCTTCCGTCAGTTCCATCGGTAAGTTGTGGGCTTTTCGTATGCTAGATGCCTTTTACCTGTAATACAGTAAAATTTGCGTTTATCTGAGCATCATGCATGACTTGTGGCATATTCCCAGTCCCTTTGTGGAAAAATGGTACGTTGAAGAAGGGAATTATCCTTGTTTATCCAAGCAGTGCTTTTTTTCCTTCTTTATCAGGGACTCGTTCATAGGTGCCTTCCTCTCTGAAAATTTCATTAAATTCATGCGTTTTTCCCCAAATTTGCTTTTTACTCCAGGGGTTTTCTATCCCTAATGAAAAAAAAAAAAAAAATGGTCATATTTTCCCCAAAATATGATTTTACAGCCCTTCCCCAACATTTGAAAAAAAAAGGCCTGCCAGGCATTTAATATCTCCATTATCACAATTATTGGTGGATAATTTCTGTTAGATATATTTTCACACACAATCAGTGTAATAGCCTCATCTTTTAATGCTGTTTTGGAAATGTATACATGTATACTATTTGATGGTCCTTTGTATGGATCAGAACTCAGAATTAGGGAAGGGATTTTCGGATTCTGGCTTTCCAACCCATTCTATGTCAATGTACCCTTCCACAGGACAACTGTATCTTTAATGCTCCCCAGGAAACTTTTGTAAATTTTTTTTTTTTATCTTTGATGCAAAATTTATTTGAGGTTTGTATTCTATTGAAATGGGGAGATTATTATTACATTGTAATTGACAAATTTTATAATAAAAGTACTAAAGTAAAAAACATTTGCATTCTTTGAATATACATGTAGATGTTAATATTGGATGTTTGTTTGTTGTTTAGTTTTACAAGGACACTCAGCAAGATGGGTCACCTGAAGGGGAGAGTAAGGCAGAGGATGGAGCGAAATCTCCGTCCCCGACAGAGAAGATGGAGGAAGACAAGGGTGAGACAGAGGAGAAAATGGAGACACAGACCAGTACAGATGATACAGCTGATGGTAAGGATTGTACACAGATAGGTGTCCAGAGTAGATCTATTTATAGCAGGCCTATTTCCTGTTATTTGGGAAGGGGCCTGGCCTTATTACCATATTTTTTGGAGTAAAAGCACCACTTTCTTAAAATTTTGGACAGAAAAAAATTGTATGGTAAATAGCAATTCTTGGGAAAACAGCATTAGTTTAGAGAAATTTTCTGATGGGAAGATGCTTATGATCAGCACTTTATGAGAAAGAGAAAAATTTCCGCAAAGTATGTCCCACAAACACAACTGGTGTTCACTTGTACCCTGAATCATGTTAGACCCTGGAAAAATCAGACTAATCTGAAAGCATCAGTAAGACTGCTTAGGTTTAGTGTGACATCACATTTCCAAGGTATTGAAGAGTAGTAAACATTGTTGATGGGATATTAAAACCAAATACAAAACAAACACACAGGCAGATCAAGTTTTAGATCATTTCTGTGATAGATATATTGTAATAACAGGGATCACCCTGCCCCTACAAACAAGTAAGGTTATCAAATAAGTAAAAAAATTATTTTTAAGAGTGAAATTACTTGGCATATTTTACATGAATTTTGTTTTTATCCATGATATCAAAGAACGCAGTATATCACCCGAGACATCGAGTGACACAAGTGGGACCAAGGAGTCTAAAGGTCTGTTGACGACAGGAGCGACAAAGAAGAAGAAACCCAAGAAGAGTGTAAGATGGAGGGATGACAGTGAGATAAAGGAGATCTTCTACTTTGAGTTGGATGAGGATGAAAGAGGTAGGTTAATAGTTTCTTGTATGATATAGGCTGACTTTATGTTCTTAACCCTTTCCCTCATAGAGGACACCATGAAAAGACCTATGCGAACAGCATAAAACCAGATCAGCCTGCGAGTAACTCGCAGGCTGATCAGGTTTTATGCTGTTCGCTGCTCCTCAGTGGTCTGGGAATGAGGATTTTGTAATTAAATTTGGTAAGGTTTAACTGTGGTTTTCTGCAGATCAGGCTTTATGTGGTACCTATTGAGTACGTCAGAATGAGTCTATATGAGGGAAAGGGTTAAGGAAGGTTGGGAGATAAGCAAAATGTGGAATGTTCAGGTGGAAAGGCTTCTGAATTATGTCTAAGGAAGCAGATTTAAGATTGAATAGTGAATAATTTTGTCTCTCAGGGCTGAGTGCCATTCTGTCAAGGCATTTTTTTTTTATGTGTGTCACCTTCTGTAAGCAGAGGTGACAAAAAAGAATGACTTCTCTGTCGCCTGTCTGTCTGTCTGTAACACTTCTTCCAAAAGCTTCTTTCAGTTGGTGACACATGTTTTCCAAGGAACATGTCTTGTCTTTGTAAAGAATTGAATGGATATTTTGAATACAACTTGATAATCTTGTTCTTTCTAGCATGTTGTATAAGAAAAATTTTACCTAAAGTTTCAATTTATTTATAATACACTAATTTCAAGATATTTGATCATGTGTAAGCAATGCATCTAACAAACTCTTGTTTATTATTATTATTTCTTTTTTTTTTTTTTTTTTTTAGAAAATGTCAATAGACCAAAAGATTTCAATCAGGCCAAGAAACAGGAAATGATTCATGATCGAAGGGTGAGATATAATATTTTAATTAATTCGTTTTTATTAAATATAAACACTTTGTTGACAAACTGTCTTCCGCTAAGTATATCTGTTATTCTATTGACGTGTAACTCGCATTAAGGAAGTATTGTAAAATTGTTAACAAAACTCATGAGAAATAATTAATGACAATTATGTTGTTGTTTTTTAGTCCCCTACCAGCTTCGCCAAAGGGGACTATAGGTTTGCACTCTGTCCGTCCGTCAGTCCGTCCGTCAGTCACACACATGTTTTCCGGACTTTTTTTCTAAACGCTTGCAGATATTCATCTAATTTTTGGTGTGTGAGTCTACCACCATGACTTACAGATCAAGTTTGAGTTTCATTCCGGTCCACTGATTTTTGACAGAATTACGGCCTTTGGAATTAGAAAATTTCGTTAAAATAGCAGTTTTCTGGACTTATTTTCCGGTCCACTGATTTTTGACAGAATTACGGCCTTTGGAATTAGAAAATTTCGTTAAAATAGCAGTTTTCTGGACTTATTTTCTAAACGCTTGCAGATATTCATCTAATTTTTGGTGTGTGAGTCTACCACCATGACTTACAGATCAAGTTTGAGTTTCGTTCCGGTCCATTGATTTTTGACGGAATTACGACCCTTGGAATTAGAAAATTTTGTTAAAATAGCAGTTTTCCGGATTTTTTTTCTAAACGCTTGCAGATATTCATCTAATTTTTGGTGTGTGAGTCTATCACCATGACTTACAGATCAAGTTTGAGTTTCGCTCCGGTCCATTGATTTTTGACGGAATTATGAACCTTGGAATTAGAAAATTTTGTTAAAATAGCAGTTTTCCGGATTTTTTTTCTAAACGCTTGCAGATATTCATCTAATTTTTGGTGTGTGAGTCTATCACCATGAGTTACAGATCAAGTTTGAGTTTCGTTCCGGTCCATTGATTTTTGACGGAATTACGACCCTTGGAATTAGATTTTTTTTTTAAATAGCAGTTTCTCTGCACTCAGGTTTTCCTCCACCTGTAATTAGCTGGATGTTGTTATATGACTGAAATAAACAGGTTGTGTTTGTGTGTATGTTGGGGGGTCTTAGTTTTCCATTTGCCGGTAGGGGACTTAGTATTGCCTAAGCAATACTTTCATAATACTTGTTCCTTCCAGAAATTTTGAGATTTTATCTATGTTTACTGAAAATAAATTTATACCAGTAAGCTGTTTGCTATTAAAAGTTTGAAATCTGTCACATAAATGTTTAATGTAAATTAGTAAACATTTACACATTCTAAGGAGAAAATCATTTATACATACAGAGAATCTTGAAATGCCGTGTATTGATGTGTTGTTTTGTGACCTCAGGTGATGGAGACGGCCAGACGATTGGGGCATGACAACATGGTGGAACAAATCACAGTGAGTAGTGTAAAGTTTAATCCTGAAAATTGAAATCTTTACATTTTATACTTATTATAGTGTAGACATCTTGAAAGCATTTTCTTCTTGAGTTTGTGTGGCAATGTAACATACAAATAAAGATTTCATGTGCATGTTAGGAGACTTTGAGGGCAAAACCTTAGAATGTTGTTTGTTTGTTTTATGTAGCACAAAGTTTCCGAGTCATCAGCGTTTAGTCAAGAGGGCTTTGAATAATTTAACTACCTAATTCTGGTATCTTTCAAAGTTGTAAATTATTTGAAATGACTGTTAACAGATAGTTGATGACATATAAAATAAAACCTGTGACCAAAAAAGCCACACAAGGGAAACTGAAAACTGGCCAATATTTGGCATATACCATCACTGACAATTTTCACAGGTTGACTGTTAATCAGAGGTGACCATTAAAATATCCACTTATACATGTTGTGGTTAGAGGAAAGGATGTTTGACTATATATCTGTTACATGTTGCAGTGGTATCGTCCGAAGCTGACAGCGGGTGTGAAAGCGTTTGAATATGGGAAAGACAGTGTGGAGGTGTCAATACAGCGTGTTAGGGAGCAAGGTGTTCTGCAGGCGCTCTTCTTCAACCGCAACATGTTGCCCGACAGTCCCAAGGAACCAGATCTCGAACATGAAGAACACAAGGACTCCAAGCTGATACCCCTCGAGGATGTAAGTAGTGGTGGACCTTGTTGTCTATGGACAAGTCCATTTGTAAACTTAGGGTGTTGCGTTCATTGAGTTTGGCTCTGAGTGTTTTGAATTCAATCCCTGCTGGGATGGAGAATTCTTTTAAAGCCTCTCTTGCTTAAAGCACTGGTGCAGCCCAGGAAACACTGAGAGGGATAAGTGAAAGTAATATTTCTCAATCGACATTCGAGTAATTATATAATGATTGTCATGTACAGCATCCCATTTTACACTCATATTACTGGAAAATAAGGTTTGATACAGGGATGTCAATCACCTTCAGTGGTAGTTCTAATTTATTCAATATTAGGTGTCAAGGTCAGGTTTTCATTATCTGACATAGTATTCGATAAAGTCCTAGCTCATGAATATGTATAACATATGAACTTCAGGGTATTATCGTCTTATAATGGTACTTTTCATTGGCTATGGATCCAAGCGTTGAGGGCTGATAACAAAGTACTGGTCCAACGCTGGAAATTTTGAGATTTAGCTAAAATCATATTTTAAAGAAAATTATGTAAGTGAAATAAAATTAGATATAACAAATGAATAAGATTAGATATAACAAATGGCCATTTCCATCCCCTTTGTTTTCAAATCAAAATCTGTAATACATAGTTTGGTACATGTATTTTAATAAACACTTTCCAGAGCATAACCCAAGCATATATATTATGTTTTTCAGCCCTACATTTTCACAGAAATGTTTCGTAGATACTTACATGTAGTCACTCATAAGAGGGGCCAAGATGTAAGAGTAATAATGTTTGAATGTTTCTAGGTTCCATTATTTCTGGCATGCAACACTTTCACTGTTGATGATGCATTTCTTGGTTTTCATGGTTAATTCACTACTTCAGTTCTTGTTTCATGTTCTTAAAGTTTTTTGAAATATCATTTTGATTTTCAGTTAAAAAAAAAGTTCTGCATTCTTTTCAGTGAAATCATCATTACAATTTAATTATAGGTAATTCTTCTTCCAGTAGTTAAGTATTTGGGGGATAGAGGTTGGCAGTAAACTGGAATCAAGTCATTTTACAACCAGTCTTGTCACTCATGATGCATAACGCACTTAACAACCACATTATAAATGGGAATATTTTATTGCATAAGGAAAAGCTTTTGTGAATTTTTGTGTCACCTATTTAGAGAAAAGATATATTTTCCATTTATTGTTATTCTGTAGAATAACCATGGGAAGGGAATATAACAAGATCTAGATAATGTTTTAAAGTGAGATTTAAAACTTAGGTATCAATTATTAATTTATATAGCAGCCTTTAAACCAGAATTGATTTACTTATCCTTTAATTTTATTTCACTCTATTTTATTGCTGTACATTGACTGATTTTTCATACTCCTTCACTCTAATTACTTAATTTATAACTATGTCTCAATAATGTGCCTGGATGTGGTATCATGCTACTTGGCTACAGTGTGATTGCTGTGAGGTAACACTATATTTGCCTCATGTAGACTTCATCCCCAGCTGCCTGAAATAGTGTTGGTGGGACTTTTAAAGCAAACTAACAAAACAACTGTAGGAAATAATCAGGTACTACTTATCTAGCCAAAGAATTCATGTCTGACATCAAGTTACTTTGCTCATGTGTCATATTTCTACAATTGTTTATCATCGTTTAAATTCAGGTTTCGGGTGGCGATGAATTCCTGTACAACTATGACGAACATCCGCAGGCTGTGAAGAACCCTCCCCCTGTTTCCATGGAAGCCCAGGCTCCACCCAAAATGCCCATGATACAGCAGCATCTCCCGCCCCACCAGCAGGGTCCCCTGCAGGCCCCACCCCAGGGTCAACCCAACCTGAACCTGCCAGCAGGCTTGAACCTACCACCTGATATTATGAACCTGCTGACTCAGCTACAGAACAGCCCTGCCAACCCCAATGACCCGGTGATGGTCCATGTACAACAAATCATCAATAATCTCATGGTAGGTACCCCACCCACACTAAACACTCCATGCTTTGTCATAATTTATCTTCATTAACGGCTTTTTCAGTTAAAAAAAATAAAAAAAATTCTTTAGCCAACATTCAATAGTTTCAAGTCAGCCTCCTAGAAGAAGCAGTTTGATCTGGGTTTACACTGTTTTTCAATATGTTTAACTAAGTCTATATGAGGTAAAGAGTTCATAAGGTAGTCATTTTTTCAAGCCAAATCAAAGAGAATTTAAGGTGAAAAAGAACCTTTGAGGTAATCCATTCGTTTTATTAGAATCATGGTCCTTCAAATGCTTAAAAAGACTTCAGATGCAAGCATCCAATGACTTGGAGTTATAGGCTCTTTTGCTCGAAGTCTATAAAGGTTGCATTTACTATAAAATTCTGATCACTTGATGGACTATGATCACAATTTAATGATGGATGGATTACCTTAAAAAGTAGTCCGATTTAGAGACATAGCCCTGCTGTTGATGTGATCCTCGTATGTGGTTTTGCTTTATGGTACATGAGGTTGATTCTTCTCTACATGTGTGTGATTGCAGTGTGGTGGCAGTGAACAGAGCTTCGAGCAGTTACAGCAGATTCAACAGATCATGAACTCCCAGATGGGTAAGTGAATTATACTGGTCTTTTGTTATACCCCCCACTTCACAGAGTTAAGTGGTAGTTCCAGGACTAGTTGGCCCTTTGACAGGATAATGTGACTGGGTGTGGTATCATTTCATTTGTTTACAGCTTGATGCTGCATTGTGGCAGCACTATATCTGTCTTTAATTGACTGAAATACTGTCTGTGGGACACACACACACACACACAAAAAGATGAAGAATGGAGTGACTGTATAGAAATCATTACCTTTCATATTATTTATTCAAAGCAGTGTGGTGTGTGTATTCTTTACAAACATGGACAGCTCTTCAACCTCGGAAGCATTGATAGTAATTAGTATAAGATGCAGAAATCTTGTTTCTCAATCAATGTTAAAGAAATAATTTCAAATAAATGATATAATATTGAAATCCTCTATAAAGCTTAATCTGGACTTACCCTATTTCTACCTCTTCCACAGGTCTGCCCCCTGATGGTATGATGCAGGGACCACCTCCAGGTATGCCCCCCATGGGCATACCCCAGCAGGGACCTCCCATGGGCCCAGGGCCACGTACAGCCCTCCTGGGCTCAGCCCCGCCCGGGTATCTTCCCC
>CM037787.1:57258641-57308641 GCA_021229015.1 Solen grandis | reverse complement strand
ATTATAGGACAAAACTGGTAAAAAAATCAGATATTTCACTTTTTACTACTTTTTATATGCCGTTCACAAAAAAAGGTTAGAAAAATAATAATAAAAAAAATAAAACAGAAGAAGAACAATAGGTTTTCGCACTGCGAGGTGCGAAAACCTAACTAGAATCGCAATCGCGATATCATCGGTTTTCGCAAAAGCAATTCCATTCAGTTCACGAGTCGCATGATTCGAAAAATATTTCTTCGTTCAATGGCTTATTTATAATGTAAACAGCGATCTTTCAAACGTTTCTGTCGCAATGTTTAAGCAGACTTTTTACCCAAGAGAGTATTGTTGAGTATTACATGTCAGTTATGAAATCGCGATATCATCAGTTTTCATGAAAGCAATTCCATTCAGTTCATGAGTCGCATGATTCGAAAAACATATTTCTTCGTTCAATGGCTTGTTGATTACTGTAAACAGTGATCTTTCAAACATTTTTGTCGAAATGTATAATCAGACTTTTTACCAAGAAGAATACTTTTGAGTATTACCTGTCTGTTATGTAGTCGTAAACTTGAAAACTTTTTTTACGGACTTCGGGTACTGCAATGTTATATGTGTGTTTTGCTTTATGATGGAGACAAATGACAATTGTATTCGATAAACAACAATTGCAAACGACAAACAACAGTATAAAATGACACACGACAATGCAATATGCCACTCAACACTATTACGAACAACTGTTGCATTGAATTGCTATCATTTTCATGAAATATCGCATTATCTTTTTTGTGTCATTTCAAATTGATGTCACCGAAGAACAGAATGCAAAACAAATCGCATGAAAATCAGACTTCATTTTTTTTTAATTATTAATTGTGATTTCAAGCTAATCGCCCCCAAGTGGCAAAATGAGAACCAGACTGATTAAAATTTTACAATTAGGTACCTAGCAATGCAGCAAATGGTTCAATCAAGTATACAAGTCGCACTAGTCAAACATTCTATTCCTTATATATCACAATTTGAAGCATAAAAACTGATTTACAATTGTTCTAAAGAGGATCAAAACTTGGACTGCCGTAAAATGACCAAGTGAAGTCCGATCTTCAAAAACTAAACATCACTGGAAAGGGCTATTCAAGAACTAAAACTTTTGTTTTATATACTTTCAATAAAATATTTTTTGTTTTGGAGCTATTTGGAGCCGAATAAAAACACAATTATCGTAATATGACCTTGACCTTTGAAATTTCATTTTAACTTTTTAATTGTGAGGCCCTTTCAAACATAACAATACATAACTTGTGAAAATATCATGAAGAATGAACAAAAATTAAAGTCAGGAGCTGCAAAAACACGTTTTAGAAATTTTGATTTTTCCTAAAATTTAGTGAAGTTTGACCATTTCTAGAGGACAAACCATGCATTTTTTAAATTCGCCACCCCATACATTTTGTGCGTTTATGTCTTGCAAATCATTTGCAGCAAACAGAATTCTTCTATCTGATCTCTAACAAAAATGGATAGGTTTTTCGTAGACCTACCCTCATCTGCACAGTTTTTTGCGAGGTTCGAACTTTCAACCTTCCGTTAGTAGCTCAAAATGTTTTAGCCACACATCCACTAATACCTAGAAACTATCATACTTTATTAGGCTATCAACAAGGAAGACAATGCAACAAACCGCATATGGATCAGACTTCAACATTTTGAATTATAAGTAGAAAAGTGCTTTCATGCTATGCGCCCCCTAGCGGCAAAATGAGAAACAAAATTGATTAAAATTTTACGATTAGGTACCTAGCAATGCGGCAAATAGTTCAATTAAGTATACAAATCGCACTAGTCGAACATTCTATTTCTTATACATCACATTTTGAAGCATAAAAACTGATTTACAATTATTCCAAAAAAGGATCAAACTTTGGACTGCCGTAAAATGACCTAATCAAGTCCGATCTTCAAAATCTAAACATCATTAGAAAGAACTTTTCTAAAACTAAATCTTTTGTTCATATATTGTTTATGAATTGTTTTTTGATTTTGAGCTATTTCAAGCCGAATTGATATACAATTATCCTAATATGACCTTGACCTTTACAATGCATTTTTTACTTTTTATATTATGTGACACTTAAGATCATAGTTTTACATTAAATGTGAAAATTTCATAGAAATTGAACTAAAAACAAAGTCAGGAGCTGCAAAAATCTTAACAGTCATGCTTTGAAAATGTTGATTTTTCGAAAATATTGGTTAAGTTTGACCGCGTACTGTGGACAAACCATGCATTTCCCGAATTCGCCACCCCATATATTTTGTGCGTATATGTCTTGCAAATCATATGCAACAAACAAAATTCTTTTATCTCAATTCCAATAAAAATGGGCACTTTTTTTGTAGACCTACCCTCATTTTCACTGTTTTTTGCGAAGTTCGAACTTTCAACCTTCCGTAGTCAAAAAGTTTTATATACGCAGATTTTTGAAACCTATCATATTTGATTAGGCTTTTGACAAGGAACACAATGCAAACAACCACATCTGAATCGGACCTCAAATAACAGAGTTATTAGCATTTGTTAATTTTTTTCAAAGCGCCCCCTAGCGGCAAAAATAAGACAAAAATGAAAATTTTCTCAACGTTAGGATCAATTTCAGCTAAATATAAGGAACTGGTAAAAATTTCATAATTGTGGCTTTTTTCTATCATGGTGATATGCCGTTCACAATAAAGGGTTAGAAAAATAATAATAATAAAAATAAAACAGAAGAAGAACAATAGGTTTTCGCAAGCGATGCGAAAACCTAATAAAACAGAAGAAGAACAATAGGTTTTCGCACTGCGATGCGAAAACCTAAAAAAAAAAAAAAAAAAAAAATAAAACAGAAGAAGAACAATAGGTTTTCGCACTGCGAGGTGCGAAAACCTAAAAAAAAAATAAAAGAAGGTTTTCGCACTGCGAGGTGCGAAAACCTAATAATAAAAGTTTGGAGAAAGCCGAAATGACAAAGGCAATATGCTTATCGGTCCTGGTGTACACAATTGCATCCTAAAATGCACCTCATTCTCTCAAATACGCATCGCAATTCACCTTTCAACACGGGCAGTATTTCCTGCGTAGGAACGTCCGGATAGAGGGTAACCAACCCAATAACCGCCTTCTTTTCTTACTTCAACTTGCTAGATTTTCGTGTACAAGCCCTTATCCGAAAAACATGAATATCTGCCATGTTTGTTGAAGGAATCATCTAAATTTTTTTTTAAATTTAACTTCATACGTCAACTTGCCGATTTTAATGATTTTTTTAATAATTCTTGCTTAAATATGCATGACGTCATAATCACGTGACCAAACAAATATTCCTTGCAGTATACATCACTTCACTTTTCAGTGTCTTAATCCTGAAGAAATCATAATTTTTGACTCAAAGTTCATGAAACTACAGCGTTTCAATTTCGTTAAAAGTACACTTTTCGCCTTTCTGCCATAACTCAACCAATTCAACCCCGATCTTCAAAAACTTAACATCACTGGAAAGAGCTCTTGAAGAACTAAAACTTTTGTTCATATACTTTCAATGAAATATTTGTAGTTTTGGAGCTCTTTGGGGCCGAATAAAAACACAATAATCGTAATAAGACCTTGACCTTTTCATTTATTTTTTAACTTTTTAATTGTGAAGCCCTTTCAAACATAACAATACATAAATTGTGAAAATATCATGAAGAATGAACTAAAAATTAAGTCAGGAGCGACAAAAAACATGTTTTTGAAAATTTAATTTTTCCTAAAATTTAGTGAAGTTTGACCGTTTCTAGAGGACAAACCATTCATTTCTTAAATTCGCCACCCCATATATTTTGTGCGTATATGTCTTGCAAATCATTTGCAGCAAACAGAACTCTTCTATCTGATCTCTAACAAAAATGGATAGGTTTTTCGTAGACCTACCCTCATTTGCGCAGTTTTTTGCGAGGTTCGAACATTCAACCTTCTAAAGCTCAAAAACTTTCAGCGACACGTACCTCAAAATCTATCATATTTTATGAGGCTATCAACAAGGAACAGAATGCAACAAACCGCATTTGAATCGGACCTCAAATAACTGAGTTTTTAGCCATTTATAAATTTCATACAAAACGCCCCCTAGCGGAAAAAGTAAGACATAAATGAAAATTTTCTCAACGTTAGGATCATCTTCAAATACGTGGTAAAAACTGATTAAAATTTCATAAATGTGGCTTTTCTGATCACGGAGATTTGCCGTTAACAAAAAAGGGTTAGAAAAATAATAAAAAAAAAAAAAAAAAAACAGAAGAAGAACAATAGGTTTTCGCACTGCGAGGTGCGAAAACCTAATGAAATGGTGATGAGAATAATTGTGCAGCACATACCTGCTTTGCAGTATCTTGCAAATGTTCTTGAAAATAAGTGTGATCATGAATACTCAGCTGAGAGCTCACGAAAAAGTGAAATCGTAAGTATCTGGTATCCCTTTTAATTCATAACAAAAAACCTCATTAACATCAGTAATTTAATCTGTAAAGCCATCGAGTTGTAATTACATGTACTCATAATTATATCAAATGCATCATAAGCGAGGCATATTAATTTTTGGAACAGAGAGAGAGAGGATTAAGACTAATCTTTGTTTGTTCTTTTATCAGTTCAATACTGGAATAGTGCCTGAAAACCCGTCGACTGAACCGGGAGTAATCAAGATACTTGAAATTCTCCACGAGTATGTTCCTCGTAACAGCGACCAGTTATTTCCCATCATTACATGGGGTGATGGTCTTTCTTGCGAGCGACATGCAGACGCCCAAAGAATAAGGGAGAATGCAGCAACATCAATGCATCGACTTGAAGGTCTAGAGCCAGCCGCCAAAGAATTCTACAAAAGAATGATATTGATGCAGGTATAAATACATATATACTATTTCTTTATAACATAATTATAATAGTCTGTTTTGAAATTTATAAGGATACGTATACACATCTATACAATAGGATTATTAATTATAAATTAATTTTGGAACGGGGAAAATGCAAGTGTTTTACTTGGTGGTAGTCTCTTATTTCTCACGGATCTTTATTTTTATCAAACCATTTAAATTAATTGGATAAAATGGATTTTTTTCAGGATATGATGGATCTTCTTTTTGACGCAAAAAGCTCATCCGAGAAAGGTACTCTGTAGAATTTAAAGAACCTCCTCAACCAAAGGTCAGTGTCAAAGAACGTTTCAGAAACTTTCAATTATGTCAGCAAATTCCTCAAGTTCGTCACTGAAGGGTACACCATTCTATTTGCATGGATATACTTAACATGGAAGCGCTAGACAGCCAGCTAGATGAGACAATCGATAACATGGATGACCATGAAAAGATAGACTACCTGAAAAAAATCTCATCTGAAATCATCGACAGGATATGGCATCCTATTTCATGTATGCCAACAGCAGAGAAAGAAACAGATGAGATCTACGATTACTGTTTTTGCAAACAAGGTAAATTACCAGTGATATTTGAAATATACAGTATACTAGTACAAAAATTATCATATCATAGTTGATGATTAGAAATAGTTACATGTGTAGTATACTTTTGCTCGAAATTTGATTATCGAAGGTCTAAACAAAATTTTTATGCCATTACACCACAGTAACATAATATCATTAATTCATAATTACAGACCTTGAAGATGAAGATGCAGGAATGATCAAGTGCGATTACGACGGTTTGGTTTCATCTTGAGTGCATAGGCATAGATGAGAACGATCTACCAAGGGGACTGTGGTTTTGTTTGAATGCCTGTAAGGAAGCTGTTTCGATGTACATGTACTGCCACTGTCAGAAATATATTCAGGGCGAAGCAATGGTAGAGTGCAGCAACCAAGTTTGTCAAAGGCAATGGTTTCATGCAAAATGCGTAGGCTTGGATCCTGAGAAACTTCCTGGAGACGGTAACTTCTTAATCACTATTAGTTCATGGCATTATATCATACAAAACCAATAATTTCATTATGATATACCAATGCCTAACTTCAATTACCCTTATGCCGTTTGTATACAAATATGGCCAATATTAGGCGGATAACACGATATGAATATGATGGGGAAAAGGTTTTTCTTTCTCGTTAACTTTGATTTCATATTACATGTATTTTGTTTTAGACGAAGTATGGCATTGTTCTAGAGAGTGCAAACGTCAGTGGAAAGGTCCTGTCTATAATGAAAGAAATCTGAAATTTGAATACACGAAAGCGTTGGTCTGGAATGGTCTGAATGACATGGTTCGACACGACGCAGTCAGACAAAATGACGGTCCCATGATGCTCCTGTACTGGAAATCAGATATGCAGCAATTTTATGCACGGAATCACTACAAATACGTCATTCTTGGACATAGTTATTAAAATCTATTGTATATCTTTCAAAGTTACATAAAAAATAAAATATTCATTTGAAAGACATATTTGTGTATAAGGATAAGTTTTGTCCATATGTTATATCATTATACTGCAAGATTTTCTTACCAAAGAACTTGGCATTTTTCACAGGTGTAAGTGGCTGGCTTCCAAAGCGCCTTATTCACGACTTAACCTGGAATAGGACCGTTAACCTCAGGGGTGGGTCTGGGAATAACCTGGAAATCAACCTTGTCAACGAATTTCTTAATCGAGAGTTCAAAGGTGAGTTAACACTTGTTATAAAAAAAACTGCTAATATTTTGTTGAGAATTTCGTTACATCATATTGCATATATTTATATGTCATTGTTGCGACTGATCACAATTCAACACGTTTATTCAAAAAGGAATGTACCGAACCTCTTTATCTTTATTAAAAATATATTTATGAAATATAAATATATAATAATATATTTTCAGAAAGCATACGCCCTCGATCGAAACTAACACCTGACACGCTTTCAAGGCACGGGAAAATCGCCGGGGGTGTCGGAAAGCACTTGGATGCACTTTATAGTATCATTGTGCAGTCGGAGGAGGGAAGAGTTTCTTCAAAATCCCAACAAAACAGACAAGAAGACCTTCTCAGGATTTTGCGCCCTGAAAACTTGACTAATGAGATTCCCGGGCGATTTCATAAATCATACAAGAAATTCAAGGGGATCCCAGTTGTCAAACCCATGAATTCTTTCACTAAGAAAATGACCACCCTTTCAAAAAAGCTTGACCAACGCACCCGAACCGTGGTTAAAAGTTAGTGACTGAAATTTATGTGTTTAACAAGTCATCCAAAACGTTTGTGTGACAAGTGTTTTTTTTAATCAACGAGACGATTATACTTATTACAATGAGAACTACTTTCTATTGGACGGAAAATCTTTCTTTCTGTATATAAATATTAATACAATGTTGAACTTTGTTTACCTTTTGTATGCGAGAGAAAACAGAGAGAATGTTTGTTTCTCTTTGTTTTTCATGTTCCTGTGTATTTACATTGCACATGTAACGTGACTGTTAATAAATGATTGATAAGTATATATGCTACAACATTTTGTGTGTGTGTGTGTGGGGGGGGGGTCGTAATTGCTAGGCATAAAAAATGTACAGGTGGGACGGACCCTCTATCCGGCAGTGTAGGTTTTAAAGGAAGATGGTATTTTCGGGCTTGTTACAGAGTTTACTTTAAGAGAGGGTAGGAGAGAGAGAGAGAGAGATCTTTGTTCTACTAGGGAGACAAAATATGTACAAAAATGAAAGCAAATAAAAAGCCATTTTAAAACGATAGTCGTAAAAAGGTGTAAAAAAAGATGTTGTCATTTGTATCATTCTATAAATCAAATAATAAAAAATATGCATACCTTTATTTAATCGATCCTTTTTACTTCATCCGCTGACTGGCCAAACAAATGAATGAGAGAGAGAGAGGGGGCAGTGGGGGTGACAGAGAGAGAGAGAGAGAGGGGGTGGGGGGTGGGAGATATAAAGAGAAGGAGGGAGAGAGAGAGAGAGAGAGAGATAAGAAACTATAATATTTATTTCATTTATTTTTATATTGAAAAATATGTCTTTTATGAAAAAAGAAAGAATAGATCTATATTACTTGATAGGTGAATGTAAAAAAGTGGTTATCTTACAAAAAGATTAATTAAAAAAACTTAAATGTCAAGTTTATTATTATAAAGTATTAATCTGGAGGAAAACCTTCGAAATGGCTCAAATTTTTAAATTCGATAGGTGGTACACTTTCTCCAGCGCTGGTGACACACAGGTAATCTTCTATACCTACACCGTTTGAAGTGCGCATGCGTAAGCGGTTAACAGCAAGCAGGAGGCGTGGCTTAATCGGTTTTTGTTTACTATTTGAAAGGTTAGATTTCTTTTAAAAATACGTGATTATTGAATGTTTTTTGGATACTAAACAGTTGTAAGCTTCAAATAAGTCTGTCTGCGACACGATGATATGCATATCAGGTGTAATTGACGAAAAATATATCAAATCGCCGATTCTGATTTCCACTCAGTTTTAGGTGGTTACGACATGAGACGCAGAGGCGTGACACCCAATACAAAAAATAGCATGTCGCGCTGAGCGGCTCATTGATGGGACTACCCAGACAATACTTATTAGTTATTACAAAGCCATGGACTACTAATTAGCACCACATGACGTCGTCATATGATAGGAATATCAAAGGATATATGTAATTTGTAGGCTTTTGCAGAGGAAAATGCCAATGCCCCGGCAGACGCAATTTGATATTAAAGCACCCAGGTACTGCAGGTAGATTGGATTTTGGAAAGCAGATGCCCTGGTCCAGGTGCGCTTAAACGACCTGGGGAAGGCCTTAGTTCAAAGTTGAGACAGCAGTATTTCCGATTAATAGGCATTAATCAGTCTTGTTATTATCTTGTGGTTTACGCATTGTCTGTAAAGAATAGTTTTAAAGATGGCAACAGCATCGAAAAAGAAAAAAATAAGAATTATAGTTAACGGATAAGATATCAGGTGAAAGATGTCACCCTGACACAAATGCCATAAAAATTCTATGTTTACAGTGAATCAGAACTTCACTGCAGACCATGCTACCTGGCTAATGCCAACATACATGTAAATGACTATGCTATATGGTCAAAACGTCCCCTAGTCAAAACATCCCCCTTCCAAAGACATATATGTGTTTGTTTTTAAGTGATTATATTAATGATTTGAAGTTCTAAATGTCGGTCATTTAAAAGGATTTGACAAAGATTATACCTATAAATTATTGAGAGTGTGATCAGTATGGCACATGACACTAATTTCACAACCTTATACACAGTCCTTTAATCAAACCTAATCATTTCTCACATAATCACTTCTCATAACATAATTCCATCATGCAATCTTCTAATCACATTTAATGTATTTACCTATTAATTATTTAATTATTCAATGATTGAACAGTTTGAGACTGTATACTGAGAATGAAATTCTGACTAGATTCAATTCAATTAAAAGTTTATTGGCATAAGTCAGCAATTCATTGCCTTTGGCCAAATACATTCAAACATTACAAACATCATAACAAGTGTATGATTAATATCAAATGGTTGATGAAATAGATGTATGTGTGAATATCCTAAATGGTCAACAATAGAGTTAATTTTTAAAGAAAAGAGTAATGGAGACAGGCTTTCACCCTGTCTAACACCGATAGCACGCTTGAAATAGTCGGAATTAATACCATTTATATGTACACAACTTTTTGCATTATCATAAATACTTCTGACGACATTCAAAAATAAATAAATGAAAATACCGTTTATATTGTTACGTATGGTGGGTGGGGGCCGTGTAATGCAAATGATGTTATAATATCTGGCGTTGATCTGAATGTTCGATCTCCAAGTGTGGGGTTGAACAAGCTCCCTGGTAACGGGTAGCCTTAGGCCCTCTGGTAGCGAGGCCACACGTAACTTATCTCCGAAGGAAAGAATGAATGAAGCAGTAAACGGTTAACACGATTTATTTGTAGTCTATGTTTCACATAGCAACGTACAGTATCATGAAACATACATGAAGATTTATATATTCAAAAGGCTGTCAGACCTCGGCCACTGTATCTAATTGTAAAACAACTTTTAGGCGTAGAAATATCTATAGGCGTATGATATTCTTGACAATTGTGAAATGAATCCCTTCAGTTTATGCTTCAGTTATAAACTTGGTATCAGATCTATTTATATTGCAAATGGTGTTACCTCACTGAGTTTGGTATCTCAGGATTTGGGGATGATCTTAAAAGACGACTGCCTCTACGGAAACCTGGATCGTAACTGAATTAATTCAAGCGCACTGAAATGACCCGGAGAAGCGACGACAATAATTTGGAAGTCGTCAATAATTTAGACAAAGCACATCAAATCAACATGCAGACTACCGAGATGGACAGATCGCTAAACAAGAAGAAAGAAAATAGGGAATGTGATTAACTACAGGCGATGACAGGTGTCATGCACGAAGACATATGAAAATAGAAGATGAAACTAACTGTACATATCACAAATCGCGAGGTCTGACATTCTATTACTGTAAAATTAACAGTAAATGTGCATCACGTGGATCTGAAGAAATAACATTGCAAACAATTACAATATCTGTAGCATTCATACAATAATACAATACATGGAATGACATTTGATTAATAGATTATGTTTTGATATAGTCATGCATGTTAATAATTTGTCATTTTGTTTTTATTCAAAAGGTAAACGAAAAGATAATTACAACCTATCCATGACCATTCTATATCATATAAACATCATTCATGTACACATTGGTTAAACCTGAGACCACTGCATGGTCAGAGACGTTACATTACTCCCCCCTAAAAACAAAGTTCGTCCTCGAACTGGGGAATATTGTACATGAATTCTAAACTTTACAGATAAGTAATCACAAACAATAACAATTTAATCCAACTTAACAATTAACTGCATGACTAGTTAGACTACAGTAGTTTGAATAATTAAATTATTCATTTTTGAAAGTGCATACAAGAGAATAAAACATCTTAACTTGAAATTCTCTCTGCCCTGTATATGAAAATTCCTTTTCTTTTCATAACATTAACTGTTTCCCTACAATTATACAAACCTTTACAGTCAAGTATAAAAAACAAACTTGTATATTTTGTTATGAAACATCTCATGTGTCAAATAATATGTCCATACAAATCTGAATAAAGACAACTTTTAAAATGAGATACCTTCAATTCACTTATTGCTTCAGCATGAAAAATAGTCTCTTTCCTATTTAAAATGGGTTTTCACCTACAATACTTACAACAAACACTGAGAGTTTGAGTTCCTTTTACTTTTTGACACAGTTCCATAGGTTTTGGTGTGATAGAAGTTTCTAACAAGTACTGGTCTCCATTTTTGAACAATGCCCTTTCTCTTTTAATTACAGTAGAATGTTTGTAGGTGTAATTAATATCTGCAGCATCAACTCCTAATTGCAATGCGTTGATCCTTTGTTCACGGACAAGATGAGAGTTTGGCGTGTTGATATATGCTGATGGTGCACAACGCAGATAGGTACGGGGGTCATGCATAATGCAGTCATAATGCAGTCATACCTGGATCCCTTATTAGGTGAAAATGGAATATTTTTCACTTTTATCAGTCTATAGTCTTGGTTCTGTATATTGATGTCTTGAAAAAGGGGCAGAACTGGTAATGATGACCTATTTTCTTTTTCAGGTCCATTTTCAATTACTGGAAAATCAGTAAATACCTGGTCGACTGGTGTAGACTTGGGTTCTGTGTGAAAATCTGGCGCAGAACTCTGGGGATTACTTTGGGTAGTACTCTGGTGATGAACAAGATCAGCTCTCTGGGGATGATTTGGGATGTTGCACTGCCGAGGAACAAGATCAGCACTCTGGGGATGATTTGGGATGTTGCACTGCCGAGGAACAAGATCAGCACTCTGGGGATGATTTGGGGTAGCATACGGAGGATAAACTAGAGCAGAGTTCTGGGAACAAATAGTTGTATCTGATGTAGATGACTCTAAATCCTTAAAAATGGCATCGAGTTCTTGTCTTTCAATCTCAGTGAGCACACCTATAGTGAGGTTGTATTCCTCAGCATTCATGAGAGTAGAATTACATAAAGGACTTGGAAACGGTGAGTTACCCACAACAGAAGATTTTGCCAGGCAGTCATCAACAGTAGCACTAGCATCCGGAAGTGAGGGATTACCAAAAGGTTTTAGACTGTCTTCAGATGTAGTATATGAGTCCAAACCGATTTTGAAATTAATGTTTAAATCAGGATCTTCTTCAAGTATAATGCCAAAGTCAGGGGGTGAATCAATCTGGTCATCCACACTGGGACAATTAGTTACAGTTTTGGTACTAGATGAAGATTTCTGGAGCTTGTGCTTCCTTTTATGGCATACCTCTTCATGGCGCTGCAGATTTCGCTTTCTTCTGACAGGAAACTCTTCGCCACAGCGATACCGGCATGGTATAAAGGTATCGTGCCGATCTTGATTATGCCTGACCCATTGAACTTCGAGATCGTAGCCTACACAGCATTCTCTGCAGACATATTTCCTTCGGGCATACGGCTTAAGTGAGATTTTTGGCAAAGGCATGCTGCAAATAGAAGAAAAGAAACACATGCTTACATTCTGGACATCACCGGTTTAAGGCGATTATGATGCACTACTTGTAATTTATTTTTATACTTTATTCTGTAGCTAAGATCTGACAGCACTTCCTCAATTTCACAAGGGCCTAACCATCTATTTTCTAATTTTGGCGTCCTACCCTTAGTTTTTGTCTCATTGGTAAGCCATACTTTGTCACCTATTTGATATGAATGAGTATTTGCACGGTGATCATAATGCTTCTTTTGGCGTTCGGACGCTAGCGATAAATGACGACGCGCGACTTCATGAACACTATGCATAATGACTTGCTTTTGTTTAACATACAAGACTGGCGACAAATGATCTTCTCTAGGTATACATTCACCAAACAAAAGGTCAGGGGGTAGAATTGGTTCATGGCCTAACATCATGGTGTAAACCCAGTGGATTCTTGTACTGAAGACCTATAGGCTAATAACAAAAACAGTAAATGTGAATCCCAATCGCGTTGATTTGTGTCAATTACTTTAGATAACATGTCTGCTAATGTCTTGAAAACTCTTTCACAAAGGCCAAAGAAATGGTGAACACCTAGTTTTATCAATTTCTAGTTTTGTACATAATTCCTGTAACAGATTGGACTCGAATTGTCTCCGTTGATCTGTAATAATTTGTCTTGGTACTCCAAAACGACTTACAAACTCGGACATTAATGCATTTGCGCATGTAATTGCTTCTTGGTTTGGCAAAGGATATAATTCAACCCATTTTGTAAAATAATCAATGACTTCCAGAATATATCTGTTACCAGAGTTTGATACAGGTAGTGGTCCAAATATATCAAGTCCTACTCTCTCCATTGGACAACCTACTCGGTATCGTTTCATTAGGGCTTTTGCTCGGGTTTGTGGAATCTTTCTTGCTTGGCATATTTCGCATGTACTACACCAAATTTCAACATCATTTTGGCTATGTACCCAGTAAAACAACTTCTTTAATCTGAGTTTTGTTCTAGTGATACCTAAATGCGCAGCTGTTTTGTCATTATGAACTAGTCTTAGTACACTGTCTCTCAAACTTGAGGGTACGATAAACTGCCAATAGTGCGTGCCATCAGCATTATCCCATCTTCTGTAAAGTAACTGGTTATTCAAGAATATACGGTTCCACTGTGCCCAGTATCTTTTTATTACTGGGCCCATGTGAGAGATTTCGCTCCAAGTGGGTCGTCTTTTCTGATTTTTTCATAGGAGTACTAGTTTCAAATCTGGGTCATTTGTCACTTCTGTCTAATCGCTTAATATCTATTGGTTTAATCCAGCATTCTCTACTTTCTACAGATGGCCTAGCCATTGGGGCTGACTGTACTGTGTTCTCCTGGGCCCTAGGATCACACCTTTATCTGGTTGTTGAAATCATCAAATCTAAGGCTTCCCCATTTTTTGGATCTTCTTGTGTCACACTTCTACAGACTTCTTCATCTGCTTCTTCTTCTGATGCTTTTTCTCGCCTTACACAATAGCTACATGATCACATGGCCTTCTGGACAGACCATCACAATTTCCATGTTTTGTCCCTCTACGATGACAAATTTCAAAGCCATAAGAACCTAGAGTTTCTAACCATCTTGCCAGTTGGCCGCATGACAATTTCATATTCATTAACCACGAAACTGCTGCATGATCAGTTCGTATTTTGAAATGCACACCATATGTATAATGGTGAAAATGCTTTACTGATTCGACCACAGCTAATAGTTCTCTACGGGTTGTACAGTAATTTCTTTCCGTTTTGTTAAGTGTCCTACTGTAATAACCTATTACTCTCTCTACATTATCTTGAACCTGGGAACAAACTGCTCCTATTGCAAATGAACTTGCATCACAGTCAATGATATAGAGGTCTGTTGCATTTGGGTAACCTAATACTGGGGCTGAGGTTAATGCTTCTTTTCATCCAAAAATTGATCTCATGCATTCATCAGTCCAAAGGAATACTGCATCCTTTTCTGTCAATTTATGCAATGGTTTTGCTATATTAGCAAAGGTCTGTATAAAGGAACGATAATAACTGGCTGTTCCTAAGAAACTACGGACTTTCTTTACGGATTTTGGTACTGGCCACTTGGTTATGGCTTCAGTCTTGCTTTTTTCAGTATGGATTCCCTCTTCAGACACAGTATGACCTAAAAAATTGACTCTTTTTCTGAATAGAAAACATTTTTGGGGAGAAACTTTCAATTTGGCATCATTTAATTTTTGTAATACCTGTCCTAATCTATCTAAGTGGTCATGGAAATTTTGAGCATACACAATCAAGTCATCCAAGTATATCAGGCATATTTCATACTGCAAACCAGCCATAACTAATTCCATTAAGCGCTGATAGGTGCTGGCACTATTACACATACCCATAGGCATAACTTTAAAAGCAAATTGCCCTTTGTGGCATACAAATGAGGTTTTGTCTTTATCATCAGGGTGCATCTGTACTTGGTAATATCCAGAGGTGCAATCTAATGTTGAAACCATTTGGCTCCTTGTAGTTTATCTAAACAATCTCTTGTTCGGGGTAAGGGATAACTATCCTTCAAGGTTAGTGCATTTACTTTCCGGTAGTCAATGCAAAGTCTAATTTCGCCTGATCTTTTCCTAACTGGAACAATGGGGCTGCTCCATGGGCCTGAACTTGGTTCGATCAAATCTGCATCTATCATACGCTGGATTTCTTTCTCTACTCCGTCACGCATACTTAATGGCAAACGTCTTGGTTGTTGCTTTAGGGGTGGTGCTAAACCAGTATTTACTCTATGCTGTATTTGATCATTTTGACCTAAATCTATTTTTGACCTTGAAAATACATCCTGATATTTTATAAGCAGCTTTTTGACCTAATTAACCCATCCTCAGACAGATCAGGTTTACAGCTTTCATATATCTCTTTCAGGTGTAGTGGTATATCATCTACAGTGAGTGATTCCTCACAGATTCTATGGGGCTGGAACTGGTTCTACTATCTCCACAGATTCAACTTGACCTGCATTGGTGTTTCTATATAATTTCACAGGCTTATCAGTCATATTCATCATACGCAAGGGGATGTACTCATTCCTAAGGGTAACTAAAGATTTACCCATCAATATTCCTTGTTTTTGCAAAACATCACTGACTGATTCTACCATTCCTGTAGTAAAGCTAACATTTTGGCAATCAATTGCATCTTTAACCAATATCTCACTGGCAGGAGGCACTGTGGCATCCTGTGCTAATCTTATTTTGTACACAGCTGGTGACTTGTCTTTTAAAGTACAATATATCTGCTCTCTTTGAAGTAAAACAGAAGGTCCTGCAATATTTATTTGACCTTTATTCTGGTTATAAAAAATCAAAACCAATCACCATGGGCACTTCTACATCAGCAATAATAAATTTGTGTATGTATGTGGTTTGGCCAACTATTAATGTCAGTTCTATAGCACCATCTGTTTGTATAGGTTTCCCATCAGCTCCTTTCAGATTGGAGTGACCTTGGCATTTCTCAGATAAATCATAGGTTTGAGCTAGTTCTTCATAGATTTTGGGATGCAGTATACTACATGTGGCACCAGTGTCAACTAGAGCTTGTAAAGTTGTATCTATTATTTTCACTGGGATATACATTCCATTACAATTTGTGGGTCCTTTGAAATCTGGTGCTGTGACTTGACCCCCAGTTAGAGCATTTTGAAGTTTTCCTGGTTCTGGTTGTGGTTGTAATGCTTAGGCACTCTAGTATGGTCATTCTGGTGTTGAGGCATCTGGCTTTGAGATGGCAGTCTCTCACTAGTGAAGGGTTTATTTGTATTGTGGTATTTATTAAATGGTAAATCAGCTCTCCTGTCTAAGCCTGGGCATTCTCTACGTACATGTCCTTTTTTGCCACATTGATAACAAACAATTACTCTTTTCAAATTTGTTTGTCTCTTACCAGATTGAGTCACATATTCTATTTTAGCTAGCCTGTTCTCCATATTGTTTAAAATAAGGTTTTGTGCAGATTGTTGGCTATCAGTGGCACTGACTATACCTCGGCTAAAATTCATATTTCTTTTCCTTTCTTGCAAAAACAACTGATTTTCAAGAGTCATCAAAACAGCTTTATCCATACTTTCTGGTCTAGACTGTTGAACATAAAATCTCAGTTCGCTATCATCTAAGGCCTGCAAAAAATGGGCAATGGACTCTTGCTCTATTGTCATGGGTGTAGCTCCTGTAAATGATTTCCTTGTCAACTGCTTAATACTTGAAGCTTAATCTTCTATAGTTTCATTTTTCTTCTGATGCCTAGCTCTAAGTTTAGCTTTGTATAAACTAGCCTGGTTACTTGGTTCAAATCTGGCTCTTAGGGCTTCTTTTACCTTCTCAAAGTCATTTTGTTCTTCTACATCAATGTCAATAATTGCTTCTTGAGCTTTACCTCTAAGGCTAATTACAAGATTCATGGCTTTATCTATATTTGACCATCCATTCATATTGGCCACCAGTTCATATTGTCTTAGGTAAATGTCAAAAGAGGTTGTTCCATCATAGGTAGCTGGTACTAGATGTCTCCTCTGAGGTTGAACATTGTCAACATAACCAACATGCATGTTTCTTGGTACCATAGAAACATTTGTGTCTGGAATTGTAATTGTTGTACTTGGGGGCAGTCTCTGGGGTTGTGTTGGTCTTACGTCTGGATAAAACCTAGAGTTATTATAGTTTTCATTGACATAGCTGCATGTCTCTGGTTGTGTTACCTGATTTAACTCTTGACCTCTTTCATTATACCTCTGTGCTGGATCATTGGTAAAAACATGCATACAGTCCCCAGGGTCTATGCTTGTATCCTGAACAGTTTTCCTAGATGCACCCGCTGCTATCTCCCCGTGGTTCGCAAATAGACCATTTGGTCTGTCGTATACAGCATGCGACCACCCCGTGCCACCGAGACCTGCTCGCCCTTTGTCAATAAAATACGGCCGGTACCTTTTAAAGTTCAAAAGATTTCCTGGGTAGGATCTCTCTGCAGCCTGGGCACTGCCATGGCCTGTGTCTCTCCAGACACCCGCCCCGCACCTAATTATCCCTACAGACGTATTCCCATAGTACTGGCCTTGTACTGAATATCTCTCGCCTTTACCATTTATTTGATCCTCCCCTGCCCTGGAAACAGGCAGTTGATTACTTTTCGTACTATCAGAGTTACTTTGTTCTAGTCTTGGCAGCCTAAGTGTAACTTCCCCACTTGGTGTTCCTAAGATTTCCTCATCACAGTCATTAACAACTCTAGGAGTGAGAGACGATCCAGGTTCCCTAATACCATTGTCCCTCTCCTCTGTGTATAGTGGTCCTTGGTCTTCTTGCCTTGTGTTGCCTGTATCATTCTGATCATGGGACATTTTCTGGGGTTGATCATTACTCATGGCTGTAGTCAATGTACATTCGAGCCTCTCATAAAGTGATGTCTATATAGTAAAAAAAAAAACTCTCTTGACAGGACAGTTAATTCCTTAGGCTTTAGTATAAAGTGGTTGTTTAACAAGGGTAGAATCTAACAAGAGTAAAAAAAAAAATGAAATGTATCTTCAGGTTGCCTAAAGAAGAGTAATAACTTACTGATTAATTTATCATTAATTACTACAGGCTTTTATCTTTAATAAATAATTAAAAAATTATGTCCATTTAATTGTATATTACTCATAAAGCGATCAGATGAATACCTAGTTTTCAATCTTAAGAAATTTACTGTACTTTTTACATATAATTTGATTTAAAAAACAACAACAAAAAAAAACTGTATAATTGTCCCCTTTTATAAGAAAAAAAATCTCTCTTTCAAAAAAAAAGAAAAAAAGATATGATGCAGCAATGATGTAAGTATTCCTACAGAAGATCAGGTTTCAGAAAGAAAGAAAAGGAAAGACAAACGCGGGAGGCTACTCGTCCAAGCCTGGCAACGGTTACGACGTAATTATCTCCCTTGTCGCTAAAATTTTTCGGCGATGACCTTGGGGCTGATAAAAGATCTAAGGCTTACATGTATAGACTTTTCATATACTGCGGCGAAGCTGACTAAAGTAATATTTTTGGACTGCTTCAAACAAAATAAAACGTGGTATCGATCCCACCCATGCCACCAGTTGTTACGTATGTTGGGTGGGGGCCGTGTAATGCAAATGATGTTATAATATCTGGCGTTGATCTGAATGTTCGATCTCCAAGTCTGGGTTTGAACAAGCTCCCTGGTAACGGGTAGCCTTAGGCCCTCTGGTAGCGAGGTCACACGTAACTTATCTCCGAGGGAAAGAATGAATGAAGCAGTAAACGGTTAACACGATTTATTTGTAGTCTATGTTTCACATAGCAACGTACAGTATCAGGAAACATTCATGAAGATTTATATATTCAAAAGGCTGTCAGACCTCGGCCACTGTATCTAATTGTAAAACAACTTTTAGGCGTAGAAATATCTATAGGCGTAGGATATTCTTGACAATTGTGAAATGAATCCCTTCAGTTTATGCTTCAGTTATATACTTGGTATCAGATCTATTTATATTGCAAATGGTGTTACCTCACTGAGTTTGGTATCTCAGGATTTGGGGATGATCTTAAAAGGCGACTGCCTCTACGGAAACCTGGATCGTAACTGAATTAATTCAAGCGTTTGACCCAAAACTGGACAAGCGCAATGATCACTTAGACCCGGTAGTACGCACGCGCACTGAAATGACCCGGAAAAGACGACGACAATAATTTGGAAGTCGTCAATAATTTAGACAACAGCACATGCGCACAATCAACATGCAGACTACCGAGATGGACAGATCGCTAAACAAGAAGCAAGAAAATAGGGAAGGTGATTAACTACAGGCGATGACAGGTATTATGCTCGAAGACATATGAAAATAGAAGATGAAACTAACTGTACATATCACAAATCGCGAGGTCTGACATTCTATTACTGTAAAATCAACAGTAAATGTGCATCACGTGGATCTGAAGAAATAACATTGCAAACAATTACGATATCTGTAGCATTCATACAATAATACAATACATGGAATGACATTTGATTAATAGATTATGTTTTGATATAGTCATGCATGTTAATAATTTGTCATTTTGTATTTATTCAAAAGGTAAACGAATAGATAATTACAACCTATCCATGACCCTTCTATATCATATAAACAACATTCATGTACACATTGGTTAAACCTGAGACCACTGCATGATCAGAGACGCTACAATATGATATTTGTGGAGTTTACACCATGTTTCTGTTTATTGTGTCAAAGGCACTTTCCAAATCAATAAATGCATAATAAAGTTTTTGTCAACTATAATGTAGGAGTTCAGTAAGTGTAAAGTACAAACATATTATCTATAGGCGAAAAGCCAGGTCTTAATTCTGCCTGAAATTTACTTATCATATAATTTTTTTCAACAATTTTAAAGAGGATTATTTAGGATTGTTGTAAAAAGTTTCCCAAAACAGCTCAGAAGAGTTATTGGATGATAGTTTTCTGGATTAGGCACATCACCTTTATTTTTATAGATCGGGTTTAATAAATACAAACAAGCGAGAAGCAAGATTATGAAATATACGTGATTTTAAATAATATGTAATTTATTTCAATATTAACTTACATTCAAGAAGTTCTACTTAATAAATAAACTTCATTTTAATAAAAAACATATTAACATTACTCACAATTATATAAGTGTGGATTTTATTTTTCAATTGAATAGCGGAACGTTTTGACTTTTTCTGGTGGCTTTGGGACGATTTGACTAAAAATAGGGGACGTTTTTACTAGGGGACGTTTTAACAGTAAACCATGACTATGAGCTTTCTAGTCTGATTCAACATTATTTGTAAACTGACACAGAATAAAAATTAAATGATGTGGAGAAAAGCTTGGTTCTACTTGGGACTCAACTTTTATAAGTTTTAAGTCCAAGTTTTAAATGGTGCCATGGGTCCAGGGGCCCAATAAATTCAAGACAAAGGTGAACAAGTTTATTTTTTTACCATAAAATAGATTTCACTTGAACTTGAAGACCCCACCTCAATAAAATGGCATCCCTAGCTTGAGGACAACAGTCCAATTGAGAACCCGGTTTGAAGTTCATTATTAACCCAAATTCCTAATTACCATCATGAATAATTTGTTATTGTAAAAAAATTAGCTGGACACCTCTACATCATTGACATTCCTGAACGTTACTTAAAAAAATATGTGTTGAAATGATGACATAATAAAAAGGGTTTTCAGAAATATGTTGTTATCGAAGTTATAAAGGAAAGAAGGAAAGTTGGTCTTAAATGAATCTCATTTAAGACCAACTTTCTTCTCGACTTACCATCAATAAGCCACTCGCAACGGGTGTTACTGGCGTACTTCTCGGTTTTGTTATCCGAAATAAATCCTGTTTTAGCTGTAAGAACTTTTCGCCCACCACATGCGGATGATAATTTGCCAAATGCAGTGCAAATGGACGATGAGAACAAAACTGTTATCACAAGAGTAATCGTTTTCTTTCCCATCTCGGCTGTCAAACTTTTTTTGGACAGTGAGATGGGGTTCATTTCACTCGAGCCTATGCACGAATTTTACATATTCGATCAATCCTTTTGCTCCAGAATAACAGCTGACATTTCCATTTTACTACCCGTCACCCTCTTCAGACAGAAATTACTGCCCAGGGTCCATTTTAACGGTATAAATTTTACGTAAAAGATAAAAATCATCTGTTCTCTAATTTAATGAGAATAATGCAGGATATAATATTTTCCAGTATTGTGATTGGCTAAAATTAAATTTAAGTTTTGAGCCGAACTTTCGGTTATCATCCCTGAATTCTCTTGTCCAAGACAGTTGCGATTACATTCAGGGTTGCCACAGCCCGCAAGTTCGGGTCTCTTAATTCAAATAGAGGACAAAGATAAATATGAAGCTAAAGTCAGCGTACTTAAGTATATCCCCCCTCTTTTATTAAATATTATTTTATTACATCATTTTAAACGGGTGAGATGTATTGATCGCCATGACTACAGATTCCATTTCTTTAGGGTATGATTTATATATTTTTAAACCATTTTATTTTAAAGTATAATTATTTTAATATTTTTTAACCATGCTTGCTGAAGTGCTAAATCATTTTGACATAAAATACAATATATCAAAAATAAAAAAAACATCTTGCACACACATCATACCTATATACATGTTGTGTGAAAATCTAAATCAACACATACACACCAATCTTTATCCAAATCACAAAATATTTTGCAATAAAAGGCTGTAGTAGTAAAATTAAAAAGTCCATTTCGCTATTCTCGTTCTGTTTTGTCATTGTCAGTTGAACTCATTAAAACTATTTACCGCCTAAATATTGCAAAATAACAATGCCAAATAAATTATTCAATGAGCTAGAGTATCATTTTCATTACTTAAATAAATGAAAGTAGTGAAATATACTCGATTATGCTATTATTACCTCCATTTCGTAGCTCTGTCGATTATTTGTATACTGCGAAATGGTTTCGGTTTCGTTGAAATGGGCAAATCTATATGATATTATCAACACATTTTTTTTGGTCCTAACTTCTAGATATTGATATATTCTAACCAATTATTATCTGAGTCACTAAATATTTTGCAATAAAATGCCATAGTAGTAAAATAAAAATTACATTTCGCTATTCTCGGTCCATTTCGCGAAATGGAGTCCATTTCTCTATTTATACCTACCCTAAAGCCCACACAGAATAGTCAACTTTGCGCCTCCCTCCCCTACCTTCAACGTACACAGTTATGTGTATGTGTATACATACATGTGTGTTAATGTGAGTGTTCGCTGTTATGTATGTATGGGAATAGGGGAGGGTTTAATAAAATAAATCATGTAAATATGTGTACGATTCCCCTTTAATCACAGATTACTGGAGATAGGTAGGGTAATTTATCTGTGAGAATACGGGATAAATTACAATATACAGTGCAAGTTGATCTACGCTTAATCATCAGAGATGTGTATATATGTGTATATACACAAATGAAATAAATATATAAGAAAATACGTTTTCACCAAACATTTCAATCAAGAAATAAGAAATCTACTGTAAAATAAATTCCAAGTAAGCATAAATTTTGATTAATACACAAATATGATCAAATAATAAAGAAGAAATATTTATATAATCATTTTAAATTTTTACATATAATCATCCTATCATACATTAATCATCATTATCATATTATAAACACCAGTTTTTAATACCCTCGCCAAAAAACAAGTTCAAGGTGCGAGGTTAAATAAACATTTAAGTTGTTGTTATTGAATAGGCTAAACGTAATCATACAGATACAAAAAGCAAGGTTTACGTGCATCAACATTTTTTGTTGAAAGCATGAACAGTTTTTCATTGGTTTACAGCATCTTATTATCCGGTGGTCTGGCGTATTGCTTTTTAGCGTTTTGTTCCTTAAAAGTGAATTCCGGTTGTTTTATTAATTTATGTTAAAACATTTTAGTTCTATTCATTTTTGTTTCTTCGCTTTTTCAATGTAGAGCGCTATCGTGGACTTTAAACAATCACAGCTGATTAATATTTTTCTTTTTTTAGCAAAAAGAAAATTATAGCTAATTATCTTTTAGATCATTTGGAGTATGTAAATATGATATAAATATAATATAAATAATCAAAGGGCTGACACAGTATAAGCGGTTGTTTTTTTTTTATATTTATTTTTTATTTATTTATTTTTTTATTTTATTTATTTATTAATTTATTTAAACGTGCTTTCACCTGTATTGTTCTACACACGTCTGAAAGTAGTATAATTAGTTTTAGATGAAAAATAAACAAATAATTTTCACCATTTTTTGTTCTTTGTCATTTTCAAATACATGTATTTGTTATTTTGTTGATATCATTTATTCTAATATTACCTCAGTATTTTTCATTTTTTTACATTGTTGATTAAGCAACACAGGGAATGCTGTTGCTGAGTGTGTGAGTATGTTTGTTTTTATAACCATAGACCTACTGCATTTGAAGCATATCATATTAAAAGAAGTTTCAATAGTTATAATGCAGTAACGAAATTATGAGGATATAGCTACCCGGTTATATTGATAGAACAATAAGCATGTAGGTAATATGTTGGTATACTGGGTGATTTCATGGCCGGATCCAGGAGTTCAGGTTAGTGTGTGTGTGGGGGGGGGGGCGCAATATTTAAAAAAATGTAGGCAGTGACAATGCAAGCGGTTGCCTCTTTGCCAGGGCCGTGATAAGGGTGTAGTTCCGGTTAGCTAGTCCTGGGTTCCTGTGATTTTAATTTAATGACTGTATTTGGTCGGGGTTAATTTTTTTAGAGGCGGGATTGAGGGCGTGCGCGGTGCCCCCCCCCCCCCCCCCCACAACTCTAAAAGCAATGACAGGTAATTTATAAACAATTGAGCAGAGGACTGGGCCTTTGACTTAAAGCTCGCTGAGTCTCTCAGTTATCAGTTCCCAGATCATCCACTTTAATACAATAGAGTATTTTTTGGTTGTGACATAGCTAGTAAAATGTCTAAATGTCTACATCTTATATTTACGACCTAGTCTTATTTTAGTTAAAACGATGGTTTACTTGGTTTTAAGATTCAACTCTGAGTCTTAGTGCTTCTTTACAATATCACGTTGTAATGGTGGCTTTTTTGGAATGTCACGGGGGGGGGGGGGGTTATACGGCAAAAAAGTTTAGCGTCGGAACGCCAAGTAAAATGTCAAAAAGATAATAAAGCAAGATTTCATCTTTCTTCGAATATCAGTTCTAAATTTCGTTTGATGCTGTTGTTCTTTGCTGGAAACCCGCAGAATAATAATAAGATACTAATTATTATTATTAGAAAAAAAAAATAATAATAAAGAAACAGCAATTAATGGACTTCGTGTTGAACAATGCCCGTTTGACAAACAAACTAACCAGAAAAGTTTATCATTTGATGTACGTGGTCGTGACACCAATAGTTCTTGTTTTCTGATTGTGGGTTTTCTTATTACATACCTGGCTGATAAGCCTCGAGAAGGAGGTTATCTTAAACAAATTAAATTCTTACCAAAGGCAAGATCATTAGATTATTGTCAAACACATTTAAAAAAACAAATCATACAGTGAATAATTCAAGTTTCAAGTACCTGTATATTGACAAATCGGCATTACAACATGTTATTCACAAAGATATAACCAAAACAAAAATACAAGAACAAAAGAAGAAGAAAACACACCATCCCCACCACACGTACGGCGAATTTCAGAATTTTCGTAGTTTGCCAGCACATCTCTGTTGGATCCCATCACCACGACCCCCACCCTCCGAGGTAAGTGATTGGATCCGCGCATGCAAATAAAAAGTCCGAACCAGGAACACATACATTATCTAGCTGCTTATGGAAAACTGAGAAACTTTTAGCAGGTTGCCAGACTGTGCCCCTTTGAGAACAAAAGAGACAGTATACAAATACGCTGTATCAGCATTTACAACATTTGTCACAATCGTGCGAACGTATCTTATATCACATCAGCAATTCATCGAATTGGAGTGTGAATGCATATTTAGACACGGGTAACTCGAATGTTTATTTTTTTTTCTTTATATCAGATATACAGATGGTTATACATATAGGTGAAAGACTTTAAAAACACTCTTAACCTTGGAAAGATGTCGATTATTTCATTTCGTTTTCTTTTTATTTTTATCTTTTTTTTTCAAATAATTTTAAATGATTTAGGATTTGTAATGTTTCAGTAATATATTTTTGTTTGTTTTTGTATCCATCTTATCAAGAAATTTTTTTGATTTTCCCGTTAAAAAAAAAGCAAAGCAAAAAAAAAAAAAAAACATTTATAAGACATGTCAAGTCAAAAGTCAAACATTTTATTGTCACAAACCACATTTGACTTTTGCCAGGAATACACAAATAAAAATCAAAGATAGCGGCAGCAAATTAATAAATAAATAAATAATAATAATAATGGAGTAACAATGCAAAAAACAATATACAGGAAGTATGATATAATTTTTTTTAATTCCAGAAAAAAAGAAAGATAAATTATCTTCTTACACAAATTTGAGTGTTTTCACAATGAGCGGTATAAATATTTTATTATGTGTATATATGGTATTATAGACATATCAAAATACTTTTTTCGACGTTACAGATTTAGATTTCTTTTTCCAAAACTATAAAAAATTACTAATTATTTATTTATCGTTTCGTTTTCACAAATAATTGCATACAAGCGATTTGGATATTATCATGTTCCATGATTTTTTAAATATAGCTTGACGAATAAATTTGGACAATCTGATAAGAAGATTGCAATATCAGTTTCCATTATCTGTATAAACTTGTTGATAGTAGGCCACCTTAAGAAATATCTAGGGAAATGTTGTATTCTTAAATCACGGTACTTTGGGCAAACAAATAGAAAGTAATATTCATTTCCCATAACATTAATGCAAATCCTGTTTCTCTCACATTTCTATTAGACCCACCTACTTCGATACAAAGTTTACGAGACGAGCAACGAAATCTAGTTAGATATTTTCTGTCTAGATGCTTTATTGAGGAACGAATGACAACTCTGTTTGGAGATTGTTGTATCAGGCGGGCAGTTAACCTAACCATCGCTCTTGGGAAGGACAAGACTAGACTCACATCCGCCGTAAAAAGTCTCCATACAAAACCATGATTGGTAGCCGGGGCTCGAACTCACAGCCCTCTTAACCAATATATAGATCCGTACAAATGTTTAGAGTGCCATTAATACAAATTTTATGGCACTGGCTGCGAAACTGAGTTGTGAGTTCTGTTCCAGCTGGGTGACGTTCTTTATTAAAATAAATCTCATAAAAAAATATATAATGGGGAAAAATTATGTATAAAATAGACATTAATTGATAAGGTTATTATTTTCTTGGCAAAATACAGTTGTAACAGTGTGCAACTTTCACCCGCTATTACTTTACGCTTTCTCCCTTTGTTTCTCTTCTTTCACTCTTCTCCTTTGCACTGGGGAATAAGCGAAGACTGTAGACAGCTTACTATTATCTTCTTTATTTTACTATATTCAACTTATATTACAAATATACAATACACTTATTTTGTTTCTTCCGATGTTTCACACGCGGTTCCGTATGTCCAACTGACTCTCTCACATGCAACCAAATCATGCTCAAAGTGACACGGATAACTGAGCAGATAAATAGTATATAAACGGCTGGTTCTTAAAATAACGTGTCACAAATACAGTCATATAATCAAACATAGAAAACTGTTATGAAAACAAGATAAGGATGTCTAAGGGAGAAAGAAAGTACAGTGTTACGAAAGGTGATTTAAGCAAATAAACATCAAGCTATGTTATAACGTCTATAGAATGTTTCATAACCAATGGTCTAACCTAAGTTTTAAATGAACAAATTATGTATCAAACTTCAACGCACACTTCATTATTGATATCTGGAAGTTATTAAATATTAAACATTTTAAATATAGAATACTGTCATAATTTGCCTTGTGACACAGTAATGCAGTACATATACATTATATTTTAGGGTTCTATCAAAAATAGCATTATTGGGAGTAGTTATAAGCAATGGGATGGGGAGACTACTTGCAGCAGATGCAGCCAAGAAAGCACGCTATGACGTCATTAATTAGGACAATGGCCTATTGTTTAGGGTATGACATAATCCCCGACCTCACCCCTTTAACGAGGTCACGTGAAATTTTTAAATCCCTGAACAATGAATAATAATGGCCTATTGTTTCGGGTATGACATAATCCCCGATCCACCCCTTAAACTAGGTCACGCGTCTATCATTTTCGAGGATAAGTAAACCGCAATATTTATTCTTTTATAATATCGTATTGTTATTCGGGACAATTAATCAACTACGTCATTAACCGCAAAAACGCGATTGAAACAATCAAATCGGACTGCAGCCCCTACCGCTCCCTTAAACGAGGTCACGTGACTCCTACCCCACCCCTTGAACGAGGTTGGGCGGCTATTGTTTTCGGGAATGAAAAAAAACCGCATTATTTATTCGTATATAATATCTAATTGTTATTCGGGACAATTAATGAACTACGTCATCGATTTCGCTATTGTCGCAGAAGCATTGAATGGGCGACGTTAAATAATGAGTATTGTCTCTTCGAATAATAACGTATTTACTTTCTGAACAATTAAACAACGCTATCCGGAATACCTCGCGCCGTATAACGCGTATAACATTACCAAGCGTCGAGAGAATATTCCTTCATCATTATTTAACGGTAACTGACCACTTAAACATTTCTGTAAACACAATCTACACCCGTAACACCCATAACGATCGGTTATTATCGGTTATTGACATAAGGCCTTACGAATCGCGGACTGAAAGAATGTAAACAACCATCTCACCCGTCCTCGGACGTATTATTTACTGTTTTTGGATGAAGTCGAACATTCGAAATCGCCTCTCTATACGTATTAATGCTCTTTTTTCTACCATTTCTGTCTTTCTCGTCATATTTCTCCGTAATACGCGTGCCAATGCGTATGTTTTGACAATCGGTGTGAAACGATTTTCACCTTTTTATGTCCAAATTCTATAATCAATAGACACACACGATCCGTCGCGAGATAATCCGGCTTAGATAAGCGACAATAAACGGAAATGAGCCGCTTTTTATATAGCGAGATAGTCGCTTTTAACATTATCCTACGCTACGTTTTTCACCTTCGTGTAAGCAATGGAGATTTTTTATTTATTTTTTATTTATTTATTTATTTATTTATTTATTTATTTATTTATTTATTTATTTATTTATTATGCAACATATACATAACGCATATATCCCGCGCACAAACTCGATAATTGTTCAACATATTTTCTTACCAAATATTTTTACATCTCTCAACGCGTTTTCGTCTATCAGTATCCACCATTTTCATCCACGCATCATCGCTGATTATAGTTCTTTGTCTTTGCTCTCTCTTTCATAGCTTTTTCTTTTTTTTTCTTTTTTCTCTTTCTACAATAATATTCGTAGGATTTTACCGGTCTTTAATCTCTCATTAAGACTTCAATTCCAGTAAATAAGGTGGAACTTCGGGTGTAAAAATAAATAAATACAGCATTCGTGTGACGAACAAGTCCTAGCAATAAATATGAAAACAAACTTATCTTGTATTTTGATTTTATATGTAACCATGATGAGACTTTCATAAAGATTTATTAATAACACCTGTTGCGGCACTGAACCGCCGCGAGTTAATCCGGATTAGTCTAGCGACGGTAAACGGGTATTAGAGGTTTTTCATAAGGCGAGATAGTCGCTTTTGGCATTGTCCTACGCTTTATTCACTTTCTCCGTGTAAGTAATCGAGAAATTTATTTATATATTTATTAGTTTATTTATTTATTAGTTTATTTATTTATTTATTTTTGTCAAACATACGTGGCCGTAGTAGTAGTAATAGTTATTTATTAGTTTATTTATTTATTTATTTTTGTCAAACATACGTGGCCGTAGTAGTAGTAATAGTTGTTGTTTTAATAATGAAATTCGTTTTAGTTGTAATAATAATATTGGTTATATATTCGCTGTTTAACAGGAGTATTAGTAGTTATAGAAATGGTGATATTATTAATACGATTGAATGAATCGGGACCTTTTTTTTTTTAAATGTCACAACGCTTCTTTACATTTTATTTTTGAAGTTGTTGTTTATGTAGAAGAGGTAGTAGTATTTGTTGTTGTAGTAATGTTACGAAACAGGGGCAAAATAATCCTCGCATATACACACACTCACCATACACACATACACACGCGCAGAATGCCGTTTTATAAATAACGAACGAGTATATACACGAAATAAATGTGATTTTATTTTTATGAGAATTATATTTACAAATATACTAGTATACAAATACGTGTCTACAGTATCATTGGTAGGAGATTAATCATTTTAATCACTACCAAACGATCATTGCGTTGTCAATTTGGGCCGAATTCTTCCAAGATACGTTTCATGGACTGTCCGCCGCAGCGTTTTTTAACGTAATAAACGCAATATAACCCGCAAACGGTTGACGTCGACTGTTGCAACTGTCCTTCTACGCGTAAGTATTGTCTATCGAGAACGTTTTCGAATCCGACCGGGACTCTACTAGTTTCGCTTCCTTGGTGTTCGGATTTCTGTGATTTCATTTTCATCGTACTTGGTTGCGAAGACATCATTCATCCATAAAACATAAGTCGTATTACCCATCTCCTCGATTTTCCTTGATTTCAATGACATTGTGTTCATCGTCCTTAATTTCGATTGCATCGTTTTCATCTTGTTGTCTCTCCTGGTGTTCTGTGAGCATATGTTCCTCATCTTGATGTTGTTGTCTCAATTATCAGTTCACCTTGTTGCTGTTGTCAAATTTAATTTTGCATCATGTTCATCTTGTCGCTGTTGTCTCAACATCGCCTTGGTTGTGCTGCGAGAATATGACAGAATGTTTGTTTGTATAAGTTTAATGAGGATCCGTCTACAGATATTTACTTTATGGTGAGCAGACCTCGTTATGACTGTATGCTTAATGCGATGCTCTTTTATAGTCTTGAGGCGGATTGACCTTCTTTCTAGCGAGTGTTTGCGCGCACCAATCAGAGAACATTATTTTCATCCAGTGAAAATGACGCACGGATTAACATTTCACAGTAGGTGGATTGGCCTACATTGTATTAATTTTAACACAACAATCAGGAGTTACATTTTAAATAAATAAAATTCAAGCCGCATTACTTTTGTAATGATTGTTTTTCTAAATCTTTTTGAACATTTTTTCATTTTTTGTAACTTTATATTTTGTATCTTTAAAAAAAATATAGGAGGATATTTTCCTGAAAAACATATTGAAAAAGGGAATTTGAAATGGATTTGACAATTTAGGTATAATCTTTTTCGAGACATTAGGTTTGGCCCTGAAAAGGGCAGTTGTGTTAGAAGTGTTTTTCGTTTAATTGTGGTCCATACCACACGTTGTTCAGTGACCAATCACCACCTCTACTCGCCACCACCACTCACTATTTCTACCACTCATCACCTCCACTTACCAATCACTCACTGACTCACTCAATTTCCCCTCTCACTCCTCACCCACTCATCACTCACTCCTCTTCATTCACTTACTCATCACTCACTTCTCATTCACTCACTACTCATATCACTCAGTCCTCCTCACTCACTCCTCATTCACTCAGTCACTCCTCGCTGACTCCCTTATCACTCAATTACTCACTCACTCACTTGGTCTTTCCCTCTCTCACTCTCTCACTCACTCACTCACTCACTCACTCACTCACTCACTCACTCACTCACTCACTCACTCACTCACTCACTCACTCACTCACTCACTCACTCACTCACTCACTTTCTCACTTTCTCACTCACTCACTCACTCACTCACTCACTCACTCACTCACTCACTTACTCACTCACTCACTCACTCACTCACTCACTCACTCACTCACTCACTCACTCACTCACTCACTCACTCACTCACTCACTCGCTCGCTTAGGAAACGAATATAAAACACGTAAGAAGGGATCTATACCTCTACATTTATATATATAAAAGTGTTATTACGATGAATTGTTCTACTTGCCGTCGTTCCTTTTCGAGAAAAGACAATATGTTGAGACATATGTGTCAATTACACGGTGAGGGACAGATTGCTGATACGCGAAGCCTTTACCGCGCGCCTAATTCGATAATATTTCAACACCCACCATGATGGTGTCGGGACCTAGCGGGAGCGGTAAAACGGAATGGGTAAAAAAGTTATTCTTTTCAAACCTGATACAACCCTCGCCGGAAAGAATAATCTGGTGTTTCGGCCAATGGCAACAATTGTACGAGGACCTACAGCGTCGTTTTCCAACGATCGAGTTTGTTCGCGGTATTCCTGACTATATAAACGAACCTTCGTACGTAGACACGAAGAAAAGAAATTTGATCGTGTTTGACGACCTGATGACGGAAGCGAAATGCGATCAGAGAATAGCGGATCTTTTCACCAAGGGAAGACATCACAGAAATCTATCCATCATTTATTTAACCCAAAATTTGTTTCCTCAAGGTAAGGCGTGCAGAGATATAGCGTTAAATACCCAGTACTTGGTCTTGTTCAATAACCCTATTGACAGACAGCAAGTGTCAACGTTGGCCAGACGAATATATCCTACAAATAGCAATATTTTCATAAAAAGGTTTCAAGAGGCGACGTCTAAACCGTACGGATACTTGATAGTGGATTTGAGATCAAATACCCCGGAAGAAGAACGTTTACGCACCGATATATTCGAAGTAAACTATCCCGTCAAAAGGTCTCGTGAGGAATACGATGATATATCGGATATTGAGACATTAGATGGGAATGGTAATAAAGAGCGGCTCGAACCCTCCGATAAAAGGAGTCGAAAACAATGGGAGGATATATCGGATACTGAAACGGTAGATGATGAAGAAGAAGAAGAAGAAGAAGAAGAAGAAGAAGAAGAAGAAGAAGAAGAAGAAGAAGAAGATGATGATGATGATGATGATGATGATGATGATGAAGGGAGACTCGGGTCCCCCGGGCAACGCTTGATAGATAACGAGGAAGAGGAACGTTTAAGACAAAACCTATGGGAGAAACGATTTAAACAACCTCTCAGGGACTCGCGAGCTGAGCAGTTTGAAGAAAGATTAGACATTTACTCGAACGAAGGTTTATCAGTCGACGAGGCTAGCCGCAGGGCCGCTAATGACGTATTACCTCTTCTCAGAAAAGACTTGAGACGGGATCTCGCGCAATTTCTCATCGATTACCGACAGTTACGGAAGGATCCGACTCTACAAAAAATTCTACAATCCGCGAAGAAACTTAAAACCGAGCACCAATTGAATGACAGCGAATCTATAAGACAAGCGATTAAACTCAGGAAAGACTCCTTCCTATTTCTGTGGCCGGACCAGGTTGTCGAGGAATCTGATAAAAGTACGTCGATCGATGACACGCAACGCCAGATATTTGAATAATGGGTTGTGGCGTTATCTAAAAAATAAAAAATAAATAAATAAATATCATAAAAATATGGATATGTCATCTAGCTTAAGCCACGGTTGACATCACGCTGATTTTTCATTGGATAAAACATTCCCGGATTAATAACCTCATTTACCTCGGCGCTATAAATATTGAGCGCGTGTCTAGCTCATCTACAAAACATGGAGAACGCAAACGGATCTTTTCAAAAACCGGATATTTTAATATCGCTTACAGGAAAATTTCTGGCTACAGAACCGTATATGGAGAAATACATGAACTGGTGGCAGAAGCCTATCCCCGAAAGAGGACCACGACCAGAGCCGGTGATAGATGATCATTTTATTAGGGATATGCGGGTGAATGATCCAACCAAGAGATTGGTGCACCCAAACATACCTAATATATACAGGCAAGAGACAGATTGGTTGTAAATAAATTGACCAATCAAAACACTCGAAATTTCCGATGCTTAAAAAATACGTAAGAACGACCGATGACATTAGACTAGAAACGCGCAAAAGAAGACATACTATGGGCTCCATAGAAGTGTACACTTATAAGCGTCAAGAGTGGGTGCCTTACGTTCCCGACTATGACAAGTATCAACATTTCAAGGATTTGCGGGACGGTTACGTTCAACCCGACCACCAGGGACGCTATGTCGTCGGTTCCGGTAGCGAACGCGGAAAAGTGAAACGGCTGGAAGCGGAACTAAAAGAGTCCCGGGATAAACTGAAAGAAGCGGAAGACAAGATAAGGACTTCCCAACCTTCGGTAATGAAAATGGTTACGCCTGTAGCCCAAGCCTTGGAAATAGCAAAATCGGAGCTCAGACGGCAATCGCACGAAATGGGTCAAGAACCTACGGAGCGTAAGAGACGGAGACGCGACATGGACTGGAATAGTTTCAAGTATTAACATGAACAGTTATCAGCTGGAGGAAATATTACGAAACTATCCGGTTACAGTATGCGCTTCCGATCAGCTACGCGAAGAAAAGGGGCGTTTCGTCGTTTGTAACACCGATTCTAGCGACTGCCCGGGAGAGCATTGGACCGTATTCTACTTTCCGTACAGGGGACCTTACGTGTATTTCGATTCTCTCGGAAATGATCCTAAATATTACGAAGCCGGATTCGAAAACGTTCTCGATAGACAATACTTACGCGTAGAAGGACAGTTACAACAGTCGACGTCAACCGTTTGCGGGTTATATTGCGTTTATTACGTTAAAAAACGCTGCGGCGGACAGACCATGAAACGTATCTTGGAAGAATTCGGCCCAAATCGACGACGCAATGATCGTTTGGTAGTGACTAAAATGATGAATCTCCTACCAATGATACTGTAGACACGTATTTGTATACTAGTATATTTGTAAATATAATTCTCATAAAAATAAAATCACATTTATTTCGTGTATATACTCGTTCGTTATTTATAAAACGGCATTCTGCGCGTGTGTATGTGTGTATGGTGAGTGTGTGTATATGCGAGGATTATTTTGCCCCTGTTTCGTAACATTACTACAACAACAAATACTACTACCTCTTCTACATAAACAATTTACAAAACCACTAAAAAAAAAAAAAAGCAAAAGGTCCCGATTCATTCAATCGTATTAATAATATCACCATTTCTATAACTACTAATACTCCTGTTAAACAGCGAATATATAACCAATATTATTATTACAACTAAAACGAATTTCATTATTACAACAACAACTATTACTACTACTACGGCCACGTATGTTTGACAAAAATAAATAAATAAATAAATAAACTAATAAATAAATAAACTAATAAATATATAAATAAATTTCTCGATTACTTACACGGAGAAAGTGAATAAAGCGTAGGACAATGCCAAAAGCGACTATCTCGCCTTATGAAAAACCGCTAATACCCGTTTACCGTCGCTAGACTAATCCGGATTAACTCGCGGCGGTTCAGTGCCGCAACAGGTGTTATTAATAAATCTTTATGAAAGTCTCATCATGGTTACATATAAAATCAAAATACAAGATAAGTTTGTTTTCATATTTATTGCTAGGACTTGTTCGTCACACGAATGCTGTATTTATTTATTTTTACACCCGAAGTTCCACCTTATTTACTGGAATTGAAGTCTTAATGAGAGATTAAAGACCGGTAAAATCCTACGAATATTATTGTAGAAAGAGAAAAAAGAGAAAGACATAGAAAGAGAAATATAATTAGCGACAATATGTATACACTAAAAAGGAAATATTACGCGAAAGATGGAGAAAAAATGAAAGAAAAACGCTATGAAAGAGAGAGCGAAAGACAAAGAACTATAATCAGCGATGATGCGTGGATGAAAATGCGTGGATACTGATAGACGAAAACGCGTTAAGAGATGTAAAAAGTATTTGGTAAGAAAATATGTTGAACAATTATCGAGTTTGTGCGCGGGATATATGCGTTATGTATGTGTTGCATAATAAATAAATAAATAAATGAATAAATAAATAAATAAAAATCTCCATTGCTTACACGAAGGTGAAAAACGTAGCGTAGGACAATGTTAAAAGCGACTATCTCGCTATATGAAAAGCGGCTCATTTCCGTTTATTGTCGCTTATCTAAGCCGGATTATCTCGCGACGGATCGTGTGTGTCTATTGATTATAGAATTTGGACATAAAAAGGTGAAAATCGTTTCACACCGATTGTCAAAACATACGCATTGACACGCGTATTACGGAAAAATATGACGAGAAAGAAAGAAATGAAAGTAATAATACGTATAGAGAGGCGATTTCGAATGTTCGACTTCATCCAAAAACAGTAAATAATACGTCCGAGGACGGGTGAGAGAGTGCTTAACATTCCTGTAGTCCGCGATTCGTAAGGCCTTAGGTCAATAATAGGTGATAGCCGATCGATACGGGTGTTATGGGTGTAGATTATGTTTACGGAAATGTTTAAATGGTCAGTTACCGTTAATTAATGATGAAGAAGTCTTCTCTCGACCCGTGGGAATGAGTCCGTTATACGGCGCGAGGTATTCCGGATAGCGTTGTTTAATTATTCAGAAAGTAAATACGTTATTATTCGAAGAGACAATACTCATTATTTAACGTCGCTCATTCAATGCTTCTGCGACAATAGCGAAATCGATGACGTAGTTCATTAATTGTGCCGAATAACAATAAGATATTATATACGAATAAATATTGCGTTTTTTCATTCCCGAAGACAATAGCCGCCCGACCTCGGGTTGGAGTCACGTGACCTCGTTTAAGGGAGCGGTAGGGGCTGCAGTCCGATTTGATTGTTTCAATCGCGTTTTTGCGATAAATGACGTAGTTGATTAATTGTCCCGAATAACAATACATTAAAATATATCATACCCGAAACAATAGGTCATTATTATTCATTTTTGGGAGACAATTAAAAATAAATAAAAGAATGTCACGTGACCTCGTTAAAGGGGTGAGGTCGACGATTATGTCATACCCTAAACAATAGGCCATTGTCCTAATTAATGACGTCATAGCGTGCTTTTAGTTTTCCAAGTTATCCAAGTCGAAAAGTCGTTTTCTGTGAGAAACCACTTGCTATATTACTATTGGGTTATGTTTTGTCAAATTTATTTATATTGGCATATCTATAATTGTCCATTTGTTGTTTAAAATATGATTCCTTTTTAAATTTAAATACATTAATTTATGTTTATTCTATAAGAGAGAGAGAGAGAGAGAGAAAGGGAGCTTAAGTCGTTCATAAAATAATTGTTGGGATTTTTCTTGTTGCGACCGTGTTTACGCTTATAACAAGGAGCCGCCGTGGCCGAGCGGTTACAGTCGTGGACTACAAATCTCTCAGCCCCTCGCCGCTGTGGGTTCGAATCCCGGTAGGGACTTCGGATTTTTCATGTGAGGAAGCCTTCCAGCTAGCTTGCGGTAGGTCAGTGGTTCTACCCGGGTACCTCTGTGTACTCGGGGTCTTCCTCCACCTGTAATTAGCTGGACGTCGCTATATGATTGAAATACTATCGCAGCGACGGTAAACCCCAATACAACAATACAACAACAACGTTTATAACAATGGGTTTGGTTTGATCCTCGTTTATTAATTTGACTATACTGTAACGTTAATATGCACAATAAATGCAAATGAATCATATTAAAGCAGACTCAGTGCCGTTGCCAATGTGACAGCGAAGATAAGTGACAGCGGATGCTCTCTCAGAAGGGGTCTGCCTTGGAGACTGGTTAAGCCTTTCTTAATTGAACCCCCCCCCCCCCCCCCCGATGATGACTGATGATGTTTAAGGGGCGCAAGCTCTAGAGAAACAAAATCACCATAGCCTGTCAGTTAAAGATAGATGTTGAATGTCATTATGAATTTGTTTAAATAATATCGATTCTGGTAGTTGTTAATATTGCAGTTTATTTTTTTTATCCTTGGCGTTCCGATATCCGGTCTTTATGATTACTTCCGGTCTTGTTTTACACATGTCAAACATTGATTGAAAACATTTGATCTAAATCATTTGAAGTCCGATGGAAAGTTTAAGTATCACATTTATTTGAATTGAGAGATGGGCGCTGAGTCAAGTGTGTTTCAGGAATGTCAGTGGGGTGAAACAATCGAAGATCATCCATTAAAAAATATGCCAGGGAAAACTTCCAGACGATTCCGAAATCAGTTGGTTTTCCCCGATCAAACATGACAAAAAGCAGGCCGACCTTCTTCGGAAACTCGCAAAGGTAGTTTTCTTAAGGGTGGTGGTTCGAACAGTAAACATAATAAAATTACGCTATTTACTGTATTTTAAGTCATCATAATGATAGTGATCTAGGCAAATAAGTGTGTAGCTGCCTTGCATTTGTGCTACCAAGCCAGCAGGTTAGCTAGCTTTTGTGCTATTCCCAACTTGCAAAGTTATGCAATGTTTTGTAGGGTTAGTCTTTGGTTAGGCGATCGTCAGTTTTGCTCTATAATGGTGACAGGTCTAAAGCGAGACCTAATATCTACTGAGATCCGCTCCGGTTATTTTTTTTTCATATTGGCTTCCGCTGGATCTCTACCCATGCCATATATGAAAGCTTCGGTAAATTTACACCGATACCCCTACCTCGTTTTGGCCTTTCAATTCGATTGTTTTAGGAGGCACACGTAAAAATACTCACAGACACAGTAAGTAGATATATTTTTCTTTCCATTTCTTTCATCATCATTGTCTTTGCTTGTCGATTTCACCAGTTAACAGCTACAGACTTACGAAACCTCCAAACTCACCGTTTAAACTACCATATTGTTTACATGCGAGGGTAATCACCTGACTTACCCATGATTAGTGATTGGATAACTACAGTTAGGTTCACCTCGTGGGTTAGGCAGTACAGAGCTGTATGTGGTTTTCACTATCTATAAGTAAATAGAACTAATTTCACATAAATTTTATTTTGAAAAATCGTTTTATACAGCAAAATTTCTTTGAATTTGTCAGGGCTAATTTATTGGCAAAGAGCATTTACCTTTTGTTGTTGAACAGTCGTAGCTGAACTAACCTGTAGTTTAAACTGCTTTGCCACTAGTCACTTGATCAATATTTACAAAATGTCTGTTAAAAAATATGAGGTGAGCGGTTTGGTGTTTTCCATCATGGTATTTCATGAAATCTGTAAGCTAAGACAATGATGTTGAATGAAATGGAAAGAAAAATGTCTTCTTACTGTATCTGCTTGGATGTTTACGTGTGCATCCTAAAACAATCGATTCGAACGGCCGAAAAGAGATAGAGGTATCGGTGTAAGTTTCCCGAAGCTTTTATATATAAGGCCTGGGTAGAGATCCAGCGGAGGCCAATATGAAAAAAATAACTGGAGTTGATCTCAGTAGAGATTATAGTGAGACAAACATTCACCCATTCAAGTACTGACCCTACCCAATGTTGCTTCACTAAGTAAGCCAGGAATAACAAGTAATCACATCGTAAATTAACTATAAGGCCGTTTAACTTAAACCACTACATTTCTTCCCCTTTTCTCTTTTGGAGTTGGGCCCATCTCAAATCCATGGCTGTGCAATCTTGTTCCTACAAACTATCTGCCCCATCACATTAATGGTAGGGGTGCATATCGGGTCAGATATTTGATATTTATATCGATACAAAATGATAAATATTTGACATATCAAATGATACTTAGGGTTACAGGGCTCTCCTTTGACCCGAGCTCCCAGGTTTTGACCCGGGCGATTTCTCATTGACGCTTATTTGACCCGGGGCAAAATTGTACCAAGCGTCGTTTTGATCCGGGGCAATAACAGCTGGTGCATCAAAACCACCAGATCAGTCGGTCATAAAACTACCGTCTCAAACAGATTACGTGATCAGTAAGTGCAACTGACCCCCAATTGACTCGCTATCACTGTCAGTTACTCTAATTAGCCTAATAAATTCTCGTATTGCTTCGGCAATCTTTGTATACACCACTGAATGTAATCGCCGATTGCGTAATCAACCTAATTACAAATTCCCGTATTGCGTCGACAATCTTCGTGTACTCTCAATGCTACTGTGTACACGAGGTTGCTGGATCCCGTTTTTACGATGTGTGAAAAGATCAAAGGCGAGGAACCATGACAAAATGTGTTTACTTCCTATGGCTGTTACTCAGGTTAATTACCGATTGGAATCGGCTGAAATTTCTATTGTTTGATAATAACAAATAGTTTAATGGCAGTACTTTAACTATGTTGGTTTAAATAAAAGGTGTGATGATTGTAACAAATAGGTATGATTAGTCTGTCAACTGAAAATATGGGACCAAAACCGAAAGTAGATCGACTCTCACAGAATCAAACCAGGTTTAAAAAAACACAAACGTAATGATGAAGGTAAGTAAAACTTTTATTTTTCCTTAGCTATCTTTCTGTATTGAATAACTGTTAATGATTTGAGCAATTATGTTTTAATATGTCTGGATATTTATCTGTGTAATTTTGAAATATATTGGTCATTTTTTTATTTTTTTTGACTCTAAAGAATTTGTTTTTGACTCTTGAAAATTTGGCTCCAAGAGTCTTTTTTTTGTTGCCATTACCAAATATCATCTTTTGTTTTCTACTTCAAATAAAAAAGGTAGCTCTAGTCTCAATAAGAATATTGCAGTTGTCATTTTCTTTCCACATTAAGGGAATAATTTTTTCACTATTTTTTTTAAAATAAAACCTAGATGTTCTAGAATTTATAAATTAAATTATCCTGTTTACATTTGAAATTGACAACAGTTTATCATGATGACTTGGACTTTTCCATGATAAAAATGCAGCTTCCAAATTTGACTGCACGTCTAAGTAATGGAACAGATTATAATTCTTATTTTCATTTATTTTTTGGTTGATTATTTTCAGGAGTTCCAGTTACATGCTTTGTGTTTCATTGTGACAAATTACTTGTCATTGATGGCCCAGAATGAACTCATCACCATTCAGCAGGAGAAAGGGGGCTACCTTCCTAGAGGACAAATCACCAGCATACGCGGTTGTCCAGATTTTGATTATATTCTTGTGTTTTGTATGCAATATTATAGAAATAAATTTAATTTTCATTTTGTTTTGTTTTGGTTTAAAACAGGATTACTTTTAATCAGAACACTTATTGCAAATAATATGTACATACAACAAACAAGTATACATTACATACAAACTTTGTTAATCTAAACATGTATATCGCTTCAAGTAAAATTTGTGACATATTACGATCCAAGCGAAATACTGCAAATTTTATTTGAAACTTAAGAATTTGTTTTTGACTCTTGAAAATTTGGCCCCAAGAGTCAATGACTTTTGGATTCCAAAGACTAAGGAGAGCCCTGGGTTACAAGAAGATGGACGCGACGCCAAAATTGGGAGAAGTGTATTAGTATTGGACAAGTTTAACTGCCTTGCAGTTACTAAGCTAGCTTTTGTGGCTTGCTGAGTATTGCTAAGTTTCCTATGATACAATACATATTGCAATACAGGACTAGCAATCAAAGTAAAGCTTATGAGTAATTTGAAGTATAGTAGACTTGCTGGTTGTACTGGAAATCATGACATAATATGTTAAATATAATAAGTTTGAATTTAATAAGATCTTAATAAATATGTTTAGTATGTTATTCAGTGAAATATTCAGAGAAAAATATAAGTCAATATAAACATATTTATTTGTATAAAAATATTTATTCAAAGAAAAAAATAATATAAACATATTTTCAAGGAGACTTTAAATGTTTTTGCACCATGATTTGTTACAAAAGTGATTCTTTCTTGAACAAATGATACATCCAATAGGGCCAATGCAGACTCTTTTGATACATTGCATGTTTTGCAACAGCCAAACGTTTGAGTGTTTTTGTTTTTTGAAACTTGGTTACTTGCTTAAGTTTCTATTCCCGACATGTTTGCTAAGCAGTGTTGGATAGGGTTAGTCCTTAAATGGATGACTGCCAGTCTCGCTATAGTAACAATGAGTTAAACTCAATACATTAATAAAATTGAAACACTTTTTACCTTGACTCATATACATTGATAAGTCCTTAAATGGATGACTACCAGTTCACTATAGTAACAATGAGTTAAACTCAATACATTAATAAAATTGAAACACTTTTTACCTTGACTCATATACATTGATAAGTCCTTAAATGGATGACTACCAGTCTCGCTATAGTAACGATAAGTTAAACTCAATACATTAATAAAATTGAAACACTTTTTACCTAGACTCATATACATTGATAAGTGGTACTGTAATCTCTTTCAGCAACTGCGCACAATCCGTCACCCTGTAATCCTCCACTATGTTTGTTGCGATGAAGGTCCAGACGGTCCCCATCTGATGACAGAGAAAGTAGTCCCACTGGAACCAGCACTGTCCACCTTATCGGCCATAGAAATATGTGCTGGCTTGCAGAATCTTCTGGAAGGAGTTGCTTTTCTTCATGACCAGGTGAGTGCATTTATCCTAATTTCCACTTAAACAAGCCTTTAATAGTATTCATTAATGTACTAGTTTTTGTGTCACCGGCTGTAAGCAGAGGTGACATAGGGATCACTTTTCCATTGTCTGTCTGTCTGTCTGTCTGTCACACTTTTTCCGTCTCATTTCAGCAGGTGACACATGTGTTCCAGAGAACACTCTTGTATGTAACATGACATGTATGATATAGATTTTATTTGTCACAGTATTACTATATTAGCAAGTCTACGTTCAGTTTTCCCATATTGTTTTAATTTATTTTTATAGTAAATGTATTATGTACTTTAAATTGAATCTGTCATTCATGCTGAAATTATTGATTTGATTTAAACTTTTATTGATTTCACATTAATTGTAATGATAATTCTCGCAACTTATATAAATTACTTCATGATGCGTGTTTTATGTAGCTATAGGTTATATGAAACTGGGAATCAAACAAAGTGAGTCACTAGTGACCTCTATACTTACCAAACACCTTTGTCTGATTTTTATTCTTGCAAATTGTTTCTCTGAGAAAATGATCAAATAACTATTTTTCATCAGGCAGGGGCATCTCACAACAACATTCATCTTGGATCAGTATATATTGCCAGTGACGGAAGCTGGCGTTTGGGAGGCCTGGAGTTTGTTGCCAAGGTTAAAGACATAACTGCAGATTCCCTGGAAAAGTCGCGTTCTCAACGGCACGAGAATGCAATTACACCAGAAGAAAAGGTAAGTTGAGAAAAGTTTTTTACAAATGCATTTTTTGATGTCTTTAAATACAAAAATATTCATAATTGCTTTCGTTTCCATTCATTAGGATTACAAAAGAGGAGCTATGGACTTTTCCAAAGCTAACAAGGTTTCAATGACAATTGCATCTTTTCTTGTCTTTCCAGCAGGGGTCTTTGACCTTGACCCCGGAGCTTGGTCATGCCAGGGACGTGTACGCCCTCGCAGTCCTGGTTGAAGGTCTGTTGGAGAGGATGGATGACCTTGGTGACCTCACCAAAACCTTTGAACTGAGGATACAGGATGAGCGTCTCCATAGCGATCCCAGGCAGAGGCCAAAGATCAGATCTCTGCTAGAGGACAGGCTATTTACGTAAGTATTCTTCAACAGGAAAAACAGGCTATTTATATGACCTTATTAAAAATAATAGGCTTTTTGACCCCTATACAAATTTTTTATTTGGTGTTTTTTTTTTAATTACTTGTCTCGTAGAAGAAGTTGAAATGTTATTAATGATGCATATTGTTTTCATAATTGAATATGTTTGGTAATTTCTTATGTTTTTCGTTGTTATTGTTTTTGCAATAAACATTGATAAAGATTTTCACCCGTATCTTACAGAACCGAATTCCTTCAAATTGCATCATTCCTGAAACATATTACCTTAAAATCAGAAGAGGAGAGAAAGCATTTCTTCATGTAAGTACCTTTTGATTGACCTTTGACATATTTTCAGGTACTGCTTTATTTTTACCTTTAGCAGATAGGATAATATCTGCATTGTTCACTTGCTTGGTACTCAGCATATAAGGGTAGTTCCAGGACTGGTTGGCCCAATGTCCATAATGAGACTGGATGTGGTAATATGCCACATGTTTATGTCGTGATACTGCAAACCAACATTGAACCCCAAATCTTTGTTCAGTTGACTTCAGCTGTATTTTCAGAGTCTCATTGTATTTTGATGACATTAAATTTTGTGGAATATGTAATATTGTCAGTTTCATTGGTATCTATGTTATGTTCTAGAAAAACATGTTTACAGGGATTTGCTGGCCAAGTTGCTGAAGCTGCCAGAGGAGCTGGTTGGAAGGAGGCTGGAGCCCATCCTGTTGTCAAGATTTGTCATGCTGGACCCTGCAGCTGTTGACCACTTACTACCCAGTCTGCTGACCCATGTCCAGGTAAACATAGACACTAAAATGTAGAGCTACCTCTTTGTTTTGGGGAAACGGTGCTTCTTCCCACAGGGTTGGGAAAATTTTAGACATTGTTTATGGACATACATGCAATAATCATATACATGTATAAGTTTGTAACAATAATATAATAGTTCCTGTTCAGTAACTGTCTAGGATAACTGAAATGGAAATGGTATACAGTGCAACACTGTTATTTATGTTAGTTTTTTCGATTGAAGGAGGGATTTTGAAAAAATCACTGTATGAGCTATCAGGAGAGCATGTGTCTTCCAAAACAGAAGCAATAGTATATAAAAGTATTGCAAAAGCACCAGCAAATTTGAACTAGAACTAGAATTGAAGACCAGCTGTGCAGCTAAGAATCAAACAAAGTGACCTTTATACTTACCAAACATCTTTGATTTTTTATTCTTGTACATTGTTTCACCAGTAAAGAAGCAGAAGGTGGGGGAATCTGTGTTCTGATGACATAATTCTAGTGTTTGCATTATTTCCATGGCTAGAAAAGGAAAACATTAAAAATGTGTTACCTTTTTGATAATTTATTGATCAACCAAAATGAGACTATATTTACGAAAACACAATGTGATTCAGCATATTGCTTAACCCTTTCCCTCATAGAGGATACCATGAAAAGACCTATACGAACAGCATAAAACCAGATCAGCCTGCGAGTAACTCGCAGGCTGATCAGGTTATATGCTGTTCGCTGCTCCTCAGTGGTCTGGAAATGAGGATTTTGTAATTAAATTTGGTATGGTTTAACTGTGGTTTTCTGCAGATCAGGCTTTATGTAGTACCTATTGAGTGTGTCATGTTTAATGTAATTGATTGACTTAAATTATGGGTTTATTTTATACAAATCCTTTATCAATTTTTTACTAAAATATATTCTTGACTAACCCTCTCCACACACACATACAAAGGCAACTGAAATATTCAAGAGCGCCTGATTTAAAGAAGAAAAACACTGTCTGCTTAAATAATGTCCTGGGAAATTTATTTGTATTCTTTGTTCTAACTTATCTCTGTAGCATGTTTTTAATTTAGCTGTTGTTTATTTTGCGGTACTTGTATTATAACCGGATTGTATGCCTGTTATTATGATCATAACCCCATGTTGTTACTTTGTAATAGTGGGTGAATAAATTTACCGTCTGTCTGTCTGTTTTATGCCTGAGATTCTGAAAATAAAGACTTTTTATCAATCAAATAAAGGATTTGTAAATTGTATTGGTATATCTGTTTTATCTAATTTTCCCCTGCCAATTCGAAGAATGGATGGGGTAATTATTTGTGTGTTGTCCATCTTTCCATTTGCTGAACAGCACAGAACAAATCTGTATGACATTCCAGGTATAAGTATTATACAATATGGAGGAATATGCAAATAAAATGTATTAATAATATAACATTCCAGTTTTTTGGATTTTTTCATTTTCATGTAGAAATTGAGCAGTTTCACGGTGGATGTCAAATTATGGCGTGTGCAGATTTAATTGATTTGGTCTGAGCTCAATCTATGGGAAACGAACTATTTTTCAAGGATTTTAATTTCAAAGAGGGGGTTGGCACTATCTGGGGGTACATGCTATCCATGTTTTTCCTCAGTAAAAACCAAAGACCTATAATATCTGAATAGGTCTTTGGTAGAACAATAACTTTTTTCATTTTTTTTTAAGTATTTATTACTACTATAATACAATTGTTTGGTAAATAATGTCTTTGTTTGGAAATAAAAAATCGTAATTTGAATGGGATATTTGGAAATTCTGCCTGATTTCAAAGAATTTTCAATTTGGGTAGTGGGTCAGAAAATACAACCTTTTAAACCTGCTCAGGCAGATAAGGGTTTTAATGCTGATCATGCTTTACAGTGGCACACCATGGTGTGAAACAGCATGAGTGATGAGAAATGTGATTATCACACAAATCTCTATATTTCCAGACGGAACAGAAATCCCGGAGATTCCCAGTGTTCCCATGACACCACTCTTTCAAGAATTCCATTACAGGATATACGTGGTTCCTAAACTTGTGAAAATGTTCTGTGTCCATGACTTCCATATACGCAAGATACTGTTGACTTATTTCATGCATTATGTACATCTCATTGATAAGGAGGTTTTAGAGCTGGATATATTCCCGCAGGTAATTCTTGGTTTTATCTTTTGTGTAATTTTACTTTACGAGAGTCATTTACTGGCAAACAGTCAGTTCAAGTCTCCCTTACAAAACTTAATTTGTTCATTCAAAATGGGCCATTATTTTTTTTTCATACCTTGCTCAGAAAATCCTATTTTTATAAAATATTGTAATTAATTGATTCAGATTAAAAAAAACAAAAAAACAAACTTTCAGCCTTTATTTTGAAGGTGCCATGAAAATAGATTGTAGGAAAAAGAGTATTCTCCAGCATTATTTAAGATGATTAATTAAAACAAAATGAAATGTAATTCAGAATTTCTTGCTTTAACTGATTGAAAACTATAATGATACACTGTTGTTGAATTTCCATCTGTCAATCAGTTAATAATTTGCAATGTTTGACAGAGATTTGTCGTTGTTTTTCGTCTCCTACTGCTAAGTTGACTTAATGGATTTAAATCCAGATCTTATTTCAAGAACTGGCACATTAATTAACTTCTGTATTTTTTTTAGGTCAAATTATGTAATTTATCTATGTTTTTATCTATAAAATTATAAATAGTAAATTTTACATTAGTAAAGCTACCAAAGCAAGATTTTGTGTATTTGTTTGTGATTCAATATCTTAAATTGTAAGCCGTTCTATTCCCATTTTGTATTAACCCTTTCCCTCATAGAGGACACCATGAAAAGACCTATGCGAACAGCATAAAACCAGATCAGCCTGCGATTAACAGGTTTTATGCTGTTCGATGCTCCTCAGTGGTCTGGAAATGAGGATTTTGTTAGCTCACCTGAGCAAAGCTCAGGGTGAGCTATTGTGATCCCGTGAGTGTCCGTCGTCCGTATGTGCGTCGTGCGGTGTCAACAGTTTTAGTGTTTACACTATATCGCCTTTATTTCTTTAGCAACCATCTTCAAACTTTAAAACAAAGTTTATGACCATAATGTCTCGATTGAGTTCGATTATGGCTAAGATGGGTCAATTAGGTCAGGAGTTATGCCCCTTTAATTAAAAAACCATTTCACTTTTTGCATCTTCATCTTTTGAGCAATCAGCTTCAACCTTTATGGCAATGCTTATGACTATAATGTCTGCATTGAGTTTGAATATGGCTGTGATCGGTCAATTAGGTCAGGAGTTAAGCCCCCTTTAAGCTCGACTATTCGAAGAATATGAGAGCTATTGTAGTCACCCTGGCGTCGGCGTCGGCGTTGGCGTTGCAGCTTTTGGTTAAAGTTTTGCGTGCAAGTTACTATCATCCTTATATCTCAATAACCGTTTATAGTATTGACTTGAAAGTTTATAAATATGTTCAGGGGCATCATAAAAACCAAGGTAGATAACTCTTGACTGAATATAATATGAATTATGGCCCCTTTTTAACTAAGAAATTTTGGTTAAAGTTTTGCATGCAAGATACTCTCATGCTTATATCTCAGTATCCAGGCATGCAATTGATTTTAAACATCTTTAAGGTAGATAACTCTTGATGGAATATGTTGCAAATTATTGCCCTTTTAACATAGAAATTTTGGTTAAAGTTTTGCATGCAAGTTACTGTCATGCTAATATCTCAGTATCCAGGCATGGGATTGATTTGAAACATCTTTAATATGTTTAGGAGTATCATACTATCAAGGTAGATAACTTTTGATAGAATATATAACAAGTTATGACCCCTTTTCATACTTAGAAATTTTAGTTTAAGTTTTGCATGCAAGGTACTTTCATGCTTATATCTCAGAGTCCAGGCATGGGATTGATTTGAAACATCTTTAATATGTTTAGGAGTATCATACTTTAAAGGAATATAACACTTGATGGAATGTATTAAAAATTATGACCCCTTTAACTTAGAATTTTGGTTAAATTTTTGCATTCAAGCTACTATCCTCAGATATATCTCAGAAATTGCTTGTGGAATTGACTAGAAAGTTCAGGAGTGTCTTCTGGGGCATCAGAAAACCAAGGAGGATAACTTTTGGACTGAATTTTATACCAATAATGGTCCTTTTCTAACTTGGATTTTTGGTTAAAATTTTGCATGCACAGTGTTATTGTGATTATATTTCAGTAACTAGGCATGGGATTGATTTTAGACTTCATAAAAATATTAAGGGGTATCAGACTATCAAGGTATATCATTTTTGACTTTTATTATGTACAGGGTATGTGAAGGGCAAGAATTGAAATAGATTTCATTTGATTTACCAACAAGCATTTTGAATAGTCGAGCGTGCTGTCCTCTGACAGCTCTTGTTATAAAGAAAAATGCCAGATTTCACTTTGTTTACACTCTATTATCTTTATCTTTTGAGCAATCATCTTCAAACTTTATGACAATGTTTATGACCATAATGTCTTGATTGAGTTCGATTATGGCTGAGATCGGTCGATTAGGTCAGGAGTTATGCCCCTTTTAATATTAAAAAAAATGCCAGATTTCACTTTGTTTACACTCTAGCATCTTCATTTTGTTAGCAATCATCTTAAACTTATTCAATGTTATGATGCCCCTTTTAATATTCAGAAAATGCCATATTTCACTTTGTTTACACTCTAGCATCTTCATATTTTGAGCAAACATCTTAAAACTTTATGGCAATGCTTATGACCATAATGTCTCGATTGAGTTTGAATATGGCTGAGATCGGTCAATTAGGTCAGGAGTTATGCCCCTTTCAATATAAAAAATGCCAGATTTCACTTTGATTACACTCTAGCATCTTCATCTTTTGAGCAATCTTCTTCAAACTTTATGACAATGTTTTAGACCATAATGTCTTGATTGAGTTCGATGATGGTTGAGATCGGTCAATTAGGTCAGGAGTTATGCCCCTTTTAATATTAAAAAAAATGCCAGATTTCACTTTGTTTACACTCTAGCATCTTCATTTTTTAAGCATTCATCTTCAAACTTTATGACAATGTTAATGACCATAATGTCTCAATTGAGTTCGATTATGGCTGAGATCAGTCAATTAGGTCAGGAGTTATGCTCCTTTTGATATTCAAAAAATGCCAGATCACGATGTTTACACTCTAGCATCTTCATCTTTTGAGCTATCATCTTCAAACTTAATGACATTGTTAATGACAATAATGTCTTAATTGAGTTCAATTGTGGCTGAGATGGACCAATTAAGTCAGGAGTAATGCCCCTTTTAATACAAAAAAATGCAAGATTTCACTTTGTTTACTCTTTACCATCTTCATTTTTTTAAACAATCTTTTTTAAACTTTAAGACAATGTTTATGCCCATAATCTCGCAATCGGGTTCAATTATAACTGATAGTGACTAGTTAATTTAGGAGTTATGCCCTTTTCAGCATAAAAAAAGTCAGATTTCACTTTGTTTACACTCTAGCATCTTTATTTCTTAAGCAATCATCTTTCTCAGGTGAGCGATCAAGGGCCATCTTGGCCCTCTTGTAATTAAATTTGGTAAGGTTTAACTGTGGTTTTCTGCAGATCAGGCTTTATGTGGTACCTATTGAGTGCGTCAAAATGAGTCTATATGAGGGAAAGGGTTAAATCATATTCAGTATCATAATTTTCACTGTCATTATACTAAAGGTGCTACTAGGGTTACGGGATACCAGCAATGTGATAGCCTGTCTAAGTCTCCATGCCTTGGCAGAGATGGTACCCATCTCGGGCAGAGACGTCATCATTGGTGGTAAAAGTAAAACAAACTTCAAGGAAGGCATGCCAAAGGTAAAGTATTGTTCCAGGTCTATTTCTATTCTCCTGTGTTTTCTTCTTTTGATATTTTACAGAATTCAAAGCCTTAACAATTTAACCTTTGTGTCACCTGCTGTAAGCACAGTTGACACATAGGGATCACTTCTCTGTAATCTGTCCGGGCAGACACTTGTTGGGTATGGAGAAAAACAGGTTACTGTCTATTCCATTCATTTTTTTCTGAATAGCATGTGTTGTTGGGTAGTTATAAACAAAAGAAGTACCCAACAAGTATCCTCTTGTAAAAATGTCCATTCATCCATCAGTCTTTCACACTTTTTCAATTACAGAGTCACGTGATTTGATCATATCTTATTCTATATAGATACAGAGATGTCAATGTGAAGCTGAATTTGTATATTATTAATCTCTATTTAACTAATTTCTAACAATCAAAATATGACCAGTATAT
>CM037787.1:57208541-57258541 GCA_021229015.1 Solen grandis | reverse complement strand
TTGACAGGACATGTACTTAAAAATATATAAAATAAACCGCATTATTTTCCAGTGGTAAATTTCAGCTGACTATATTTCTGAAGACTTGGAGCTTGATCCTCACTGGGGTCGGATTTTTTTTTTAAATTTCAAAGGCACAAAATACTGATTCATACCCAAGAACAGTCAAGAGAGACTGGTATAAATTGGAGAAAAATATGCATCCTTATCTCAAGAAATAAATTTACATAAAACCATTTTTTTAAGGCAGTATATACCCTAAACACATTTACTGCCATAACTGTTTCAATACCCTTTATTTCATATACTACGAAATCATTAATTTTCATGGGACACTAATTTTCATTGATCTCCTGGAGGGTTTTATTGATGAATATTAATCCCCATGAAAGCCTACCCCTCATATTGGAAATGGCAAACAGAGCAAAACCAGATCAAACATGCTTGTACTTATTGGGTCATCACAAATTAAGCCTACACCTCATAATGACTCATTCTGATGCACTGGAAAACAGAGCAGACCCTGACCAGATAGCAATTAACATAAACTGTCCAATCCTCTGTCTGTTCATACATTGTAGCTGAGATCCTACACAGTCTGCATGACAAAGAAATGTTAATTTATAGGTTAAACTTATTATTTTACGTTAATTGGGAAACCTCCATGGCCGAGAGGGTAAAGTCACTGACTTTAACACTCTCTCAGCCCCTCACTGCGCCGTTTCGAATCCCGGCAGGGTAATTCGGATTTTCATGAGAGGAAGCCTTCCAGCTGGCTTGCGGTAAGTTGGTGGTAATTAGCTGGACGTCGCTATATGACTGAAATACTGTCGAAGCAACGGTAAACTCAAATAGTCAAGTTTTTAATTGGGAAACAAATTCTTTCAACTTATTCTAATCACTCGCAACAGTTCCTGGATTGGACCAGTACTTTGGGCCTGGGAAGATCCTTCCCCCTCAATGGGTTTTAAACTAACAACCTTGGGATTCGCAATCAGGTACATTACCACTGGACCACTGCCCCCTATTGATAACTTCATATGTTTGAAGTTCAGTAAATAAATATACACCAAGCCATAGATTTTTGCATGAATATTCATAAGGTAAAGGATTAACTATCTCTTTTTCATCTTGTCTTACTTTTTTGCACATAACTTTACAAATTGAGTAAAAATTTAGTCCAGTATCTCATATTTTAATTGCCTCCCACGAAATGTATAATAAATATTAAAGTTGAAAGGTATAATTCCCACTACTGAAATATGCAATTCTGCAATCAGTGTAAAACAATTATTCAAACAGAAGATTAATCCGTTCAAATTATATCAAAAGTCAACATCATAAAGTACTGCCATTTTAATGGTATGGCTCATGCTAATTAAGAATGCATGACCAAAGGAATGTAAAAATACAAGAAAAATCCAGATATACATTATAGCCCTCTATCTTGACAAAAGTTAAATTGCACAGAAAACCCTTCACATTATTGGCAATTAAGTCTCTGTCTGAATATGCATCCTTTTCCCTTAAAAAAAATGTTCATCAAAACATAATCCATTATCAACATTCAATGAAATATATTTTCCACGTGAAAAAAAAAAATGCAAGTTTTCACAAGGACTTTTGTCATCAAAAAAAGTTGAGACTCATAACCAAACAAAACAGATATGAAAAACAAGAGGCCCATTTTGGCCCTAAATCGCTCACCTGAGATAAATAGGTTGACCCAAGGAACATCTGTACCAATTTATTTTAAAATCTGACCAGTAGTTTTGAAGAAGATGATTTTTAAAGTTTTCATATTTTTTTTTCTTTTTGTTGCCATGGCAACCAGAGTTCTATATGGATCAAGTTTATTTTAGGAACTTTTGTGAAGGTTGACCCAAGGATCATTCCTGCCAAATTTAATCAAATTCTGTCCAGTGGTTTCAGAGGAAATGTTGATTAAAGTTTTCCTTATATACATATAAGGCAAATAAGCCCCGCCCCTGGCGGCCATGTTTTTTACGGATCGGAAATATTTTAGCAACTTTGGTAGAGGTTGACCCAAGAAACATCTGTACCAATTTATTTTAAAATCTGGCCAGTAGTTTTGAAGAAGATGATTTTTAAAGTTTTCATATTTTTTTTCTTTTTGTTGCCATGGCAACCAGAGTTCTACGTGGATCAAGTTTATTTTAGCAACTTTTGTGAAGGTTGACCCAAGGATCATCCCTGCCAAGTTTAATCAAATTCTGTCCAGTGGTTTCAGAGGAGATGTTGTTTAAAGGTTTCTCTATATACATATAAGGCAAATAAGCCCTGCCCCTGGCGGCCATGTTTTTTTATGGATCGGAATAATTTTAACAACTTTGGTAGAGGTTGACCCAAGGAACATCTGTACCAATTTATTTTAAAATCTGGCCAGTAGTTTTGAAGGAGATGATTTTTAAAGTTTTCAAATTATTTTTCTTTTTGTTGCAATGGCAACCAGAGTTCTTCATGGATCAACTTTATTTTAGCAACTTTTGTAGAGCCTTACCCAAGGAACATTCCTGCCAAGTTTCATTAAATTCTGTCCAGCGGTTTCAGAGGAGATGTCATTTAAAGCAAATTGTTGACGACGGACGACGACGGACGCCGGACGAAGGGCGATCACAAAAGCTCACCTTGAGCACTTTGTGCTCAGGTGAGCTAATAAACTTGATTTCCACAAAAGCAGATGTCTTCTAGACAAGACATGAAACAGCACCAATGTCAACTTTGACCTTTCAGTTTGACCTTGACTTCACATGACTGAAACATTAGCCATATATCTCATCTCACTTACAAGGGCTCTGCACATTAAAGTATCATATAGTTCTCTCTCTCTTTATATATTATAGTTATATATATATATATATTTAGAACTAAATGTCTTCATGTGATATAGTTATATATATATTTAGAACTAAATGTCTTCATGTGAGGGTCCCTGTGATTGCACTATGCACCTTTAACAAAATCTGACCATGGGTTCAAAAGATAAAGAGCGGACACAATTTGTGGCAGGGACACAAACAGACTGACTGAGAACTGGACCAAAAACTATGTCTTTCCATTATAAATAAGGGAAGAAAAAATAAAAACATGCATTATTGAGCAGATAATGAAAAGATTGGTAAATGCTTGAATTCCAAATGAGCCCTTCAGGTTAATGCTTAACAACACAGTTTTACAAAATCGTTTGACAGTAGTGACTATTATTTGAACTTTTCTGAAAACACACACACACAAACATTAATGCTTACAAAGGAATGTTGCACATCATTCATTTCACAAACCTTTTTCTTCCAAAAGCAATTTTCATTAAAACTTTCACTGAGATAGTACCATCAACTTCTAAATAATAATCAAACATGCATAATGAACAAGAGGGCCAAGATGGCCCTAAAGACGCTCACCTGAGGACATTTGTGCTGACCAAGTTTGAGGAAGATTGAATCAAAATTGTGGCCTCCAGTGTGTAAACAAGGTTTTTCTAAGATTTGACCTACTGACCTACTTTTCAATCGCTTTTTAGGTCTATTAGATTAATGATCTTCGATAATTTGTTGAAATTTCTGAGGAGAATCGTATACCTACCAAACTGAAACCGGAAATGGAGGGCTGAATAGTTTCCTAATTTTTCATTGGTTAATAATATTATAACCTAAATCGACCGAATGTGTTTTTATTACCAACAATACGATTATCTGTACTTTCATATCTTTCTTAAAGAAAACCTTAATTCAAAATATACAATTGACACAATATATTCTCTTAGTCTTTTTATCATTTTATTTAATCGTAGATACTGATTTTAATATAAAACATATATCAAGTATGTAATTTAAAGTAAAAAGTGATTCAATCAAGGGCCAAATTTTAACCATTATCTAGTCATAATCTCTCAAACTAGTAATATTGCAAAATATTTTTTTTATGATTGGTCTATATGAATTATGTGGGTACGAACCACTAGACAATATTTCACATCATATCTATAGATTAAGCTCTAGGTCTTTTCCTATGTAACTCTATGTGAAACAAGTGACCACTGGTGCGGGGTCATTTATCACCGCAAGGCTATGATTTGAACAACTGAGGTAATGAACCATTATATGATGCTACATACCAAAAATCTAAGCTCTAGGCCTTCTGGATTTATAGAAGAATATTTTTAATGATTTTCCTATTTAAATCTATGTAAAACAAGTGACCCCTGGTGCAGTGGCATTTATCACCATAGGGCTATGATTTGAACAATCTTGGTAATGAACCATTAGATGATGCTACATACCAAATATCTAAGCTCTGGGCCTTATGGATTTACAGAAGAAGATTTTTAAAGATTTTCCTATATAACTCTATGTAAAACAAGTGACCCCTGGTGCGGGGGCATTTATCACCATAGGGCTATGATTTGAACAATCTTGGTAATGAACCATTAGATGATGCTACATACCAAAAATCTAAGCTCTAGGCCTTGCAGTTTTGCAGAAGAAGATTTTCAAAGTTTGAGTTTTTAAAATCTATTTTTAGCTCCTGTGACCTACTTTTTCAACCAATCTGAATAATTTGTACAACTTTGATAGAGGGCATCATAAGGATGATTCCTGTGAAGTTTGGTCAAAATCCCTTCAGCGGTTCAGGAGGAGATGTTCTTTAAAGCAAATTGTTGACGACGGACGGACGCACGCACGGACGACGGACAAAAGGTGATCACAATAGCTCACCTTGAGCACTTCGTGCTCAGGTGAGCTAAAAAAGTATCACTAAGATGCTAGGCATGCTTATATATAACTACTGAAATTTATTTAAAAAAAAATGAATTTAAAACACTATACACATTTATATTTAACAATCTTTGAGAGATAGAGAGTGAGAAAGCAAGGAAGATAAAAGATTCAACTACACTGTTAATGAAATATTTCAATATTCACAGTGTTGCTGATTTGATTTCTACTAAAATTAAGATACATCTATACCATTTTCCCAATAGTTTTCATAAAATTTTGATTCTTTAAAGATCATGTAAATAAAATTATTATATTTCAAAGAAAGAATGAGTGCCAACATAAGTATACACCATATATTGATTTTTAACATAATTTTGTAACATTTCAAAATATATAATAATGCCAAAACCTTAGACTAGTATACAAGTATAAAGGGAAAAAAACATGATATTTGAACCTGTGAAAAATGACAAAATCTTCTTTTTCAGGATAATATATGAAGATTTCTTCCTCCATTGGATGCATAGTATGGCTTAAATTTATGGACAAGAGTGTTCTTTGGAACACATGAGTCACCTGCTGAAGTGTGATGGACAATGGACAAGAGTGTTCTTTGGAACACATGAGTCACCTGCTGAAGTGTGATGGACAGACAGACTGACAGACAGATGATGGAAAAGTGATCCCTATACATGTTATGTCACCTCTGCTTACAGCAGGTGACACAGTAAAAAGAGATGGGTCCCTTAGGCCAGGTTTATACACACTGTTTTCACAAGAATAATTATACTTCTATTTAAGGCAACATTTTGTCAACTTGCAGTCCAATCCAAGCTCAGATTGCTTTACAAGTTAGTAGTAAAAGAGACAAAAAAAATCTTACATAGTAAAAATAGAACCAGTCTGAAAATCTATTCTCAAATTTGTATAATGAGGTTTTCATGCAATAAATGGTACCTACATACAAATAAAGAAACATTTACAATAGTTTTGCACTAAGCATTTTGATATAGAAAAGCATGAAAGATTTTCAGATTGCATTCATTAATATTCATAGCTGGACTTTTTCATTTTTGTAAGTTTTTTTAATAAAAAATTATTACAAACCAAAGCTATAACTGAGGATGAGCGATACACTTGCGACACAACTTAGTACAAGTCCAAGGTAAAGACTCCCATATAGCTGTTTATCCCAGATTTCTAATTTTAGCACAGTGACTGTAACGCCAATAATAAATCCCGAACTTAACCCAAGCAATCTTTTGTGGCACTAAAAAAACTGTTCCAATTGTCAGTGCAATATCAAAATCTGTTACTTAAGCAATTAGCGAGATAATGCCTTATACCTAGTTACTGAGATATCATCTCATAGCATCTGATTAGCTGTTAATGAAATAACCACTCATAAAATGTTACTGAGATGACATCTTATACATGGTTACTGAGATAATATCTTACTGCATCTCACAATCTGTTACTGAAATTACCACTCATAAAATGTTACTGAGATGACATACATGGTTACTGAGATAATATCTCATTGCATCTCATAATCTGTCACTGAAATTACCGCTCATAGGCTGTTACTGAGATAACCTTTATTAGGCTGAACTGAGATGGCATCTCATAAGTGGTTACTGAGATATCTTAAACCACAAATGAGATAGATTCTCAAAACATTTCCAAAGCCATTATTGAGATGACAACTCCTAAGCTATTACTGAGATACTGAATTTCAGGTCACCAGGACAGGCATGATTCCAGTATAGCCCCTCACTTCACAACGTAGGATGAAAGTACATGTATAAATATTGCTGGTTATGAGGAACAATTTGTTGAGGGGTCTGTACATGGCAGTGAGAAGGGAGGGTTTCCAAGAGGATCCGCCTGGCTGATCATCACCAATCCTCTTCGCCCCACCCACCTCCGTCCTCTGTTGGCTAAAAAACAGAAGAGGCATAAAGTCACTCAATATAGCGTTTCCATCTTACTTGTACTTAACCCTTTCCCTCATAGAGGAAACCATGAAAAGACCTATGCGAACAACATAAAACCAGATCAGCCTGCGAGTAACTCGCAGGCTGATCAGGTTTTATGCTGTTCGCTGCTCCTCAGTGGTCTGGAAATGAGGACTTTATAATTAAATTTGGTATGGTTAAACTGTGGTTCTCTGCAGATCAGGCTTTATGTGGTACCTATTGAGTGCGTCAAAATGAGTCTATATGAGGGAAAGGGTTAATATAAGTCAAATGTTGGACAGTCAAAGGAGAATTTATCTGAATACCATGCCTTATCCAAGATACTGCCCTAGTCCTGACACAAGCTTGTATCTATCATATTATCATATTCTATTGGTTTGTTGAGGTTAACATCCCACAAACGGTATTTCACCCATTTGGGGACTTTTGTCTTCATGAGACCGATACAGCGTTTCCTTACTGCAATATCACGCCATAGACATATGGCATGATACCACACCCAATCATATTATCCTGACACTGGGCCAACCAGTCCTGGAACTACCTTTATATGCTCAGTGTAAAGCAGTACTAACCAGTAGTTTTTGTATGTCATAGCAAGGTATCCAAGCCACAACTTCCAGTTTCACTTAGTGATGGAGCATAAAAACCAATGGCATCAAATAACACAGCTAAATAACATACCTCCACATCTTGCACATCAAATGATATTGTTTTCCCTTCAGTCGCTGTCAATCCCGTTGTTTTCACTTCCTCGGCGGTATCCCTTTTTACCAGATATCCCATCATGCACTGTTGGCAACAAACTTAACGCAGCAGGTTTGACTTCAATTTTAGGCGCCATATCCGCAAAGAAGTCGAAAGGATCACTAGATGGATTACTGACCTTAATGTCTAATGCTTTGATATCAAAATGAGAACCCAAAGCTTCTGTCTTTTTGTGGGGAGATTTTTTAATACTGTTAGACACATTTGTCTCTTTGTCCAGTTTGTGAAATGATTCTATTGATTTTATTTCATCCTCGAACAATTGAGCAGTTTTACTGTCTTTTCCTGAACTGAGACTATCTGACTGCTTTTTAGATTTCTTGGTTGACAGCTTCATGCTACCACCTAATGAGGAATGCGAGACTGTTTGTGATACAGGGTGCTCAACACCCCGTTTTGGAAGATCCGCGTAAATAAAATTTGGTGTCTGTGTCTCTGACTTGGATTTTTCATCTCTATCCATGGTTTGTAACTCTCTCTCAATTTCATCACTAATGTCTGAGTCACCTCCCCTTGTCTCCTCCCAATCTGACCAATCAGATTTCTCCGTTTCCTCAGTCATCACATGATCATCAACATGGCTACCATCAGTAATGTCATGCACTGACTCTGTGGTGACATCCACTGGATCTTGGTCATTGTCAGCTGATTGGTCATCGGAATGACCATAACTGACCACAGAAGTGTTTTCTGACCTTGATGGAGATGACTGGACATTTGCGCTGTCTTTGTCTGGATTTGACAATCTTGGGTGAATTGGTATTACTGTCCTTCTTGTTTTGAGCAGATTCAACTGAAAAAAAAATCTTTCTTTATATTTTTGAAGGTTGGACCAGTATATTGTGGCTGGAAAGACAAGAAACAAGAGGGCAAAAATGGCTCTGTATCGCTCACCTGAGATGTTAAACGATTACTGTACTTTCAATGAAAAATGAGAAAGAACTGGTCACAAGGTTTTTCTAACATTTGCTCTACTTTTTTACCCAACCTGACCAAGTAAAATACTCATCAAAGATTTCATTTTTAAAAAAAATATTCTAAGTTCCAATAGGTTGGGGCCAAAAATATGGCCTCTAGAATGTTCACACGGTTTTTCAAAGATTTGCCCTGGTGACATACATTTTTTCTCAATATTTTTGCTGTAAATTGGAAAGTTGCATAATGATGTAGTGTCATTAATCTATAGAAAAGAAGAACAAAAAAGTCTGAAAATGAATTCACTTACTCTTTTGCTTTTCCCTAACCAGTTTTCTTTCCTCCCTTCTCTTTTTCATTTCCTCCCTTTTCTTTTCCCTTTCTTTCCATTTCTCATCCTCATTTCTGCTTATATGATTGTCACTATAATAAAAACATCAATTACTAAATAAACAGAAGCCAAGAAGGACCTATTAACCAATGAGCTCTCAACAGCTATGATGGAAACTCCTGACACATGTTGTATTTAATATAAATTACCGTAATAATTAAAAAGTTACTTGCAGGCTGATCAGATTACATACTGATTGCTTCACATCAGTACCTTTATGATGGAAAAAAAACATTGTTAACTTTTATTTTTTTTTATGTTGAAATAAGTTCTTACAACTTAAAATAATCCCTTTTAATGGTTCCCAGGTTGGACCAGAACTCCCTACCCAACAGGGTTTGAATCCAAAACTTTCGGATTTGCAGTCGGGTATACCACAGCTACCTCGAAAGGAACATTGTAAACTTATTTCTTTTACATCTATTAAGTAAAATTTCTTAAAACTTCTACAAATCCTTCTTGATTGTTCCTCAGTTGAACCAGTACTTTGCAAGATGTAACCCTGTTAGATTACACTGTTGTATTTCCAAAGGCATCAAATTTGTTTTATAGGGTAAGTTAAGTAAGTTGCATGCAGGTAAGGTTTTAAACTGGATGCATATATAACGGTTTTATATTGCTCCCTACAAATCGATTCAATGAAGTACGAAGATAACACAAAAACATGTTTGGAATGAGGGATGGTTCTATCCTGCTCAGACTTTAAAATGGCATAAAAGGTAAGAGCAGAGCTTTTCTCCCTTATTTCTCATTGGCCATTCATAGGCATCTTCCCTTTTAAAAATTTCATTTCAAATAATGAGTTTTCCCAAATTTGCTTTTCATTCAAGAAATTCTCTTCACATGTGTCACCTGCTGACAGGACGTACAAGCGTGACAGAAAAAGAGTGACAGACAGACGACAGAAGAGTGATCCCTATGTGTCACCTCTGTTACTGCAGGTGACACCCGCCCCCCCCCCCAAAAAAAATGGTATGAATGCAGAATGCCCATTCCCCATCCTCTTAAAAAAGGGGCTGAAAGGGTTTACAACTTACCTGAGTCGGGCCAGATCTTTCAGTTTAATCTTGCCCATGACCCCCCTGACATTGGTTGCCTGGGAGGGTACCTGGGTGGAGCCTCTATGGTTCAGAGTGCTGGGGCCGTTGCTGGGTACAGAACCATCAGTCTTCTAGCGTGAAGAAAATATGTGTGAAAAACAGGATTATAATCATACCTGAATTACAAAGTGGTCAAAACAAAATATACGGAAACAAAAAAGGAACACAGGGTAACAAAAATATAATTTATGTTTTTTATTTTGAATATACTGGTCATATTTTGATTGTTAGAAATTAGTTAAATAGAGATTAATAATATACAAATTCAGCTTCACATTGACATCTCTGTGTGAAAGACTGATGGATGAACGGACATTTTTACAAGAGGATACCTGTTGGGTACTTCTTTTGTTTATAACTACCCAACAACACATGCTATTCAGAAAAAAATGAATGGAATAGACAGTAACCTGTTTTTCTCCATACCCAACAAGTGTCTGCCCGGACAGATTACAGAGAAGTGATCCCTATGTGTCAACTGTGCTTACAGCAGGTGACACAAAAGTTAAATTGTTAAGGCTTTGAATTCCATAAAATATCAAAACAAGAAAACAGGAGATTAGAAATAGACCTGGAACAATACTTTACCTTTGGCATGCCTTCCTTGAAGTATGTTTTACTTTTACCACCAATGATGACATCTCTGCCCGAGATGGGTACCATCTCTGCCAAGGCATGGAGACTTAGAGAGGCTATCACATCGCTGGTATCCCGTAACCCTAGTAGCACCTTTAGTATAATGACAGTGAAAATTATGATACTGAATATAATTTAACCCTTTCCCTCATGTAGACTCATTTTGACGCACTCAATAGGTACCACATAAAGCCTGATCTGCAGAAAACCACAGTTAAACCTTACCAAATTTAATTACAAAATCCTCATTTCCAGACCACTGAGGAGCAACGAACAGCATAAAAAAAACCTGATCAGCCTGCGAGTTACTCGCAGGCTGATCTGGTTTTATGCTGCTCGCATAGGTCTTTTCATGGTATCCTCTATGAGGGAAAGGGTTAATACAAAATGGGAATAGAACGGCTTACAACTTAAGATATTGAATCACAAACAAACACACAAAATCTTGCTTTGGTAGCTTTACTAATGTAAAATGTTCTATTCATACTTTTAAAGATAAAAACATAGATAAATTACATAATTTGACCTTAAAAAAATACAGAAGTTAATTAATGTGCCAGTTCTTGAAATAAGATCTGGATTTAAATCCAGTAAGTCAACTTAGCAGTAGGAGAAGAAAAACAACAACAAATCTCTGTCAAACATTGCAAATTATTAACTGATTGATAGATGGAAATTCAACAACAGTGTATCATTACAGTTTTCAATCAGTTAAAGCAAGAAATTCTGAATTATATTTCATTTTGTTTTAATTAATCATCTTAAATAATGCTGGAGAATACTCTTTTTCCTACAATCTATTTTCATGGCACCTTCAAAATAAAGGCAGAAAGTTTGTTTTTGTTTTTTTAAATCTGAATCAATTAATTACAATATTTTATAAAAATAGGATTTTCTGAGCAAGAGTATGTAAAAAAACAAGAGCTGTCACTGGACAGCACGCTCGACTATTCAAAATGCTTGTTGGTAAATCAAATGAAATCTATTTTAATTCTTGCCCTTCACATACTCTGTACATAATATACCTTGATAGTCTGATACCCCTTAATATTTTTATGATGTTTAAAATCAATCCCATGCCTATTTACTGAGACATAAGCACAATAACACTGTGCATGCAAAACTTTAACCAAAAATCCAAGATAGAAAAGGGCCATAATTTGTATAAAATTCAGTCTAAAAGTTATCCTCCTTAGTTTTCTGATGCCCCTGAAGACACTTCTTAACTTTCTAGTTAATTCCACAAGCAATTTCTGAGATATAAGCTGGATAGTAGCTTGAATGCAAAAATTTAACCAAAATTCTAAGTTAAAAGGGGGTCATAATTTTTAATATATTCCATCAAGTGTTATCTTCCTTTATAGTATGATACCCCTAAACATATTAAAGATGTTTCAAATCAATCCCATGCCTGGACTCTGAGATATAAGCATGAAAGTAACTTGCATGCAAAACTTTAACCAAAATTTCTAAGTTAAAAAGGGCAATAATTTGTAACATATTCCATCAAGAGTTATCTACCATGAAAGTATGATACCCTAAACATATTTAGATGTTTCAAATCAATCCCATGCCTGGATACTGAGATATTAGCATGAAAGTACCTTTCATGCAAAACTTTAACCAAAATTTCTATGTTAAAAAGGGGCAATAATTTGTAACATATTCCATAAAGAGTTATCTACCATGAAAGTATGATACCCAAAAACATATTAAAAATGTTTAAAATCAATCGCATGCCTGGATACTGAGATATAAGCATGAGAGCATCTTGCATGCAAAACTTTAACCAAAATTTCTAAGTTAAAAAGGTGCCATAATTTGTAATATATTCCATCAAGAGTTATCTACTTTGGTTGTCTGATGCCCCTAAACATATTCATAAACTTTCAAGTCAATACCATGAATGCTTATTGAAATACAAACTAGATAGAATCTTGCACGCAAAACTTTAACCAAATTTTCTATTGCATGCAAAACTTTAACCAAAAATTTCTAAGTTAAAAAGGGGCCATAATTCATATTAAATTCAGTCAAGAGTTATCTACCTTGGTTGTCTGATGCCCCTGAACATATTTATAAAGTTTCAAATCAATACCATAAACGGTTATTGAGATATAAGGTTGATAGTAACTTGCACGCAAAACTTTAACCAAAAGCTGCAACGCCAACGCCAACGCCGACACCAGGGTGACTACAATAGCTCTCATATTCTTCGAATAGTCAAGCTAAAAATAATGGCCCATTTTGAATGAACAAATTAAGTTTTGTAAGGGAGACTTGAACTGACTGTTTGCCAGTAAATGACTCTCGTAAAGTAAAATTACACAAAAGATAAAACCAAGAATTACCTGCGGGAATATATCCAGCTCTAAAACCTCCTTATCAATGAGATGTACATAATGCATGAAATAAGTCAACAGTATCTTGCGTATATGGAAGTCATGGACACAGAACATTTTCACAAGTTTAGGAACCACGTATGTCCTGTAATGGAATTCTTGAAAGAGTGGCGTCATGGGAGCACTGGGAATCTCCGGGATTTCTGTTCCATCTGGAAATATAGAGATATGTGTGATAATCACATTTCTCATCACTCATGCTGTTTCACACCATGGTGTGCCACTGTAAAGCATGATCAGCATTAAAACCCTTATCTGCCTGAGCAGGTTCAATGGGTTGTATTTTCTGACCCACTTCCCAATTTGAAAATTCTTTGAAATCAGGCAGAATTTCAAAATATCCCATTCAAATTACGATTTTTTATTCCCAAACAAAGACATTTTTTACCAAACAATTGCATTATAGTAATAATAAGTACTTAAAAAACCTGAAAAAAAGTTATTGTTCTACCAAAGACCTATTCAGATATTATAGGTCTTTGGTTTTACTGAGGAAAAACATGGATAGTATGTACCCCCAGATAGTGGCAAACCCCCTCTTTGAAATTAAAATCCTTGAAAAATAGTTTGTTTCCCATAGATTGAGCTCAGACCAAATCAATTAAATCTGCACATGCCATAATTTGACATCCACTGTGAAACTGCTCAATTTCTACATGAAAATGAAAAAATCCCGAAAAAATGGAATGTTATATTATTAATACATTTTATTTGCATATTCCTCCATGTTGTATAATACATATACCTGGAATGTCATAAAGATTTGTTCTGTGTTGTTCAGCAAATGGAAAGATGGACAACACAAAAAAAATTTCCCCATCTATTCTTCGAATTGGCAGGGGAAAATTAGATAAAACAGATATACCAATACAATTTACAAATCCTTTATTTGATTGATAAAAACTCTTTTATTTTCAGAATCTCAGGCATAAAATAGACAGACAATTAACTTTATTCACCCACTATTACAAAGTAACAACATGGGGTTATGATCATAATAACAGGCATACAATTCGGTTATTATACAAAGTACCGCAAAATAAACAATAGCTAAATTAAAAACATGCTACAAGAGATAAGTTACAACATAGAATACAAATAAATTTCCAAGGACATTATTTAAGCAGACAGTGTTTTTCTTCTTTAAATCAGGCACTATGGAATATTTCAGTTGCCTTTGTATGTGTGTGTGGAGGGGGTAAGTCAAGAATATATTTTAGTAAAAAATTGATAAAGGATTTGTTTAACATAAAATAAACCCATAATTTAAGTCAATCAATTACATTAAAACCTATTAGAATTGAAAAAACAACATTATCTTTGACTATGAAATTCATTATAATGCATTCCATTAAATATAATTAAATATTTAATTTAATCTAATTAACCAGTTAATCATCTTTGATGATTAATTATGGTAATCCATCTCAGTCATTAAAGAAACTAATTACAATTAATTAACAAAGCCTTTGATGTCCTTTGACAATGTCCACTTAACAAGTATGTCCTTTGACAATGTCCAATAAACAAGTAAATAGCAGTAATTAGATAAACACCAGTAAGATCAGATCATCTTACAAACTGTTAATTAGTCCGACTTCAAACAGATACTCCTTTGAATGACCAGTATAAATGTTGGTCATTTGAAGTTTGGGTCATTAACATCTTACAACTGACCACATCAGAAAATCCAGAAAAAAAGTATAAACCTGTTACCATGGATATTGTATCAGCAGCCTCTGACCTCAGACAACTTCTGGTTGTCCATGACAATGCAGTCAAACAGACAGATCTTCTAGGTAAGCAGCAGAACCAATAACAAATCTTTTAAAAAATATCATTTAGTTTACGTAAAACAATAAATTTTACATCAGTTGAGAAACAAGTTTTTGTAACAAATTCCAAATATATTTTGATATAATGTAAGTGAAAGTGGAAAATATCATATTCTTTTATGGAACTCAGTGTACCTCAGTGAAAATATGATCTCCTTCCTCACATTCTAACACATTAAATGTACTTCAGTGAAAATATCTCTCTCTTCACAATCTGTACCTCAGTGAAAATAAGATCTCTCTCCTCACAAAATGTACATCAGTCAAAATATAACATATGATCTCTTTCCTAATGACCACAACGGAAGATCTAGAAAAAAAAATCACTAATGCAAATATCTATCTTCTGATATAATTCATTAAAATATTAAACATGCTCTTTAAGATTGAATTGAGCAGACTGTATTTCTGTGTACACAATTTATTTTTCTTTCAGACAACCATGTGAGATCAGTCAGTCAGCGCCAGTTACAGTCAGCCATGGAGGGGAACCAGTCTCAGACTCTGGTTCTCCGTCTCTCTGTCAGTGAGGGGATCCAGCAGGTCTATACACAGTACCAGGCCAGGAAGTGGCAGCAGGTAATTTACTATATTCTGTACTATTACATAAGTAAGAGTCAATTTTGGTTGGAGAAAAACTATAAACCTCTTCCAGCTCTTATAGCTTATTAAAGATATAATGAGATTGATGCTGAAAATATCATGCCCTATATACCAATAGTTACCAAAATTGAACCTGGTCTGTATTTTGATATTACATGCTTACACACCAAATTTGATTTGGGTCTTACAGAAGTAAAAAAAAAAAAAAGGTGTTTTCTTTTGTTTTATTATCCCAACCAATTTATATACATCTATTTTCATAATAGAAGAATTCAAAGCAAAACATCCATGTAATTCAAACATTTGAATGACATGAATTATCTAACATTTCGTCTTTCAGGTACAGCAGACAGCTAACAGGATTGCCTGTGCCCTCCAGTCCAGTGACCAAGAGGAGAGATTAACCCTGAGGTCATCACCAGGACAACCAGTAGTGGCCAGCACCAAGACAGACAAGGCAGCAGTCATGTGGTCCAGTAGTTTCTGTAGTTTCTACAGGGGGTCTTAGGGAGGAACTGAAAGTACTGCTGAATAGTGCTATTGTTGGGAATGTGTCTAAATCATATCATGTAGATATGAGCTACCATATTCTTTTGGAAGTGTTGGTATTTGTTAAGCAATGTGCTGAATCACTTTGTGTTTTTGTGAATATAGTCTCATGTTGGTTGATCAATAAATTATCAAAAAGATAACACATTTTTCATGTTTTCCTTTTGCAAACACAAGAATTGTGTTATCAGAGCACAGCCTCACCTTCTGCTTCTTTACTGGTGGAACAATGTACAAGAATAAAAAATCAGACAAAGATGTTTGGTAAGTATAAAGGTCACTTTGTTTGATTCTTAGCAGCACAACTGGTCTACAATTCTAGTTCTAGTTCAAATTTGCTGCTGCTTTTGCAATACTTTTTTATACTCTTGCTTCTGTTTTGGCAGACACATGCTCTCCTGATAGCTCATACAATGATTTTTTCAAAATCCCTCCTTCAATCGAAAAATGTAGAACTAACATAAATAACAGTGTTGCACTGTATACCATTTCCATTTCAGATATCCTAGACAGTTACTGAACAGGAACAATTATTACAAATTTATACATGTATATGATTATTGTATGTATGTCCATAAACAATGTCTAAAATTTTCCCAACCCTGTGGGAAGAAGCACCGTTTCCCCAAAACAAATAGGTAGCTCTACATTTTAGTGTCTATGTTTACCTGGACATGGGGTCAGCAGACTGGGTAGTAAGTGGTCGACAGCTGCAGGGTCCAGCATGACAAATCTTGACAACAGGCCGGGTACCAGCCTCCGTCCCACCAGCTCCTCTGGCAGCTTCAGCAACTTGGCCAGCAAATCCCTGTAAACATGTTTTTCTAGAACATAACATAGATACCAATGAAACTGACAATATTACATATTCCACAAAATTTAATGTCATCAAAATACAATGACTCTGAAAACACAGCTGAAGTCAACTGAAGAAAGTTTTGGGGTTCAATGTTGGGCTGCAGTATCACGACATAAACATGTGGCATAAAACCACATCCAGTCACATTATGGACACCGGGCCAACCAGTCCTGGAACTGCCCTTATATTCTGAGAACCAAGCAAGTGAACAATGCAGAGATTATTCTATCTGCTAAAGGTAAAAATAAAGCAGTTCCTGAAAATATGTCAAAGGTCAATCAAAAGGTACTTACATGAAGAAATGCTTTCTCTCCTCTTCTGATTTTAAAGTAATATGTTTCAGGAATGATGCAATTTGAAGGAATTCGGTTCTGTAAGATACGGATGAAAATCTTTATCAATGTTTATTGCCAAAACAATAACAACGAAAAACATAAGAAATTACCAAACATATTCAATTATGAAAACAATATGCATCATTAATAACATTTCAACTTCTTCTACAAGACAAGTAATTCATAAAAACTAACACCAAAGAAAAAATTTGTATAGGGGTCAAAAAGCCTATTATTTTAAATAAGGTCATATAAATAGCCTTTTTTTCCTGTTGAAGAACACTTACGTAAATAGCCTGTCCTCTAGCAGAGATCTGACCTTTGGCCTCTGCCTGGGATCGCTATGGAGACACTCATCCTGTATCCTCAGTTCAAAGGTTTTGGTGAGGTCACCAAGGTCATCCATCCTCTCCAACAGACCTTCAACCAGGACTGCGAGGGCGTACACGTCCCTGGCATGACCAAGCTCCGGGGTCAAGGTCAAAGACCCCTGCTGCAAAGACAAGAAAAGATGCAATTGTCATTGAAACTTTGTTAGCTTTGGAAAAGTCCATAGCTCCTCTTTTGTAATCCTAATGAATAGAAAAGAAAGCAATTATGAATATTTTTGTATTTAAAGACATCAAAAGATGCATTTGTAAAAAACTTTTCTCAACTTACCTTTTCTTCTGGTGTAATTGCATTCTCGTGCCGTTGAGAACGCGACTTTTCCAGGGATTCTGCAGTTATGTCTTTAACCTTGGCAACAAACTCCAGGCCTCCCAAACGCCAGCTTCCGTCACTGGCAATATATACTGATCCAAGATGAATGTTGTTGTGAGATGCCCCTGCCTGATGAAAAATAGTTATTTGATCATTTTCTCAGAGAAACAATTTGCAAGAATAAAAATCAGACAAAGGTGTTTGGTAAGTATAGAGGTCACTAGTGACTCACTTTGTTTGATTCCCAGTTTCATATAACCTATAGCTACATAAAACACTATCCATAGCATCATGAAGTAATTTATATAAGTTGCGAGAATTATCATTACAATTAATGTGAAATCAATAAAAGTTTAAATCAAATCAATAATTTCAGCATGAATGACAGATTCAATTTAAAGTACATTATACATTTACTATAAAAATAAATTAAAACAATATGGAAAAACTGAACGTAGACTTGCTAATATAGTAATACTGTGAGAAATAAAATCTATATCATACATGTCATGTTACATACAAGAGTGTTCTCTGGAACACATGTGTCACCTGCTGAAATGAGACGGAAAAAGTGTGACAGACAGACGATGGAAACAGCCGGTGACACAAAAACTAGTACATTAATGAATACTATTAAAGGCTTGTTTAAGTGGAAATTAGGATAAATGCACTCACCTGGTCATGAAGAAAAGCAACTCCTTCCAGAAGATTCTGCAAGCCAGCACATATTTCTATGGCTGATAAGGTGGACAGTGCTGATTCCAGTGGGACTACTTTCTCTGTCATCAGACGGGGACCGTCTGGACCTTCATCGCAACAAACATAGTGGAGGATTACAGGGTGACGGACTGTGCGCAGTTGCTGAAAGAGATTACAGTACCACTTATCAATGTATATGAGTCTAGGTAAAAAGTGTTTCAATTTTATTAATGTATTGAGTAACTCATTGTTACTATAGCGAGACTGGTAGTCATCCATTTAAGGACTTATCAATGTATATGAGTCAAGGTAAAAAGTGTTTCAATTTTATTAATGATTAATCAAGTTACTATAACGAAACTGGAGTCATCCATTTAAGGACTAACCCTATCCAACACTGCTTAGCAAACATGTCTGGAATAGAAACTTAAGCAAGTAACCAAGTTTAAAAAAAAACAAAAACACTCAAACGTTTGGCTGTTGCAAAACATGCAATGTATAAAAAGTCATGTACAAAAAATATTATTTTTTTTTTAAATTTTCTTATTAAATTCAAACTTATTATTTTTAACATATTATGTCATGATTTCCAGTACTACCAGCAAGTCTACTATACTTCAAATTACTCATAAGCTTTTCTTTTATTGCTAGTCCTGTATTGCAATATGTATTGTATCATAGGAAACTTAGCAATACTCAGCAAGCCACAAAAGCTAGCTTAGTAACTGCAAGGCAGTCCAATACTAATACACTTCTCCCAATTTTGGCGTCGCTTCCATCTTCTTGTAACCCAGGGCTCTCCTTAGTCTTTGGAATCCAAGAGTCATTGACTCTTGGGGCTAAACTTTCAAGAGTCAAAAACAAATTCTTAAGTTTCAAATAAAATTTGCAGTATTTCGCTTGGATCATAATATGTCACAAATTTTACTTGAAGCGATATACATGTTTAGATTAACAAAGTTTGTATGTAATGTATACTTGTTTGTTGTATGTACATATTATTTGCAATAAGTGTTCTGATTAAAATTAATCCTGTTTTAAACCAAAACAAAACAAAATGAAAATTAAATTTATTTCTATAATATTGCATACAAAACACAAGAATATAATAAAAATCTGGACAACGGCGTATGCTGATGATTTGTCCTCTAGGAAGGTAGCCCCCTTTCTCCTGCTGAATGGTGATGAGTTCATTCTGGGCCATCAATGACAAGTTATTTGTCACAATGAAACACAAAGCATGTAACTGGAACTCCTGAAAATAATCAACCAAAAAATAAATGAAAATAAGAATTATAATCTGTTCCATTACTTAGACGTGCAGTCAAATTGGGAAGCTGCATTTTTATCATGGAAAAGTCCAAGTCATCATAATAAACTGTTGTCAATTTCAAATGTAAACAGGATAATTTAATTTATAAATTCTAGAACATCTAGGTTTTATTTAAAAAAAAAAATATGAAAAAATTATTCCCTTAATGTGGAAAGAAAATGACAACTGCAATATTCTTATTGAGACTAGAGCTACCTTTTTTATTTGAAGTAGAAAACAAAAGATGATATTTGGTAATGGTAAAAAAATGGCTCTTGGAGCCAAATTTTCAAGAGTCAAAAACAAATTCTTTAGAGTCAAAAAAAAATAATCTGACCAATATATTTCAAAATTACACAGATAAATATCCAGGCATATTAAAACATAATTGCTCAAATCATTAACAGTTATTCAATACAGAAAGATAGCTAAGGAAAAATAAAAGTTTTACTTACCTTCTTCATTACGTTTTTGTTTTTTTAAACCTGGTTTGATTCTGTGAGAGTCGATCTACTTTCGGTTTTGGTTCCATATTTTCAGTTGACAGGCTAATCATACCTATTTGTTACAATCATCACACCTTTCATTTAAACCAACATGGTTAAAGTACTGCCATTAAACTATTTGTAATTATCAAACAATAGAAATTTCAGCCGATTCCAATCGGTAATTAACCTGAGTAACAGCCATAGGAACACATTTTGTCATGGTTCCTCGCCTTTGATCTTTTCACACATCGTAAAAACGGGATCCAGCAACCTCGTGTACACAGTAGCATTGAGAGTACACGAAGATTGTCGACGCAATACGGGAATTTGTAATTAGGTTGATTACGCAATCGGCGATTACATTCAGTGGTGTATACGAAGATTGCCGAAGCAATACGAGAATTTATTAGGCTAATTAGAGTAACTGACAGTGATAGCGAGTCAATGGGGGGTCAGTTGCACTTACTGATCACGTAATCTGTTTGAGGCGGTACTTTTATGACCGACTGATCTGGTGGTTTTGACGCACCAGCTGTTATTGCCCCGGGTCAAAACGACACTTGGTACAATTTTGCCCCGGGTCAAATAAGCGTCTATAAGAAATCTCCCGGGTCAAAACCCGGGAGCTCGGGTCAAAGGAGAGCCCTGTAACCCTAAGTATCATTTGATATGTCAAATATTTATCATTTTGTATCAAAATAAATATCAAATATCTGACCGATATGCACCCCTACCATTAATGTGATGGGGCAGATAGTTTGTAGGAACAAGATTGCACAGTCATGGGTTTGAGATGGGCCCAACTCCAAAAGAGAAAAGGGGAAGAAATGTAGTGGTTTAAGTTAAACGGCCTTATAGTTGATTTACGATAAGATTACTTGTTATTCCTGGCTTACTTAGTTAAGCAACATTGGGTAGGGTCAGTACTTGAATGGGTGAATGTTTGTCTCACTATAATCTCTACTGAGATCAACTCCAGTTATTTTTTTCATATTGGCCTCCGCTGGATCTCTACCCAGGCCTTATATAAAAGCTTCGGGAAACTTACACCGATACCACTACCTCGTTTCGGCCGTTCGAATCGATTGTTTTAGGATGCACATGTAAAAATCCAACCAGATACAGTAAGAAGACATTTTTTTTTCCATTTCATTCAACATCATTGTCTTAGCTTACAGATTTCATAAAATACCATGATGGAAAACACCAAACCACTCACCTCATAGTTTTTAACAGACATTTTGTAAATAATGATCAAGTGACTAGTGGCGAAGCAGTTTAAAGTACAGGTTAGTTCAGCTACGACTGTTCAACAACAAAAGGTAAATGCTCTTTGCCAATAAATTAGCCCTGACAAATTCAAAGAAATTTTGCTGTATAAAACGATTTTTCAAAATCAGGGGTGTGGAAATCCTCTTTTTTTTTCACTTATCCACGGACAAGTGAACCTAAAAAATCTACTTGTCCGCAGCCAAAATCTACTTGTCCGAATTTTCAGAAGAAAAATATGATTTATGTGCCTAAAGTTTTTACTTACAGGATATAAATGAAAAAACTTTGTTTTCATTGTTGACATAATTCACAGTAGTATATCATGACTTATCTATGACAGTCAGTTAAGGTACCTATAGCAGTTGACATGCTTTTATAGTTATCAACATATATGGGAATATGCATCATCCATGTAACATATTCTCATTTTTCTGTAATGAAAGCCATTATGATGTAAATTGTATTAAGTTTGTTTTAATTGCTTAATTTTTATACAGACTGTTGCACATAACTGTATTAAGTTTTTTTTATTTATATCCTGTCAACTTCATTCATGCTTAATCCAGGAGCCTGGATTTTGTCTGTTTATTTTTGTGATTAAAATTTGACATACAAGAAATATGCTTGGAAGAGAGTTGGTGCGTAGTCAGGATGTCTTTTCTAGACAAGCTGTCAAGGGGTTTGCCGATATATAACATTGAACTTGTATCAGTGGCACTGTGCGACCAGGAAAAAATGACAAAAAGACAAAATGCTGTATCATCTTCAGAACGAAGCCAGCTAAATTTGAATCGCCAAAAAGATTGGAAAGTTCGAACACGTTTCTTATCATACTCGCGATCTCTTTGGGATTTAGATTTTCTTTTCGCCATCGTACAGTTTTATTTGTATCTGAAGAATTCGTGGATGATGTACAAATTACAAATTTATCAATTTCAATGATAGTTTTGATTTTCTTCGCAACCACGTGAAGAAGTCACACGAGACTAATGACGCTTTCGGCAGCCAATCAGAAGGCGAGAAATGGATTCTAAATTTAGACCCAAGGCTGGTTTTTCCATAATGAAATGACTCTCCACGGGATATTAAAAACATTACATTCGCAGTTTCTTTTTATTATTTCTTTTTGATTTTTTTTACTGTTAGAGTATGAAACTCAGAAGACATTTTTTTATAATTATTATTTTCGATCTCAGATATTTTACTTGTCCATGGACAAGCGGGATGGAAAAAAATCACTTGTTCAGCCGCAAAAAGTACCGAGTCGGACATAGGAATTCCACACCCCTGAAAATAAAATTTATGTGAAATAGGTTCTATTTACTTATAGATAGTGAAAACCACATACAGCTCTGTACTGCATAACCCACGAGGTGAACCTAACTGTAGTTATCCAATCACTAATCATGGGTAAGTCAGGTGATTACCCTTGCATGTAAACAATATGGCAGTTTAAACAGTGAGTTTGGAGGTTTCGTAAGTCTGTAGCTGTTAACTGGTGAAATCGACAAGCAAAGATAATGATGATGAAAGAAATGGAAAGAAAAATATATCTACTTACTGTGTCCAGTCAATGCGAATGTCCGTCGGTCAGTCGGACATGTCCGGTATATTTCCATTTTGACCGACGAAAGTGCCTATTATTGTCGGACACAATGTCCGATGAAAAAATCCATACAACACCATTTCATTTTCGGAAAATTACTTTCACTTTCTTCGAAAAACAGTTTCCTTTGCTTTTTTTAGCGATTATGTAATGATTATCGGCTATCTGAGATGGCCAAGCAGTAATGATTGCAAATTGGTTCCCCACAATGTACATACTTATATCTTTCGTAATGGAAACCATGCGGGGAAACTCTGTCTTTATCGGTCAACAATCAACAACATGGCAGACGATGCATTCACGAAAGATTTTTTTTTCTTCTTCTTTTTATCCGCTTGCCATAATCAATTAACAAAGTCATACCCGTTTTAATTTATTATCAGGTTCAATTTTTATCATTTCAATATTTATTATCGTAAATAATTAAATCTAGATTTTGTTGTCAATGAATTTAGATATTCTGATGGTGCTATGCCGGTCGAAAATTGCCTGCTAGTTCTAGCAACAAACCAAAGAAGAGAGCTCCTGACAATAACAGACGCTTTCAGGGATAGTTTTTCGGCTTATTTCCTCATTATGGTCACACAACTTACAGAACTTTGTTTTTGCATAGCATTTTATAATCTTATCTGTGAAAAAATAATTTTAAATAAAAAAGGGTTTATTCCTCCATATGTACTTATTTTGCAGGTCTCACATTTTTACATGTTTGTGGGTTTTGAACAGCTGATTAGGACAGAGAAAATCTAAAATTAGCAAAAAATGAATGAATATTCATTAAATTCAGTGATAAATTAATGTAAAATACTTGCAATAAAGAGACTGAAATCAAGATATCAAAAAGTTCTTACTAAATACTGTTTAAAACATTGCAACAGGTACAAATATATCGCAACAAGTAAAAGTTGCTGCGACAGGTAAACATTTGTTGCGACAGGTAAAAATTTTGTGTTTACCTGTCGCAATGTCCTGTGAAGAAGGAAAAGTTTTCGCATAGTCTGTGTGTCTGTGAGTATTTTTACGTGTGCCTCCTAAAACAATCAAATTGAAAGGCCCAAACGAGGTAGGGGTATCGGTGTAAATTTACTGAAGCTTTCATATATATGGCATGGGTAGTGATCCCGCGGAAACCAATATGAAAAAAAATAACCAGAGAGTATCTCAGTAGATATTAGGTCTCGCTTTAGACCTGTCACCATTATAGAGCAAAACTGACGATCGCCTAACCAAAGACTAACCCTACAAAACATTGCATAACTTTGCAAGTTGGGAATAGCACAAAAGCTAGCTAACCTGCTGGCTTGGTAGCACAAATGCAAGGCAGCTACACACTTATTTGCCTAGATTAATCTCTACTGAGATCCGCTCCGGTTATATTTTTCGTTCTGGCCTCCGCTGGATCTCTACCCAACCCTTATATAAAAGCTTCGGGAAATTTACACCGATACCCCTAACTCGTTTCGGCCGTTCAAATCGATTGTTTTCGGATGCACACCTAAAAATCCACGCATGTCTAGTAAGAAGACATATTTTTCTTTCCATTTCATTCAATATCATTGCCTTAGCTTACCGATTTCACCAGTTTTACAGCTACAGGCTCACGAAACCTCCAAACTCGCCGTTTAAACCGCCATATTGTTTACATGCGATGGTTATCACGTGACTAATCCGTGATTGGATAACTACAGTTAGGTTCAACTCGCGGGTTATGCAGTACAGAGCGGTGTGTGGTTTTCTCGATCTATAAGTAAATAGAACGTATTTCATATAAACTTTCTTTTGAAAAATCGTTTTATACAGCAAAATTTCTTTGACTTTGCCAGGGCCGACTTATTGGCAAAGAGCATTTACCTTTTGCTGTTGAACAGTCGTAACTGGACGGAGCTGTAGTTTAAACTGTTTCGCCACTAGTCACGTGATCAATATTTACAAAATTCCGTTTAAAACTATGAGGTGAGCGGTTTGGTGTTTTCCGTCACCGTATTTATGAAATCGGCAAGCTAAGACAATGATGTTTAATGAAATGGAAAGAAAAATATGTCTTCTTACTAGACATGCGTGGATTTTTAGGTGTGCATCCTAAAACAATCGATTTGAACGGCCGAAACGAGTTAGGGGTATCGGTGTAAATTTCCCGAAGCTTTTATATAAGGGTTGGGTAGAGATCCAGCGGAGGCCAGAACGAAAAATATAACCGGAGCGGATCTCAGTAGAGATTATTACCTAGATCACTATCATTATGATGACTTAAAATACAGTAAAGAGCGTAATTTTATCATGTTTACTGTTCGAACCACCACCCTTAAGAAAACTACCTTTGCCAGTTTCCGAAGAAGGTCTGCCTGCTTTTTGTCATGTTTGATCGGGGAAAACAAACTGATTTCGGAATCGTCTGGAAGTTTTCCCTGGCATATTTTCCATGGATGATCTTCGATTGTTTCACCCCACTGACATTCCTGAAACACACTTGACTCAGCGCCCATCTCTCAATTCAAATGAATGTGATACTTAAACTTGCCATCTGACTTCAAATGATTTAGATCAAATGTTTTCAATCAATGTTTGACATGTGTAAAACAAGACCGGAAGTAATCATAAGTAGCCTACCGGATATCGGAACGCCAAGGATAGAAAAATAAACTGCAATATTAACAACTACCAGAATCGATATTATTTAAACAAATTCATAATGACATTCAACATCTATCTTTAACTGACAGGCTATGGTGATTTTGTTTCTCTAGAGCTTGCGCCCCTTAAACATCATCAGTCATCATCGGGGGTTCAATTAAGAAAGGCTTAACCAGTCTCCCAGGCAGACCCCTTCTGAGAGAGCATCCGCTGTCACTTATCTTCGCTGTCACATTGGCAACGGCACTGTGTCTGCTTTAATATGATTCATTCGCATTTATTGTGCATATTAACGTTACAGTATAGTCAAATTAATAAACGAGGACCAAACCCATTGTTATAAGCGTTGTTGTTGTATTGGTGTTTACCGTCACTGCGATAGTATTTTAATCATATAGCGACGTCCAGCTAATTACAGGAGGAGGAAGACCCCGAGTACACAGAGGAACCCGGGTAGAACCACCGACCTACCGCAAGCCAGCTGGAAGGCTTCCTCACATGAAAAATCCGAAGTCCCTACCGGGATTCGAACCCACAGCGGTGAGGGGCTGAGAGATTTGTAGTCCACGACTGTAACCGCTCGGCCACGGCGGCCCCTTGTTATAAGCGTAAACACGGTCGCAACAAGAAAAATCCCAACAATTATTTTATGAACGACTTAAGCTCTCTTTCTCTCTCTCTCTCTCTCTCTCTCTCTCTCTTATAGAATAAACATAAATTAATGTATTTAAATTTAAAAAGGAATCATATTTAAAACAACAAATGGACAATAAATATGCCAATATAAATAAATTTTACAAAACATAACCCAATAATGCTATTTTTGATAGAACCCTAAAATATAATGTATATTTACTGCATTACTGTGTCACAAGGCAAATTATGACAATATTCTATATTTAAAATGTTTAATATTTAATAACTTCCAGATTTCAATAATTAAGTGTGCGTTGAAGTTTGATACATAATTTGTTCATTTAAAACTTAGGTTAGACCATTGGTTATGAAACATTCTATAGACGTTATAACATAGCTTGATGTTTATTTGCTTAAATCACCTTTCGTAACACTGTACTTTCTTTCTCCCTTAGACATCCTTCATCTTGTTTTCATAACAGTTTTCTATGTTTGATTATATGACTGTATTTGTGACACGTTATTTTAAGAACCAGCCGTTTATATACTATTTATCTGCTCTGTTATCCGTGTCACTTTGAGCATGATTTGGTTGCATGTGAGAGAGTCAGTTGGACATACGAAACCGCGTGTGAAACATCGGAAGAAACAAAATAAGTGTATTGTATATTTGTAATATAAGTTGAATATAGTAAAATAAAGAAGATAATAGTAAACTGTCTACAGTCTACAGTCTTCGCTAATTCCCCAGTGCAAAGGAGAAGAGTGAAAGAAGAGAAACAAAGGGAGAAAGAGTAACAGCCGGTGAAAGTTGCACACTGTTACAACTGTATTGTGCCAAGAAAATAATAACCTTATCAATTAATGTCTATTTTATACATAATTTTTCCCCATTATATATTTTTTTATGAGATTTATTATAATAAAGAACGTCACCCAGCTGGAACAGAACTCACAACTCAGTTTCGCAGCCAGTGTCATAAAATTTGTATTAATGGCACTCTAAACATTTGTACGGATCTATATATTGGTTAAGAAGGCTGTGAGCTCGAGCCCCGGCTACCAATCATGGTTTTGTATGGAGACTTTTTACGGCGGATGTGAGTCTAGTCTAGTCCTTGCCAAGAGCGATGGTTAGGTTAACTGCCCGCCTGATAAGCAGAGTTGTCATTCGTTCCTCAATAAAGCATCTAGACAGAAAATATCTAACTAGATTTCGTTGCTCGTCTCGTAAACTTTGTATCGAAGAAGGTGGGTCTCATAGAAATGTGAGAGAAAACAGGATTTGCATTAATGTTATGGGAAATGAATATTACTTTCTATTTGTTTGCCCAAAGTACCGTGATTTAAGAATACAACATTTCCCTAGATATTTCTTAAGGTGGCCTACTATCAACAAGTTTATACAGATAATGGAAACTGATAATGCGAATCTTCTTATCAATTGTCCAAATTTATTCGTCAAGCTATATTTAAATATCATGGAACATGATAATATCCAAATCGCTTGTATGCAATTATTTGTGAAAACGAAACGATAAATAAATGATAAGTAATTTTTTATAGTTTTGGAAAAAGAAATCTAAATCTGTAACGTCGAAAAAAAGGTGTTTTGATATGTCTTTACTATCATATATACACATAATAATATATTTATACCACTCATTGTGAAAACACTCAAATTTGTGTAAGAAGATAAGTTATCTTTCTTTTTTTCTGGAATTTTTAGATTTATTTTAAGTTCATATCCATAAAAAGACAAGAAATTATATCATACTTCCTGTATATTGTTTTTTGTATTGTATACTCCATTATTATCATTATTTATTTATTTTGCTGCCGCTATCTTTGTTTTTTATTTGTGTATTCCTGGCAAAAGTCAAATGTGGTTTGTGCCAATAAAATGTTTGACTTTTGACTTGACATGTCTTATATGTTGTTTTTTTGTTTGTTTTTTTTTTGCTTTTTTTTTTTTTTTTTTTTTTAACGGGAAAATCAGAAATTTTACTTAATAAGATGGATACAAAAACAAACAAAAATATATTACTGAAACATGTCTCATTACAAATCCTAAATCATTTAAAATTATTTGAAAAAAAAAGAAAAATAAAAAGAAAACGAAATGAAATAATGACATCTTTCCAAGGTTAAGAGTGTTTTTAAAGTCTTTCACCTATATGTATAACCATCTGTATATCTGATATAAAGAAAAAATTTAAACATTCGATTTACCCGTGTCTAAATATGCATACACACTCCAATTCGATGAATTGCTGATGTGATATAAGATACTTTCGCACGATTGTGACAAATGTTGTAAATGCTGATACAGCGTATTTGTATACTGTCTCTTTTGTTCTCAAAGGGGCACAGTCTGGCAACCTGCTAAAAGTTTCTCAGTTTTCCATAAGCAGCCAGATAATGTACGTGTTCCTGTTCCGGACTCTTTATTTGCATGCGCGGATCCAATCACTTACCTCGGAGGGTGGGGGTCGTGGTGATGGGATCCAACAGAGATGTGCTGGCAAACTACGAAAATTCTGAAATTCGCCGTACGTGTGGTGGGGATGGTGTGTTTTCTTTTCCTTTGTTCTTGTATTTTTGTTTTGGTTATATCTTTGTGAATAGCATGTTGTAATGCCGATTTATCAATATACATGTACTTGAAACTTGAATTATTCACTGTATGATTTGTTTATTTAAATGTGTTTGACAATAATCTAATGATTTTGCCTTTGGTAAGAATTTGTTTAAGATAACCAGTCTCCTTCTCGAGGCTTATCAGCCAGGTATGTAATAAGAAAACCCACGATCAGAAAACAAGAACTATTAGTGTCACGACCACGTACATCAAATGATAAACTTTTCTGGTTTGTTTGTCAAACGGTCATTGTTCAACACGAAGTCCATTAATTGCTGGTTTCTTTATATATTATTATTTTTTAAATAATTATTATCTTATTATTATTCTGCGGGTTTTCTAGCAAAGAACAATAGCATCAAACGAAATTTAGAGCTGATATTCTAAGAAAGACGAAATCTTGCTTTATTATCTTTTTGACATTTTACTTGGCGTTCCGACGCTAGACTTTTTTGCCATATACCCTCCCCGGTGACATTGCAAAAAAAAAGCACCATTACAACGTGATATTGTAAAGAAGCACTCAGACTCAGAGTTGAATCTTAAAACCAAGTAAACCATCGTTTTAATAAAATAAGACTAGGTCGTAAATATAAGATGTAGACATTTAGACATTTTACTAGCTATGTCACAACCAAAAATACTCTGTTGTATTAAAGAAAGTGGATGATCTGGGAACTGATAACTGAGAGACTCAGCGAGCTTTAAGTCAAAGGCCCACTCCTCTGCTCAACTGTTTATAAATTACCTGTCATTGCTTTTAGGGTGTGGGTGGGGGGGGGGGGGCGGCACCCGGCGCGCGCCTCCTCTAAAATTCCCCGACCATACATAAATGTAAACATACAACCCCCGAAAAGCTCACAAGAATACAGTTTTGCAGCTTCAAATTTAAAAAATCGCACGGGAATTTCCCAGGATCCCTAGTCTAACCGGAACTACACCCTTATCACGGCCCTGGCAAAGAGGCAAGCCGCTTGCATTGTCACTGCCTACATTCTTTTAAATATTCCCCCCCCCCCCCCTAACCTGAACTCCTGGATCCGGCCATGAAGTCACCCAGTATACCAACATATTATCAACATGCTGACTGTTCTATCAATATAGCGGGGTAGCTATTTCCTGATAATTTCGTCACTGCATTATAACTATTGAAACTTCTTTTAATATGATATTCTTCAAATGCTGTAGGTCTATGGTTATAAAAACAAACATACTCACACACTCAGCAACAGCATTCCCTGTGTTGCTTAATCAACAATGTAAAAAAATGAAAAATACTGAGGCAATATTAGAATAAAGTATATCAACAAAATAACAAATACATGTATTTTGAAAATGACAAAGAACAAATAATGGTGAAATATTATTTGTTTTATTTTTCATCTGAAACTAAATATACTACTTTCAGACGTGTGTAGAACAATACAGGTGAAAGCACGTTTAAATAAATAATAAATAAATAAAACAACCGCTCATACTGTGTCAGCCCTTTGATTATTTATATTATATTTATATCATATTTACATACTCCAAATGATCTAAAAGATAATTAGCTATAATTTTCTTTTTGCTAAAAAAAGAAAAATATTAATCAGCTGTGATTGTTTAAAGTCCACGATAGCGCTCTACATTGAAAAAGCGAAGAAACAAAAATGAATAGAACTAAAAAGTTTTAACATAAATTAATAAAACAACCGGAATTCACTTTTAAGGAACAAAACGCTAAAAAGCAATACGCCAGACCACCGGATATTAAGATGCTGTAAACCAATGAAAAACTGTACATGCATCAACAAAAAATGTTGATGCACGTAAACCTTGCTTTTTGTATCTGTATGATTACGTTTACCCTATTCAATAACAACAACTTAAATGTTTATTTAACCTCGCACCTTGAACTTGTTTTTTGGCGAGGGTATTAAAAACTGGTGTTTATAATATGATAATGATAATTAATGTATGATATGATGATTATATGTAAAAAATTTAAATGATTATATAAATATTTCTTTTTTATTATTTGATCATATTTGTGTATTAATCAATATTTATGCTTACTTGGAATTTATTTTACAGTAGATTCTGTATTTCTTGATTGAAATGTTTGGTGAAAACGTATTTTCTTATATATTTATTTCATTTGTGTATATACACATATATACACATCTCTGATGATTAAGTGTAGATCAACTTGCACTGTTATATTGTAATTTATCCCGTATTCTCACAGATGAATCGTACACATATTTACATGATTTATTTTATTAAACCCTCCCCTATTCCCATACATACATAACAGCGAACACTCACATTAACATACATGTATGTATACACATACACATAACTGTGTACGTTGAAGGTAGGGGAGGGAGGCGCAAAGTTGACTATTCTGTGTGGGCTTTAGGGTAGGTATAAATAGAGAAATGGACTCCATTTCGCGAAATGGGCCGAGAATAGCGAAATGTAATTTTTATTTTACTACTACGGCATTTTATTGCAAAATATTTAGTGACTCAGATAATAATTGGTTAGAATATATCAATATCTAGAAGTTAGGACAAAAAAAAATGTGTTGATAATATCATATAGATTTGCCCATTTCAACGAAACCGAGTCCATTTCGCAATAATCAAATAATCGACAGGGCTACGAAATGGAGGTAATAATATCATAATCGAGTATATTTCACTACTTTCATTTATTTAAGTAATGAAAATGATACTCTAGTGCATTGAATAATTTATTTGTCATTGTTATTTTGCAATATTTAGGCGGTAAATGTTTTAATGAGTTCAGCCGACAATGACAAAACGGACTGAGAATAGCGAAATGGACTTTTTTTTTTACTACTACAGCCTTTTATTGCAAAATATTTAGTGATTTGGATAAAGATTGGTGTGTATGTGTTGATTTTGATTTTCACACAACATGTATATAGGTATGATGTGTGTGCAAGATGTTTTTTTTTTTTTTTTTTTTTTTTTTATTTATTGTATTTTATGTCAAAATGATTTAGCACTTCAGCAAGCATGGTTAAAAAATATTAATATAATTATACTTGAAAATAAAATGGTTTAAAAAAAAAAATCATACCCTAAAGAAATGGAATCTGTAGTCATGGCGATCAATACATCTCACCCGTTTAAATTGATGTAATAAAATAATATTTAATAAAAGAGGGGGATATACTTAAGTACGCTGACTTTAGCTTCATATTTATCTTTGTCCTCTATTAGAATTAAGAGACCCGAACTTGCGGGCTGTGGCAACCCTGAATGTAATCGCAACTGTCTTGGACAAGAGAATTCAAGGATGATAACCGAAAGTTCGGATCAAAACTTTAATTTATTTTTAGCCAATCACATTACTGGGAAATATTATATCCTGCATTATTCTCATACAATGGAGAACAGATGATTTTTATCTTTTACGTAAAATTTATACCGTTAAAATGGACCCTGGGCAGTAATTTCTGTCTGAAGAGGGTGACGGGTAGTAAAATGGAAATGTCAGCTGTTATTCTGGAGCAAAAGGATTCATCAAATATGTAAAATTCGTGCATATGTTCGAGTGAAATGAACCCCATCTCACTGTCCAAAAAAAGTTTGACAGCCGAGATGGGAAAGAAAACGATTACTCTTGTGATAACAGTTTTGTTCTCATCGTCCATTTGCGCTGCATTTGGCAAATTATCATCCGCATGTGGTGGGCGAAAAGTTCTTACAGCTAAAACAGGATTTATTTCGGATAACGAAACCGAGAAGTACGCCAGTTACGCCCGTTGCGAGTGGCTTATTGATGGTAAGTCGAGAAGATAATGAGATTCATTTAAGACCAACTTTCCTTCTTTCCTTTATAACTTCGATAACAACATATTTCTGAAAACCCTTTTTATTATGTCATCATTTCAACACATATTTTTTTAAGTAAAGTTCAGGAATGTCAATGATGTAGAGGTGTCCAGCTAATTTTTTTACAATAACAAATTATTCATGATGGTAATTAGGAATTTGGGTTAATATGAACTTCAAACCGGGTTCTCAATTGGACTGTTGTCCTCAAGCTAGGGATGCCATATTATTGAGGTGGGGTCTTCATGTTCAAGTGAAATCTATTTTATGGTAAAAAAAACAACAACTTGTTCACCTTTGTCTTGAATTTATTGGGCCCCTGGACCCTAATCTCTACTGAGATCCGCTCCGGTTATTTTTTTCGTATTGGCCTCCGCTGGATCTCTACCCAACCCTTATATAAAAGCTTCGGGAAATTTACACCGATACCCCTAACTCGTTTCGGCCGTTCAAATCGATTGTTTTAGGATGCACACCTAAAAATCCACGCATGTCTAGTAAGAAGACATATTTTTCTTTCCATTTCATACAATATCATTGTCATATCTTGCCGATTTCATGAAATACGGTGACGGAAAACACCAAACCGCTCACCTCATAGATTTAAAGACATTTTGTAAATATTGATCACGTGACTAGTGGCGAAACAGTTTAAACTACAGCTCCGTTCAGTTACGACTGTTCAACAGCAAAAGGTAAATGCTCTTTGCCAATAAGTCGGCCCTGGCAAAGTCAAAGAAATTTTGCTGTATAAAACGATTTTTCAAAAGAAAGTTTATGTGAAATACGTTCTATTTACTTATAGATCGAGAAAACCACACACCGCTCTGTACCGCATAACCCGCAAATTGAACCTAACTGTAGTTATCCAATCACAGATTAGTCACGTGAAAACCATCGCATGTAAACAATATGGCGGTTTAAACGACGAGTTTGGAGGTTTCGTGAGTCTGTAGCTGTAAAACTGGTGAAATCGGTAAGCTAAGGCAATGATGTTGAATGAAATGGAAAGAAAAATATGTCTTCTTACTAGACATGCGTGGATTTTTAGGTGTGCATCCTAAAACAATCGATTTGAACGGCCGAAACGAGTTAGGGGTATCGGTGTAAATTTCCCGAAGCTTTTATATAAGGGTTGGGTAGAGATCCAGCGGAGGCCAATACGAAAAAAATAACCGGAGCGGATCTCAGTAGAGATTACCCTGGACCCATGGCACCATTTAAAACTTGGACTTAAAACTTCTAAAAGTTGAGTCCCAAGTAGAACCAAGCTTTTCTCCACATCATTTAATTTTTATTCTGTGTCAGTTTACAAATAATTTTGAATCAGACTAGAAAGCTCATAGTCATGGTTTACTGTCAAAACGTCCCCTAGTAAAAACGTCCCCCATTTTTAGTCAAATCGTCCCAAAGCCACCAGAAAAAGTCAAAACGTTCCCCTATTCAATTGAAAAATAAAATCCACACTTATATAATTGTGAGTTATGTTAATATGTTTTTTATTAAAATGAAGTTTATTTATTAAGTAGAACTTCTTGTATGTAAGTTAATATTGGAATAAATTACATATTATTTAAAATCACGTATATTTCATAATCTGGCTTCTTGTTTGTTTGTATTTATAAACCCGATCTATAGTGATCTAGGTGATGTGCCTAATCCAGAAAACTATCGTCCAATAACTCTTCTGAGCTGTTTTGGGAAACTTTTTACAACAATCCTAAATAATCCTCTTTAAAATTGTTGAAAAAAATGATAAGTAAATTTCAGGCAGGATTTAGACCTGGCTTTTCGACTATAGATAATATGTTCGTACTTAATACACTTATTGAATTCCTACATTATAGTCGACAAAAACTTAATTGTGCATTTATTGATTTGGAAAGTGCCTTTGACACAATAAACAGAAACATGGTGTAAACTCCACAAATATCATATAAACGGTATTTTCATTTTTTTTTTTTAATGTCGTCAGAAGTATTTAAAAAAATTTTCTTACTTTTTCGATGCTGTTGCCATCTTTGAAGATATTCTTTACAGACAATGCCTAAACCACAAGATAATAACAAGACTGATTAATGCCTATTAATCGGAATACTGCTGTCTCAACTTTGAACTAAGGCATTCCCCAGGTCGTTTAAGCGCACCGGGACCAGGGCATCTGCTTTCCAAAATCCAATCTACCTGGGCGCTTTAATATCAAATTGCGTCTGCCGGGGCATTGGAATTTTCCTCTGCAAAAGCCTACAAATTACATATATCCTTTGATATTCCTATCATATGACGACGTCATGTGGTGCTAATTAGTAGTCCATGGCTTTGTAATAACTAATAAGTATGTGTCTGGGCACTGTGTATGCAAACTGAATGACATTTGTACCGCCCATTTGCACTCACGGATTGACGGACAATCGCCGAATGCTGAAAGGTCGGGTACCAGACAGTTACTGTCCCACACTCACCCCGCATTAAAATTTGCACCTGAACTATTTTTGGAGGAAAGCCCTGTTTGAACAGTATGTAAAACCAGTATAGGCAGGTGCTGAGACTTGCATCATATAAATGTTGTACTGAAATATGTCACTCTCTGTTCATAACAAACTTAGAGAATATTGTAGATGAATGGATTTAAACAGGAAGTTATTTTTTATGGCTTCCCATGTATGCAGCACCCTTAAAATTTTTCGTCCCTGCTAATTTTGTTGCATAATTTGATGTGATAAACGTGAACATTGAAAGACATTTCATTGAGGAATAAGTTTCAATATCAGTAGAACTTGTCACAAAAACCTATTTTCTTTAGTGGACAGTTTTGATCTGTGTGTGCCATTGTGGGGTGATGGTGGAATGGAGCCCATATAAATCATTGAGTAGCTTGACTTCAATTTTAGTTTTGTTAGTTGGTCGTTGATTTTGATTGTTTTTAACCTCTTGTTGTACAGTGATAGGGAAAGAATTTTCATCAACGAATGGGGCAATGGCCCTTTCTGAGACAAAATCAATGGGCATTTTCAAAACTAATGTGATATTTTCAAAATCAAATGTGAATTTAACGAAACAACTACAAACATGCTTTCTAAGTGCATGATATTAACAACAGTCTTAAACCATTACGAAATAAATTCATGTCCAGTACGCCCTGGGCACATATATTTTTCAGGTTGAAACATTAAAAGAAACATACTTAGTTTAAGTACTAAAAAGAAATGATACGAATAGCACCCCAAAACATTGATTTACCTTATTCCCAAATGTAGTTTTATCCAAATCCTATAATTCGGCATCAGGCAGGGTGGTTTCACTTTTGATGTGTTTAAAAAGGGTTGAAATGGAAACCCAATGACTTTTTAGCTTGCCTGAGCACTTGTGCTCAGGGTGAGCTTTTGTGACAGCTTTTTGTCCGTCGTCCGGCATGCGTCATCCGTCGTCAACAATTGCTTCTGACACTCTATAGGCCACAGTTTTGGCCCAATCTTCATTAGATTTGGTCAGGATGTTTGTCTACATGATATTTTGGATGAGTTTAAAATGGGTCACGTGGGGTCAAAAACTAGGTTGCCAGGTCAAATCTTAGAAAAACCTTAAGAACACTCTTAGAGGCCACAGTTTCAGCCCAATCTTCATAAAATTTGGTCAGGATGTTTGTCTACATTATATTTCCGATGAGTTTGACAATGGGTCATGTGGGGTCAGAAACTAGGTCACCAGGTCAAATATTAATAAAATCTTGTGACATGCTTGAGGCCACATTTTTGGCCCAATCTTCATGAAATTTTGTCAGGATATTCGTCTTTATGCTATGACAGATAAGTTTGAAATTGGGTTATGTTGGGTCAAAAACTAGGTCATTAGGTCAGATCTTAGAAAATCCTTGTGAACACTCTAGAGGCCACAGTTTCAGCCTAACCTTAATGTTACTTGGATAGAATGTTTGTTTACATCAAATCTCAGATGAATTCAAAATTGGGCCACATGGGACCAAAAAGTAGGTCACCAGGGCAAATTTTAGAACAGTGTTGTGATCACTTTAAGAGCCTTCATTTTTGTACCAGTCTTCATTAAACTTGATAAGAATGATGACTGCATGAATTCCCAGTTGAGTGCAAATTCAGGTAGGATCAAAATCTAGGTCACTTAGTCAAATGTTAAAAAAGCACTTTAGATGCCACATTTTTTGTCATCATGCGTAACACAGCAATCTTACTCAGGTGAGCGACACTGGGCCATCTTGGCCCTCTTGTTTGAGTCGCACATGGTGTAGTCATGCATGATCAAAACAAACATGTGTCAGACACCTGTGACTGCAAACGAAAAGCAAAACTGTATTAGAATTTTTCACACAAAAAGTAAAGAAACAAAATTCCCCAAATAGTAATGAAATGGAAAAAAATAACACCTCTCACCTTCATTGACCGAATTTCTATTGATGGCGTGAAAGAAAAAAGTACAATAAAAAGACTATACGACTGGTTTTCAAAATATTCATTTTTTGTAAGGTTTGTCCCATTACAAGGGAAAATCAGTCATTATCAGATGAATATCTTTTATGATAGCAAATAGAATGACAGTATATGTGCATATTAGAACTCCATATTTTTTGTCAAAGGCCTCTTTTTTTCAAATGGCAGGGGCTCTGAACCCTTGTCTGCTTTTAAATTGGCAGAACACTGGACATTGAATGACAAACTGATATTTTAATTGAAAAGTTGCAGAAAAACATGTATAATCACAAAATGACTGTCACAGAAACAAAGGAAAAGGACAAGATTTTTATTAGATACCACACTATACAACTGGCCAATTAAATAATCTAACAATAAAACAAAGTCTTGAAGTTAAAGTTGGCCACCCAATGAGGTAATTTTTTTTTATTACTCTACATTAGATCAAAGAGGACATTTAAATTGTGACATAAAAGGTTTAACCCTTTCCCTCATAGAGGAAACCATGAAAAGACCTATGCGAACAACATAAGACCAGATCAGCCTGCGAGTATCTCCTCAGTGGTCTGGAAATGAGGATTTTATAATTTAATTTGGTAAGGTTTAACTGTGGTTTTATGCAGATCAGGCTTTATGTGGTACCTCTTGAGTGCGTCAAAATGAGTCTAAATGAGGGAAAGGGTTAACATTGAAATGTCAACTTACTTACAGTTATCTATGTACATCATACTACATGTAGTACAAATAAAAATAAACCCCACTGCAAACTGGTTTGTTTCAACTATGTTTTTAATAAAACATAGAAAGTAACATAACAGCATTGTTTCTCGGGCTTCTTTTATGTCTTATGAGATGTTCTTCATAGGCCTTCACCCCAACTGAATGTTTTATTTATACAATGTTATTTTACTGCATACTGTTTTCCCCAAAATTCATATTTATTTTACTCCAGTAATTTTCTTAAATCTCAGAATCAGAAAAATATGTACCAGATCTCTTTTATCTGTAAAAAAGCCTCATATTGTAATTTGTAGACTCATTTCCCTACATATATCAAAGTAAGGACTACAACGATTTGACAGTCCCAGTTTCAAGATTCCGTTTAAGAACTGGGGACTGAGTTAATATATTCCATCTTATATGTACAAAACATTTTCGCTGTTATAAATCAGTAAAATACAATTACAATATCCAGTCCCGGTGGTCAAGTGGTTAGAGCGTCCACCCAAGAATCGACAATGTTGTGGGTTCGATCCCTGGCTGTGACATACCAAAGTTATGAAAACTGGTACTGTTATAGTACTACCTTGCTTGTTGCTCAGCATATAAGGATAGTTCAAGGACTGGTTGGCCTGGTCTGGTGTCAAGACAATGAAACTGGGTGTGGTATCATACCACATGTGTCTGGTTTGATACTACAGTGTGGCAGCACTATATCTGTCTCAAGTATACATCGTCTCCAAATGACTGTCAGTGTAACCCAATAAACAAACATTTGATTTGGCATTTATTGCAACAAATGACCATGCAGATATATAAATTATTAAAATATATTTGGATAGATCTATTTATGTAGCCAAGCTTCTTTTAATGCAGAGGGAGCAGTTCATGTTTATATTGATTACAGTCGACAAAACTGTTGGGAATCAGATGAAGTTTGATTCAGAACTGTTGATAGCTTATCAATATTATGATTGGTAGGCATGTTTACCCTATTCTGCTGTTTATGTGTCTCCAAGGCTTTGAAATTAAACTAAGCTTGCCAAACAAACTTTAGATCAAATGTTTGTCTTGAAGTGTTAATTCTTCAACAGATTTTAACATTCAAGGTAAAGTCCCTGTAATGGCTCCCCTACATTTTGGACCTCATGACCTTTCAAGGAGATAACCTAGGTTTCTTTATGTTTCATTAGGATACCTTGGTTATCTTGGTTGAGGGTAAGTGGTCCAAGATGTAGTGGAACCATTACAGGGACTAATTACCTTAACCCTTTCCCTCATAGAGGAAACGATGAAAACCGGTTAAGTATATATTATAATATGGATAATTTTTGGATTTGCCAGTACAAGGGTTTGATGCATTTATCATGTAAACATACTACCCTGAATGGTTGCTATGATTTTTCCTGCAAATCTGGGAGGGGTGGGGGTATGTGTAACTGTTGGAAAATTTGATACCTTTGAAGGTATGATGTAGCAACATTCAGTGTTAAGCTTGTGCTTACGTTTTATGAGTTGATGCATGGCTGTAGTTTCATGGTGTCATGATGTCATATTGTACTGTGGCGACCTTATATCGTACTGTCATATCTTGTATTGTACCGTCGTGATGTCACATCGTACCCTTGCTTTGTTGACATTTTTGATACTAAAGAAAAACAAAAATCAAACATATTTCAAGTGGCCCTAACAGGATTCCATAGTTAGTACGTTGTACATGTTGACCACTCATTATTTTACACGGAAGCAGACGTGTATAGTCAGTAAGTGAAAAACACTTAAGTCTGGGTCAGAAAGTTCTCAAGTGGTCAAATGAAGTGTTTGAGACTCAGGTGCATGTTAAAAGTAAAGAGAGGAACATCATCTGTTAATGCCATTATGCATTCTACTAACTTGAGAGTTATGAAGGAAATGTAGCATGCCCATTTAACCATGGTATAGGGTTTTTTACCCCCAATTGGTCATGTTCCTCCAAAATTGTCTACATGAAGGGGTACAAAGTTAAAGGAAAACAGCAATTGTACTCTCAGTTTCAAAACTTAGTTGACACCCTGAAACGTCCCACTGACAGTATTTCAGTAATTTAGAGAAGATGTCTACTGGAGGCACATATAGTGCTGCCACACTGTAGTATCACGCTGTAGACATATGGCATGATACCACACCTTACCTCACATTATCCTGACACCAGGCCAACCAGTCCTGGAACTACCCTTATATGCTGAGTGCCAAGCAAGGGAGCTATACCAGTACCATTTTTAGCTCACCTGAGCACAAAGTGCTCAAGGTGAGCTTTTGTGATCACCCTTCGTCCATCGTCGTGTGTCGTCAACAATTTAAACAACATATCCTCTGAAACCTCTGGACAGAATTTAATGAAACTTGGCAGGAATGTTCCTTGGGTGAGGCTCTACAAAAGTTGCTAAAATAAAGTTGATCCATGAAGAACTCTGGTTGCCATGGCTACAAAAAGAAAAATAATTTGAAAACTTTAAAAATCATCTCCTTCAAAACTGCTGGCCAGATTTCAAAATAATTTAATACAGATGTTCCTTGGGTCAACCTATTTATCTCAGGTGAGCGATTTAGGGCCATCATGGGCCTCTTGTTTATGACCTTGGCATGTCGTGGCTGGGGATTAAACCAACAATCTCCCAATTCCAGGGAGGGCGCTCTAACCTCTTGGCCACTGGAACCGGTTTAAAAAAGTGTATTTCATGGCTAGAGAGTGAATGATAGATATCCTTTGAACTTTATCTCTGCAATAATGGAGAATGGGTCTAAGAAATGTGATGCAAGCTCAAATTTAATATTAATCTGACTAGATATGTATCAGTAACATGGAGTCATGTTCTTGATTCCAGCTCACAAGGCTTTATCCTTTACTAAAGCCTTATAGAGCAGTCTAGGCATGAAGTCTAGGGTCGGATTTACCAGGCAATAGATACATCAGACTGTTATGATATCGTAGGGGTCTAGTAGTTATAATGATTATACAGATAATAATGATTTGAATTGTTTTGGCTTCTGTGGCTGAAGTAAAATGTGTTATCTCTTTCTCCACCTCACTTTCTCCTCTCCTTTCTTCTCCTTGGTTTTCATTTATAACCAACTGCCGATCATATTTATTGGCTAAAATTGCATAAATATCTGCTGTTTTTTGTCAATGTATCATAATTTTGAGAGGCTGATATCCCCCTTGGCTTGACCCCCAGGCCAACCTTATCTGTTGTCTTTCATTAAAAAATCATCTTCTGTTTTACTTATGTGCTCAGCATTTAACCCTTTCCCCCATATAGACTCACTTTGATGCACTCAATAGGTATCACATAAAGCCTGATCTGCAGAAAACCACAGTTAAACCTTACCAAATTTAATTACAAAATCCTCATTTCCAGACCACTGAGGAGCAGCGAACAGCATAAAACCTGATCAGCCTGCGAGTTGCTCGCAGGCTGATCTGGTTTTATGCTGTTCTCATAGGTCTTTTCATGGTGTCCTCTATGAGGGAAAGGGTTATGGGTAGACTCAGGACTGGTTGGTCTGGTGTCAGAATATTGTGACTGGGTGTGGTATCATGCCACATGTCTACAGCGTGATACTGCAGTGTGGCAGCACTATTTCTGTCTCAAGTAGACATAATCTCCAAATGACTTAAATACTGTAAGATATAGGATGTTATACCTAATAAACAATACAAAAATGATGATGATTCGTAATAGGTATTTATATATAGCTTACTTTAAACGGTAAAAATATTACCCATTTTAGAGTAATATTCGCTTTAGTTTCTTTCAAAAGTCTGCTCAGGTGTTTTTTTATTTTTATGTGTATAGGTATAATAATATGTATCAAGGATGCAGTTGGTGCATGCTCATACATCTAGAGCCAGGTATATTTATGATGCATCCTGTTTTATATCAGTGACATACACAGCTTTTGAAGTTATCGTCATATTGTTATAACAGGTGCATTCTTATGGTTTACTTACGCTGTGAAACAATATAATCTTTGTATTTAACAGTTTATGCACTTTGGTTTTTCTTTTCATATCTAATAGCTTGATGTTAATGAAAACTTTATATTTAAACTTATAATGAAGTTACGAACTTTAAAAGATTTATGGTTAAATTCTTTTACTATCGTTACTAGATCATAGTTTTGAAAACTTGTTCTGAAAGTTTTTATAGTAATTAAAAAAGAAATGTGAACTGTAACTGCCATAATTATCAATTAGAAAGAAAAGTTGAAATAAAAGATGATGAATATGAAATATAATTGCCATAATTAGAAAGTAAAGATGAAAGAAATTAATAAACTAAGAAACAGATATTTATAAATGGTAACAGACAAGATGCATTGTATGTGATACTTAATGTTAATGTCTCATTTACTTGATAATGAATTTCATTAATTCCAGACTTTAATTATGATATAATGATTCATCGATGCATTAATGTTTGATAAATATTTATATTTCTTTTCAATTTTCACCTGCGGTAAGCAAAAAGCAAGACACTTATTATAAGATAATTGAATATTGTCGAAGATCTTTTACAATTAAGCCCCATAGCCTTTACCTTGTGGATTTTTATACATAAATTGATGAGTATTAATTAACTTTAATTGAAATATATTAGACAATGGATTTTTTTTTGCTGTGTAGACTGTAGAATCGGAAATACAACAGACATTGTTCTGTTTTCTGAAGCAAAATTTAAGGATTTTTCAATGTTTTTTTTTTAAAGCCTTAAAATTCAAAATTAAAGACTTGAATAAACTGCAACTTATGCTTTGAAAATATTAATACACATTTTTAGCTTGACTATTCGAAGAATATGAGAGCTATTGTAGTCGCCCTTGAGTTGGCGTTGTCATTGCAGCTTTTAGTTAAAGTTTTGCGTGCAAGTTACTATCAACCTTATATCTCAATAACCATTTATGGTATTGACTTGAAAGTTTATAAATATGTTCAGGGGCATCAGACAACCAAGGTAGATAACTCTTGATGGAATTTAATATGAGGTTATGGCCCCTTTTTAACTTAGAAATTTTGGTAAAAGTTTTGCATGCAATAGAATATTTGGTTAAAGTTTTGCGTGCAAGCTACTATCTTGTTTGTATCTCAAAAACCATTCATGGTGTTGACTTGAAAGTTTATGAATATGTTTAGGGGCATCAGACAACCAAGGTAGATAACTCTTGATGGAATATATTACAAATTATGGCCCCTTCTTTACTTAGAAATTTTGGTTAAAGTTTTGCATGCAAGATACTCTCATGCTTATATCTCAGTATCCAGGCATGCAATTGATTTGAAACATCTTTGATATGTTTATGGGTATCATACTTTCATGGTAGATAACTCTTGATGGAATATGTTACAAATTATGGCCCCTTTTTAACTTAGAAATTTTGGTTAAATTTTTGTATGCAAGGTACTTTCATGCTAATATCTCAGTATCCAGGCATGGGATTGATTTGAAACATCTTTAATATGTTTAGGGGGTATCATACTATAAAGGAAGATAACACTTGATGGAATATATTAAAAATTATGACCCCCTTTTAACTTAGAATTTTGGTTAAGTTGCATTCAAGCTACTATCCAGCTTATATCTCAGAAATTGCTTGTGGAATTGACTAGAAAGTTAAGGAGTGTCTTCAGGGGCATCAAAAAACTAAGGAGGATAACTTTTGGACTGAATTTTATACAAATTATGGCCCTTTTCTAACTTGGATTTTTTGTTTTGCATGCACAGTGTTATTGTGCTTATGTCTCAGTAACTAGGCATGGGATTGATTTTAGACATCATAAAAATATTAAGGGGTATCAGACTATTAAGGTATATCATTTTTGACTATTATTATGTACAGGGTATGTGAAGGGCAAGAATTTAAACAGATTTCATTTGATTAACTAACAAGCATTTTGAATAGTCGAGTGTGCTGTCCTCTGACAGCTCTTGTTATGATTAATATTGTAATTTCAAATTCAAGTGTTTTTTTCAAGACTTTCAGTTAGTTTATTTTTTTTCATGGGTTCACAAAGCAAAATGTGATTTTCAAGGGTTTTTCAAGACAGACATGAAATTCAAGTCTTTTTCAAGACCTGTGCAAACCATTAACATAGAGTAAACAGAGGAGACTTACGGTAAAGTCCCTGTAATGATTCCGCTATGTCTTGGACCACTTAACCTCTGCCCTGATAAGTTGATAACCAAGGTACCCTAATGAAACATTAGGAAACCTGCTATGTCTTGGATCACTTAACCTCTGCCATGATAACCAAGGTACCCTAATGAAACATTAGGAAACCTTGGTCATCTCCAAGAAAGGCCATGAGGTTCAAAATGTAGATGAACCATTACAGGGACTTTACCTTAAACCTGGACCCTGGAAGGATCTGTATGATCCGGGTCTACTCTCTTTTAATATAGTCATAAGGTTAAGGGTTAAATGGGACTTAGGCACATGGGCCCCTTCTACTGATGTGGTTCCCTTTATTCAATTGTGTATGGAATTCAATAAGCTTAGTGATCAACACATCTAAACCAAGTCAGCCGTCATGTAACATTATAGGGGTCACACAAATTGATGTACAGACTTATGGTCATGTCAGGACATCATGAAGATAACAATGAGATCAACAGACAGATGAATCTGTTATAAAGAACTAATACAATAAGTGCTGCTGGGATGGAGGCAGCTCATGCAAGTATTGACCTGAACAAAACTTTGTATTACATCATACTAGCAATGCTTCATTTACATGCACGCGGCTTAAAACACGAGCAGAGGCCCTCATTGCTTCCAATACTTCCAAAGATGCAATAAAAATCTACTGGTATTTGAACTCCTTATACAGCTCGCATCAGTTGGCATTGACCTAATTTTGGGGACAAGCAGAGGGTTCAGTGTACCCTCTGAAAATAATTAATTCTTAAAAAGGAGTTTTGGTTTGTCGGTTGATTGCATGCCAAGAGTATATGTTGACATGACAACGGTGTCAGTGTTCAGTTTTTATTCTTCAGCTTAACTGATGGTGGTGACGGGACAAGCTATTCCTGACCTGGCTGCCATATTGATTTAAACCAAGTTTTCCCACCATTACTTAATATAGGCATGTCGTCATGCTCGCATGGACTGCGGTAGGGTACTTTAACATGGCAGGGGAAAGAACACGCTGAAACATTCAAGATGTTTTTTTTCTTCTATCCTTGGGTCATTGATCAATAAAAAAGCAGCTATGCCTCTGCAGGCATAAATTGCCATAGGGCAATTGCAGAATATTGTGTTTGTTGATTTTATGACTGTCATTTAAGTGTTTTTCGCTGTAGTAGAAATTTCTTTTGTTTTATTTAATGATTTTTTTTCGGCTCTGTGATGCTGAGTATATTTTCAATGTTTCAAATTTGTTGGAGAAAAATTTCATAATTAAATAAAAATAAATGAATAAAATAAAAAACAAAACAATAAAACTAACAAAATCACGAAAGAGAAAAAGAAACAAACAGAAGCATTTTGATTAATGATTTAAATTAAAGAATTAATTTTACCTTATTTTTAAACTTAATATAATTATGTAAGAGAGAAAAATAAATATACTGGTATTCTTCAACTAAAACTGATCACTCATTTATTATAAATGATTGCTATGTTGCAGATCAATTTTAACAATCTTTATATAATGCTGTTTCATGTTTCCATTTAAAGGATAATAAATTCAGGCATATTTTTCAATAGAAAATTAAGCAAGCTTATGATTTCAATTTTCAAAAATTGCAGTTTTCTTTGAAAATAATGGCATTTATCTTTCTTGGATCAAAATGTTATCAGAATCATTGAAATTACAAAGAAAAAGGGATTTTATTGCATAAATTCCTGCAATTATCCTGGGTATTTTCATTTAAATTGGCTACATTAAATGAATTTCTGAATTACATTTCAAGAGCAAAAAGAAAACGCAAGTCTTTGATGAATATTCATGAGTTGAATTCTGTTCTGAAAAAAAATAAATAAAAAAAATTTGGTAAAATATGGATGTTTCAAGAGAAATCTCAGAAATTTAAATCAATATTTGCTTGAATAGCACTCAACAGACCTTAAAGCTGTCCAGGTGATTCTAGGTCTTGTGTACATGTGGTTAAAATGGTAAGATAACGGGCAATGACAGGCAAACATGATCATTAACTTGGGCCCAGTATCCTTGCATTGCATGAGAACTACAGATAAAACCCTTGGATTGAAATTGGAGCTGGCTACAGATAAGCACAGGTTCAAGTCATAACTGTGCTGGGATCAATAGGGCAGTGGCATGATTACCCTGCTCTCTCTCTCTGTTTCTGTTGTCTTTCTCTCTATTTGTCTCTCATTCTCCATCTATTTTTCTCTCTCTGCCTTTATTTTGGGCTGTCTTCTCTAGAGCCATTTGTCTCTCTTAATCTTGACTCTCTGTCGGCCTTAATTTGAGCTGTCTTTCTCTTTATTTGTCTCTCATTTTTGTGTCGCCTGCATAGCATGGCAGACACATAGGGATCACTTTGTCCGTCGTCGGCGTCGTCGTCGGCGTCGTCGGCGTCGTCGGCGTCACACTTTCTTGTCCGGAGCATAACTCGAAAAGTATTTGAGGTATCACCTTGAAACTTAAAATGGATAGATCTTGGTTTTTTTTTATTTTTTATTTTTGTCCGGACCATAACTCAAAAAGTATTTGAGGTATCACCTTGAAACTTAAAACATGGATAGATCACATTGAGGTGGAGTGCAGTGCACAAGAATGATAACTCTGACTTTCGTATTTTCTGAGTTATTACCCTTTGTTGATTCTGAGATTTTATTTTTGTCCGGACCATAACTCAAAAAGTATTTGAGGTATCACCTTGAAACTTAAAACATGGATAGATCACATTGAGGTGGAGTGCAGTGCACAAGAATGATAACTCTGACTTTCATATTTTCTGAGTTATTGCCCTTTGTTGATTTTCAGTCTTAATTTTTGTCTGGGGCATAACTCGAAACGTATTTGAGGTGTTGACTTGAAACTTCTCTGGAGCATAACACGAAAAGTATTTGAGGTATTACTTTGAAACCTCACAGGTGGAAAGATCTCATGGAGTGCATTGTGCAAGAATGATAACTGTTGTATTTTTGGAGTAATTTCCCTTTGTTTATTTTTTTGGATTTAATTCTTGTGTGGTGCATAACTTGTAAAGTGTTGCCTTAAACAATAATAGTAGATAGATCTCATTGGTCTGAGTGCAGTACACAAGAATGATAACTCAATAATGATAATGATGACTACAAACTTGCAACATATATATAATTAACGTCATAAGTGCTTAATGACGTCATAATTTTTCTTACAGTTAATGTTTTGAATTCATAGTCATTCTGACACTCCTCTGATGAAGACTGTATAGTCGAAAGTGCTCGGGAAAATTATTACATATTGCACTGTTTGAATATTTTATTCCCCCCCCCCCCCCCCCCCCCCCCCAAAAAAAAAAATAAAAAAAAATATATATATATATGTGTGTGTGTGTGTTATTTTGTACCTCACAAAATAGATTATACTTTATCAATAATTTGTCAAAAGATCGATTTTCTAGTCAATTCTTTCATCAAACATGCTTAAATGCAGGCGACACAAGTGTTCCGAGGAACACCCACATCTAGTTAGTAGTGTTGTGTTTCTTGCATAAGACAGTGTGGTGAGTTCAGTGGACCGTCAAGGCCTGGGGATGTATGATAGTGAGGATAATGAATGTGGTGACCTGTCTTATTACACCCGTCATATCCAGTGTCAGGTATCCCCAACTTGTGGTGCACCGAGCATTTCATAACTGGCTTTAATGTGGTTTGAGGTGTCTGTGGGATAATAAATAAATAGATAGTTAAATAATTGGGAAAAATTGCCTTGATATCAAAGTGATATATTTTATTAAATGGGTGTAATTTACTGTCTCCGTGTTTCAATTAATACCTAACCCTTGCTCTTGAAAGTACTGCAAAATCTGTCAAAAAGGAGAAGAATTTTAAATGTTGATGTTTTTATGTCCCCGGATGGATAGATTGAGCATATTGTTTTTGGTCTGTCTGTACTTGTTTGTTTGAACTTTAACCTTGACCATAACATGGAAGTCCTTCCACCTACAGCCTCCATACTTCACAGGTGCATGCACCGTGATGAGCTCTATATGCCAGGTGACCTTGACCTTCAAACAACCTTGACCCCCCAAGGTCTAAGGCCCCCCTTGGGGCATGGCAATCAGTTGAACATATTTGGTAGGTTAAACCGTTTTAGTGGTGTTTTGGTGTTAACTGACAATATTCCAGTCATATAGTGATGCCTAGCTAATTACACATATAGGAAGACCACTAGTGTGAAAAGGCATAAGGTAGAATCATTATCTACTGCAAGCCAACTGGAAGGCTTCCTTGCATGATATTCTGAGTGACCACACTGGGAGTCAAACCTATAGTGATCAGGGGCAAGGGGATATTATGTCAGTAACTTAAACCACTTGGCTAAAGAGTGGAAAAGAGAGAGAGAGAGAGAGAGAGAGAGAGAGAGAGAGAGAGAGAGAGAGTTTTCCACATGTACATGGCAGAAAGAGAGAAAGAAAAATATTATAATTCTGTTTGTGCATGAAAGAAAGAAAGAGGATTCTACAAGTACATTAGGTGTATATAAAATTATATTTCATTTGGCTGTATAAGGTAATCCATCTATCATTAAATGTGATCATGGTCCATCAACTATAAGTAAAATGCAAACCTTTATAGACTTTAAGCAAAAGATCAATGAATGCTTGAAACTGCAGTGAAGTATTTTTAAGCATGTACGGAACATGATTATGATTCAGGGATGGCGAAATCCATTGTCCTAGTTGTCGGAGTTGTACATTTGCTGGCACGGACAAGTAAATTTTCACTGTTGACTTGTCCGTGGACAACCAAAAATCTGAATCCGTAGCAAAAATCTAAATTCAAAACTCTAAACTGCAGCATTTCAACTGTAGAGATATCTCTAACGTGCGACTGTCAAATAAAGTTTATTTTTCGGCATCTTACATGATGATCCGCATATTTAAGCATTCCGTTTTGAATGGTTTCGTTTCTAAAATGTTAAGATATAAAAATAAAGGTCAAAGCCAGCTTTAATGCACAGTCTATAATCGGAGTTCCTTGTCAAATGGATCGATTCCTTATTAAAAATTGTCCCAAATAAGAAAAGGGGAAGAATATCTCGATCAAACCCCCCAAAAAACAATAAAAGACTAAGATTAAAATTACGATAAAACAAAGCGTTAAAGATCATTTTAAGAATCAACCTTAAAGACTTCCAATGGTTTAGAGTCAACGATGAGGGCTCAGCAAAATGTCGAATTTGAGGCAATAAATAACAGATGCATAAGACAATTCTGCAATGTTAAACAGTTTGATTGTTAATCAGTCAGTAAAAAATGTTTCAAGTTTCAGTGTGAAGGCAGTTAATGTTTTTTTTACATGCCTAGATTAATTGATGAAGAGTAGTAATTAAATTTCAATTATTTCCATATTTAATACCAATAGTTTTTCAAAAAGTATGGACAAGTAGTGTTTTACTACGGACAAGTGAAATTTTAATTTTGTTTGCCCGTGGACAAGTAAAATAAAATGAGATTTCACCACCCCTGAGATTTAAAAATGGAAGGATTACCTTAAGACAGGTTGACAGTCAAGTACAGGTTGTACATATATGAGAACATATATAAGGAATGTATAGTCCCACTATGACTTAGTCTTATCTGTTTTTTTTGTTGTTTTTTTTAAATAATGACATAAATAATAACATGTATGTTGATGTTTTTATTTATTTTGTTGAATGATTACTTAAACCGTTTA
>CM037787.1:57158441-57208441 GCA_021229015.1 Solen grandis | reverse complement strand
GGATACTTTTCCTTATTCGCACAACTTATAAGCAACCTTATCGGCACGACGGAAATATAACAATAGCATAACCAGAGGCGAAAATATCTAGACCTTGTAATTTTTTTTATTCTTCCTTTATTTCCGCTATATATTATACATTTATGTTGAATTTATATGTTGTACGTATATATGTATTGGATGTGCCGGTATATTTTGTACATTTATGAGTAGGTTTTATGTTATATATATAGGCATATAATGTATCTATCCCGATATTTCAAGGCCATTGTTCGGGGGACATTCCAATAAGCTTTGTGACCATTGCCGAAATATCAGTGAACGGACAATCTCCAAAGCCTCTTCAGTGTCATTTCTCACAGGACTGCCCATTCCTTTTGGCTCAAACATCGGAAGCTGTCGGGTGAAAATTTTGTGTATTTCCACATCTCCCCATGTAGTAGTATCTAGGCATTAGGTTAATGGTCATCTATGGAACAGAATTCGGGCAAAAAATACATTTTGCCTTTTGACGTGTTTATTGCTTCATTTGTCTAAGTGATTAGCATCATTTTGACTGGTACAATACGGTGTAATCGTCGTCTGCGTTATTTTTTTTTTTTTTTTTACATTAAACATTCATTACTCACTCACATCATAATTAACTACTGAAAATACATCTGCTTTTATTTCCATTTCATCACCGTATAGCACTGTGTATAGCTGGACAGTCCAGTTTCGTATTAAAATGGAGTTTATTTCGTCGGTTTAACGAATCGATGAATGACACGTGTAGCTAAGCAAAATAACACATGTACGCAAGCAGAATGACAAATGTCAAAATGTGCACCTAGCATCATGACGTTGGAGGGCGCTCTGCCGATTTGACTTGGAGCGAGTTCAGTTTACTTACTAGAGTTAACTAGAGTTACCAGAGTTGCAACTAAAACGTGCGGGGTTTTACCATACGAACTCTGTAGGGTTACGCGAGTTCAACCCAGAGAGGTAGGTGGGTAGACTAGAAAGCAATATGGCGGACGGAAAGCATCTAGGCAAATTTATAGAAATTTATAAATATCTATGATATCCTGTCTTTAAATAAGCATGTAAGCTGGCAGCTACTTTATTCAAGCCCAAGCTCGAAAAAAGTCATAAATAAAAGATCTATTGTTTTAATCATATGTCTATTTACAAATTACGTCACAAGGGGTAAGCCTCATACCTTCAGTTGATTGCTAACTAGAGTATACTTATTACGTCATCAATACGAGTTTACTCAAGTAGTGTTTGTTTGTTGGGTTTAACGTCCCACCGACAGTATTTTTAAGTCATTTGGAGACGATGTTTACTTGAGATAGATATAGTGCTGCCACATAGCAGTATCACGCCGTGGACATGTGGCATTATACCACACCCAGTCACATTATCCTGACACCGGGCCAGCCAGTCCTGCATCTACCCTTAAATGGTGAGCGCCAAGCAAGGGAGCTTTAACAGTATTTTTTTGCGACTTTGGTATGTTGCGACCAGGGATCGAACCCACGACCTCCCGCACCCGAGGCGGACGCTCTATAACTCGAGTAGAACTTAAGTTGGTCACCTGAACTCGCTGTCGGTAGTTCGGAGTAGTATATACAGAAATTTCGTCCTCCACAGAAAAGGTGGCGTGCCTATAATAAGTCACTTTATACTATTGTTCGGGAAGAATCGGCAAAATGAAGTACGAAACTGTGGCTGTTTCCAAATTCGAAAAAGTTATTTCTTTTAAACTAATTGTTTGAAATTGAAAGTAGATCCACTGCTTAAAGACATAATTGCATTTTACATAATACTTTCCATTTCTTTTCTAATTGCAGGCCAAACATTTCAGATATAAATTATATGAGCTCAGGTTTACAAAGATGAATATTTAAAAATAATAAACGTCACGCAAAATTTTATATACGAGCACATCTCGTCGATCTACATACTGTTCGTAGTTTCGTAATTAAGTCCCAGAGTCACCGGGCCGTGGCCGAGCGGTTACAGTCGTGGACTACAAATCTCTCAGCCCCCACCGCTGTGGGTTCGAATCCCGGTAGGGACTTCGGATTTTTCATGTGAGGAAGCCTTCCAGCTGGCTTGCGGTAGGTCGGTGGTTCTACCCAGGTACCTCTGTGTACTCAGGGTCTTCCTCCACCTGTAATTAGCTGGACGTCGCTATATATGATTGAAATACTATCGCAGCGACGGTAAACCCCAATACAACTACAACAACAACGGGATTGTGTCTGCTTTAATCTGAATTAGGCAAACGCATTTTATTTTCATTTTTTTAAATTATTAACAAGTTTTTAATACATATCACAGAAACGTCCCCAAGCTTGATTAGAACTCGCAACCTAGCTTTGCAGCCAGTGCCATAAAGTTCGTATTAATGTCACTATAAATCATGTAGAAAAATATTTTCACGATCTATATACTGAATAAGCGGGTTGTGAGTTCAAGCCCGGCGGCTACCTACCATGGTTTTGTATGCGAGATATTTACGGAGGACATGAGTCTAGTACTGGTCCTTCCTAAGAGCAATAATATGTTAACTGCCCGCCTACTGCAACAACCTTCAAGCGTTGTCATTCGCCCCCATTACAATAACAAGAGGGTCGTGGGACAGGAATCTTGTCAAAACTGAAAAAAAAAATCTACCAAATTTCCCTCAGATGCCCCTCAGAATGCATCTCCGTCCTCCTAGAAAAAATATTTCCCAAGGGGCTATGCCCCACCCCCTACACACACACACACACACACACACACCTACCTAAAAACCAAGGGGCTATGCCCCCCACCCCCTCCTAAAAATTACCCTAAGTGAAAATAAAACTATTTAAAAAGTCAAACTGTTATACCTTTATTATATTTCAACTCCTGTTATGACCATATTACTTTCCCAGAGTTCCGAGTATTCAGTTTCCTCCCCTGAGTAAAAACGAAATGCAGGATTTTGATTCTACGAATTAACTTCTCTTTGATTATTCTGCCACAAATGAGGCAGTTTAGGCAGTTTAATGTAAAACAAATGTCACATTGATAGTTGCTCAACAAAACTTTAAAATATAACAGCATCAAATTGTGACACATGAAAGCCAAATCATTAACTAATGCAAGATACACAAGAGCATTAGTCAGTAGACAGCATTGATAAACGCACTTAACATAATACAGCATATCACTTGTCAGTATGGCAAAGGCAGAATGTCACGTGTAAACATGGACTTGTAAGACGTTGATATGCAATTTTTGCCCTAATTCTGTTCCATAGTCATCATATTTAAAACACACACACACACACACACACACATATCGTAGTTAAAAATAAATATCCACCCTTCAGAATGCATCTTCATCATACTATAAACAGTAAGTTTCGCACCCCCCAAGCACTCATATCACATTTAGACCGCCCTCCCCCACCCCCACCCCAGCGGAAAGATTCTGAATCCGGGTCTGTATGTACCGGTATATGTTGTAGGTATATTATGAGGGTTCGTATTTTGTATTACTTTCTTCTTTTCATCATTTCTGTGAAAGTAATATAATTTTTGTGACTTAAGCAGTGACTAGTGTTTCACTTCAATATAATTTATTCATTAATGTAAAAAAAGCTTGTTTATTGAATTAACAAAATATCATTTAGCAAAAATTTTACTGCATTGAAGAGTCATCACGTTTGGACTCAACAGTGTAAACGACAGTTTTGTTTAAGACCGAGAAAATCATCGATTTTCACTTTTAACATATTTTCTCCAAAACATTGAATTTTGTTATTTTCTGAAAGTTCCCCCCCCCCCCCCCCGGTGAATCCGGGCCTGACATAGCTCTGGGGGACCTTCTCCGATGATCGGCGAACTTCACCTAATTTGAAACATCATCGGGGAATATCCCCGTAGATTAAGCGATGCATCTCCGAAGCTTCGGGGATTCCTCGGAGGAATATGAAGATAATCTTACATCAAATATTTGGGTAGTTACAACTGTATCACTTAATGACATTGTCCTTTAGCTCAATTGGGTATGTTTGAACAAATACATGTATTCTCAACGTTAAAGTTTTTTTTATTCTTTTCACCTCACCTCCTCTTCTATTTTTATTTGGGTGTTTATGTCATACTAACAGTCAAAACCTATGTAATCCCCACTAATTCTTGTACTTAGTCTGCGGTGTTAACTGTTTAGAGTTATGCTGCTTTCATCACATGACTTCTTCGATTCATATCTATCTACCTTCCCACTGAACAAAACTGCAAAAAAAAAAAAATAAAATAAAAAAATAAAATAAAATAAAAAAAATGAGGATGCCCTTGTCATAGAACATCACCACTGGCAGAACTTAGTACTTCAACAGGAAAATAATATGGTCAGAACTCAAATAAATCGTTAAAATTGCTCTCTTTATCACAGAAGCATAACAAACATATGAAGAAAGAAAGAAAGAAGGAGAAGAAAGAAAGAAGAAGAAAAAATAAGGTCTAGATGTTTTCGCTTCTGTGGTTTTGCTATGTTTATATCCGTGCCCATAAGGTTGCTTGTCTGCACGACCGTCGTGTCGATAGACACTGCCATTGAAATATACGAGCCAACAAAATTAATTATGCTATCCCACAATTCTAATTTTTTTAACATATATTTTTTGCCTCATGAATATTTCTTTAGAACATAAATATTTTTTAAAACATATTTTTATGAATAAATATTTTTTATGAATAAATATTCTTTTTAACCACATAAATATATTTAAGAATATAAATATTCTTTAAGAACAAATATTTACATTTACTGAATTTGGCAACACTCCACAAGCCATACCCCCCGCCCCCCTTTTACCATTTTGTAAAAAGAGCTTCTTTTTCTATAGCGTAAATAAGATGCCCTTCAAATAATCTATGGGGTGTTAACGTACAATACCCAGTACTAAATCTTGCTTGTTTTGCCCCAGCATAGCCTGGCAAATAAAGATTTTAGATTTTAAGATTTTATTTGATTAAACCAGAAGGTCATAAGACCCATGTGGTACATACAGCAAGGCGGCAGTATAACAATTGCTTACAAAATAAATAGTTAACAATGAAATATTCACATAAATCACATAATAATAAATTACACATACATGCTATAAATAGGGGTCACTTTTATAATTATGTGGTTGTAGGCTTCAAATATTAGACAGGAGCGTGCCTAGACCCATTTTGGGCATACGCAGCATAGCTAGGGAGGTTGAGCATGGGAAATTGCTGGTGATACACTGATTTTATTTCATATTTTAGTAGATAAGGTTATATGATATCAGTATACAAAAAGTAATGAAATTTCAAAATGTTTGAAGAAAAATAAATGATGAAACTTTCGTGGAGTACCCGAGACATGTTTACATGTCCGAAACATTACGATAATAAACTAAAGCATACGCCTCGGAAATTATGAATTATAGTAATCTTGTTGTCAGCGACTATTAAGAGATGTTATCTCTTAACAAACCTGTAGCACACATTCTATTTTTCTGTTCGAAGAATAAACTCTGTTTTTAGAAGAATAATGGGGCGATAAACTATAATGAACATTTTAGCGATTGATTCAACTGAATATTAAGTTAGAAGCAAATCTAAATGAAAATCTTATAATGCATGTTGTACAAGTTTGTAGTACAAATAACTATGCAGCTCAATGGATGAAATGTAGGTTGTTTTCAAAATATCAATAAATGAAAGATAACCTGAAAATAGAAGCTTATGACTAAAATACGGAAATTATCATGACATTATCATAAAATAAAAAAAAATCAAGTTTTAAAGTCAATAAAATGAATAGTCTGATATTATAATTTAGCACTTAATTAGTATACATTCGTTTATATAACTTGTTTTTCACCCCAGAGCTACGTACCCACGCGGAGTGATACAGAGAGGAGGTGTCGAGTCGTAATCACTGCGCCACTTTGGAGCCCTAATTTAAACTGATTTAAAACACCTATAACAACGTCCTTGGTTATTTAATTAAACGATTCTCTTTCGTTGAAAAAAATGCAAAATTAACTATTTTGGAAAACACTGAGTTAGCTTTTTTGTATTAAACTGAGCACGTGAAAAGTAAAATATTTCTGTATATGAAATGATAAATGATCAAAGTAATGCAGCTATGTTCACTAAAGAACCCCTTATAAATCTAACTATAGGACCAATTTAATACCTACGAGTAGGGCGTATAAGGTGTGGAATGTGTGAGACAGCAGTCAGGCCCAAATAAGTTTCTGTACAAAGCAGATTTACACTATAGTTTGAAGAGTGCGACCAATCGACCGTTTTATGGTTTAGGTCTCAATCAAAGCCTAATTCTGGTCGTGGGCTCTCATGCATATATTCATTTTTCTCTCATTCATCTGAAATTTCTCTGTTATATGTAGTCCTGTATAGAACTTTTAACCTCTTTCTTCTTTCCCCATCCCCTGCAATGTCTTTCTAAAGATAAAAGCCAATCACCGTATCCATCTCTTAAACTACCGCTTTTCAAAGTCTTTTCCTCTCTCTATACTTTCATTATTGCAATCTCTTCCATTTCCCACCAACTTACGTCTATAAATCTAGTTCAACTCCTAAAAAAGCACGTGTGATTAGAGGGAATTGCCGTTAGTAAGTAGAGATATTGGGGGAAGGGAATAGCGCATGGCATTGAGTGACTTTGGTTTGATTGGCCCGGTGTCAGGATAATGTGATTGGGTATAATATCATGCCACATGTCTACGGCGTCATACTGCAGTGTGGAAGCACTATATCTGTCTCAAGTACACATCATCACCAAATGACTGAAATACTGTCGGTGGGACGTTAAACCCAACAAACAAACTACTTCTACTACCAAAATTAGCTGACTGTTATTACATGTTTGTGACTTATATTTAGAATATACTTAGTCCAAGCTCATGCCTTTTTTTTTTTCAAATCCAATATGAAATTAAAAACAATATGTACAGTGATAGATAAACATATGTATATTCACATTTTTACGACATTGAAATATGACAGTGCAGCAGTTTGATAATTAAACCCCCATCCAACTGCTATTTTTTTAATGAAGTAACCATTGACCATTTAATGCAAGATGATAATAACAAAATCTTAATGAACGTGTGCCAAGATAGCATTGGTACGGCACCTTGCTTTTTATTATTCTAATTAGTGGTGGAAATTAGTATAAGTACGAAATGAAAGGTCAAGAGGCTAGGGTCGCACTATTATTTTATAGCTTATTTTATATATCAAAAACCCTCATTTTTAGTCCCCCCACTTTTTTGCTTTACTGGTTCATTTTTTAAGTTTTTTTATCCCCAAAGGATTATATATAAGGCAATAAGTGACTTGCATCACCTTCACCAACAAGTACGAAAACCAATAGGCGCGAACGTCATTTATAGGGACCATCTTAAAATGCAGCTGTTTTAAAACAGATACTTATAAACTTTCCGAAATAACGCGCTCTAGAGTTAACTAGAGCGCACCCACCCGTCATGAGCTAGGGTACCGGACAAATCGGTGGGGCATGAGGAAATCTTATATGACAACAATAACTCACCCTAATCTAATGATTTTAGCTAACGTAAGTTTAATTGAAGAAAAGAACAGGGCAGATGCATGATTAGAGTAATTCTTTAAATTTAATTATACTTAAGAGAGAGAAAGAGACAGAGAGAGAAAGAGAGAGGGGGGGGGGGGGGTAGATAACTGGTCCGATATGACTAAGTACGGCATGAGAAAACATATGATGTGTAATTGTTTACGTCAAAAGCAACAGAACGAATGACTGAGTAAACAAAATAACCATTAATTTTTACAGTTTTATTTCCCAGAAGTTGTAATTATACCTTATGCTTTAATTGCAATATATCCAACTTAAAACTGCAAAGTTGACTTATACAACCAGTGGAACTATTTTCAACGCGAAAGTATGGATAAAAGGCGGTAATGTGAGTGTAAGTAGAAATTATAGTGTCTGACTTTTGACTTTGGAGGCTTTCCCTTCTCAAAAAGAAAAGAAACAACAACCATACACCTAGCTCAGGTTACTTAACGCTTTACTACTGAACTATTCTTATCAAGGGAATAACTAATGGGAAGATTATAAAATTCAGGGACTTGTACTTTAATCCTGTGCTCCCCCCCCCCCCATCAAAAAAAATATCTGAACTGATTTGTTTTGTTATCATTGTTCTTGTTGTTGATTATGATGATGATGATGTTTGTTTTGAAATTAACATTAACACAGCCTTAGTAGCTAACTGTCTGGAAATTCCATGCATCTTGCAGACCCTAACAATTAACTCTTCTAATGATTAAAAAAAGGAATTGCCTGTTATAAAAATGTCCCCTTATTGATCTATGTATAAGTTATTAACATGGACTTTTTAGAACACACTTTAGATATCTCTGAACCAAACGGTCTACAGCTGAGGTTATTTAGCAATGCATAGAGGAAATATTTAGACCAACTGTTTGCAAATTATGTATGCATATTCTGAAATGGCTTTGCTTTATTTAAGTCGTGTTTCAAAAACATGCAAGGCGTCGATGATGCTTTACGTCAAAATTAGTCCTGTAAGTCTCTGGTTAAGGGAAGAAGCAAGTAAAACATAGCAGCGAAACGGACAGAGAATCACGCCAACAACAGCAATAATCATTCGGTCCGATCCTTTGACGCTTGCGTCAAAAGATTCTCGTATTGTGTTTGTAATTTGCTGCTGAAAAAGTACAGGATCTAAACTAATAGATACGCTGCTCAGCGAAATTTTGTATATTCTCGGCGTAAATCCTCGGAGTTGCGCCAGAACGAGAGTTTATAGTAACTTTAAGTGATAACAAAATAACGATCGGTAGAATGATTCAAATATTTTGTATTATTTATCATAATAATTCTCTAATTTACTTGATGTTGTCCGATACCTGATTGTTTGTGATAGAACATACAGGTAGGTGAAATGCAAAAAAGAATTCTTTATCAGATCACACACACACACACACACACGCACACACATTGATTACTCCAGGGTCTCATTATACAGAGACCCTGATTACTCATAATATTCACTTTGATGTTATGTTATACTAACGGGAACTCAAGACGCCATTCTCGAAGATCGTGCATTTGTAATTATTTCTCAAACACAAATAATACAACTACTGAATGGTGTCTGAATTTCTGTGATACTTTGTTTACATAGTTTTGTTTAGTAATGGGCCACATCATACACTAAAACCAGCCATTGTTGTTGTTGTACTGGGGTTTACCGTCGCTGCGATAGTATTTAAATCATATAGCGACGTCCAACTAATTACAGGTGGAGAAAGACCCCGAGTACACAGAGGTACCTGGGTAGAACCACCGACCTACCGCAAGCCAGCTGGAAGGCTTCCTCACATGAAAAACCCGAAGTCCCTACCGGGATTCGAACCCACAACGGTGAGGGGCTGAGAGATTTGTAGTCCATAGTCGTAATTTGACGAGGTGTCGAGAAGATCAAGTACTTTAGAAAGGTTGGGTAAAACTGCATTGATCTTTTCTCCAACACAATGCGATGCAGATACGTCCTTCAATGTTCGCAGGAGTTAGGACTCCCAACCTCGCCTACTCCAACTCCCAATTTCGCCTATGACGAAACCCATGCTGCTGGTTCTATGGTATGGTCTCAGAACGATTGGTAATTTTCCGGTTACATGTGTCCCCCTTCTTGCAGACAACATTAACATATGTCTTTCATTCATAAGGAATGTGATATTGAGCATGTTTTGTCTGGAAAATGAGGGTAAGTGCTAGAGCAATGATTTTGAGAACAACAATTTTGTCAAGACACGTAGCTTTGCGTGGGTGAAGGGCTTGTTAGAGATTCGCTACATCGAATGGGATCACTTCCCGCTTATAGAACTCATTGTGGAGCAAATTCTCATTACTGATGATAAAGCCGGGTCTGCTCTCTATAAGAGTAACCAGACTTCACTCTTTTTTTTCTATGGAGCACATAACTTATATGCGAAACGAATGACCATGGTTGAGATAGGACCTTTTCAGTACGGCAGATGTTTTAGGAGAAGAAGTATGTTACAGAGAACGAATAGCTAGTATGGGATGGTCTCGTTCTTGTTCAATACTGCAATACTGGAGGATTGTTCAATATAATACTTACGTGGAAACAGCCATGTATAAAATGTATAACTTCACGAGACTTCGCTTCAGAATGTTGGAAAAAATACATCTGCAGCTGTCATGCGTTCAGTTACTAAGTAACAGTCGCTAACGTGAGCGATTGCATCCCTGTTACCATAGCATATATATTTTGAAAACAAGGAACAAACTTGCAACCGTTTGATTATCGGTTGCGCATCGCTACGTGACTTTAATTGTACATATCATGGGGATTGACTGCTGCGGAGAGTTTGCTATTTGCTGACGTGAGCTAGTCTCATTTCAAGCGGGACATTCACGAAACACGTTCATGGCTTACTAACAGATTCTGTCCATTATTAGTCTCTTCTTATTTTGAGTCCTGAAGACTACACTTGGGCTAATCATGCCAAGAAAAAAAATCATTATCTCGTTCTTACAACATATTATCTTGAAATAATGAGATACATATCTCTTAATAACGAGATATTGACACATAAAAACGAGTCAAATATCTCGAATGAATAATTTACGAGATACTTATATTATAATTACAAAATAATATGACCATATTTCTATTGCTTTCCACATAAAAAAGCAATTATTTCAGTCATATATTAAGCTCGATTTCGAAACATGTTTTTATAGCTGATAGTATCCTTCTCGGTGGTTTCTGTGTTGGATCAGTACTTTGCGCCTGGGATAATCATGAAAACATCCACAGTCAGGTACGTTATCAACGGACCACATGACCTCCTTATTAGCACAATAAATGTTTAATTCTTGAAGTTATCTGATACAATAATGCATAACACCGTTAACAGGCCCCTTTAGTTAACAACACATGAAAGTTTTGTGGTTCATCATTGGGACCTTTGTACTTGTATTCACGTTAAAATGAAGCGCCCGTTGTAATGGTCCTGCACTATATTGGACTATGGTTGCATTGGTGTCACATTAAGATGGAGGGCATTATTGGAATGGATCTGTCTGCATTGTATCTGTTGCAACAGTTGTTTTTTGGTTTATTAAGCCAACATTTGAATATTTAAGTCTATCAGATCACTCAGATATGAATTAATATATTCTATCAGTATGAACAATTCAGGATTTGAATTATTTTTCTCATCCTGTTGTTCTTGAAGCACCGATTTCTCCATTATTGTGTTAATTTGATAACTAATAATAAGTATGTATAAAATGTTTATTAATACGATAAGTTAAGATAAGTTTGTGACTATTTTGAACATTTTATTTGTTTATATAATTCATTGATGTACATACATGTATATCACATACGTAAGTATAATTAGTATCTCGAGATCTGTTCTCGTTGTAATCAGATACTTTCTCGTAATAATGACACATGATCTGGTTATTAGGAGATAAATCGTTATGATTATCATCCAACTTACTCCTGATTGGCACTAGGCGGCTTTCATATGAATCTGAATTCTCAATTATGTAAAATGTCCATTCATTATTCTCGCAGATGAAAATGGTACTTAATAACTTATTTTCATACTTTTACTCAAACTATGCGCACTTGTTTCCATGGGGATTTGAATATAATACTCGAATTTTAGCCTGAGATCATAGAACACAGGGCCCACATTTTGTGAAAAGTTGTAAACATCAGTTTTCAATGTAACTATTAATGACGACTTTATCGTTATAGGTGAAAAAAACTTTTCAATAACTTTGTGTGTTTAATTGAAGGTTTTAACGTCCCAACAACAATAATCCAGTCATTTTGAGAATATGTCTACTTGATACAAATATATATTTACCACACTGCAGTTTCACACCTTAGACATGTGGCATGATACCATACAAGTCACACTAGCCTCACAACGGACCAACCAGTCATGAAATTACCATTATATAGCGTCAAGCAAGGGACCTATACCAATACCATTCTTTGCGATTTGGTATGACGCGAACGGGGATCGAACACACGACCGCCCGCTCCAGAGGCGGACGCTCTAACCACTCGAACTCGGGTACGGCGTTCCATATTATTGAACGTTTGTTGCTTGATCTGCTGTAAGCAGAGGTGAAACATAAGTATTACTTTTCCGTTATCGGTCTGTCCGTCCGTTCGTCTGTCTGGCCGTCACACTTTTCCCGTCACGCTAAAGAAAACTTGTTTTGAAATGAAATTGCGAAAGACTGAATATTTGTGCTGTGTAAGATCTAACCACAGTTGCTTTCAAGCGACAAGAGATAAAACCTCTGCGCGGCATATGTAAATGTACCCTAAAGGTTGTAATGGTGTTAACCAAAAGTCGGAATACCGGTATTTTATATATTTGGTAATAATATTAATAAATTGTAAACACAAATATAATTGGCGATTTTATCTGTTTGTCAAGGTTATAGTTTACACCCAGAGATTAACATTTTACCAACACCTCTAATCATATTTGATAAAGTATGATATATTGTTGTCTTGACCTTTGACCTGGTGAACCTAAATAAATAAATCAGGAATATAAACTATACACATATTCACATGCATGTAAATGATTGTACATAGCAATTTTAATCAAAACTACAGTGGAATTTAATAATTCTGTCACAAATGAATAATATCCACATGCATAAACTTATCTAAATAAATGAAAAAAAAATCTGTCTTGCTATTATTGAAAATAGAACATTTATTAAATACTCGAAATTTCAGAAACTATTTTATGAATTACTACTAAATGCAATTTTGTATCATAGGAAATTTTCGGGGGGGGGGGGGGGGGGGGGGTAAACTTAAAACCGGTTTCTCATTCATAAAATAACATACAATCTTGGGGTTGTGAAAAATGTTATCACACTAACAAGAGAGAGAGAGAGAGAGAGGGAGAGAGAGAGCGAGAGCACAGATGAGAAAAGACAATTTGTTTGCACACAATGGTTAATTTTGCCGAAATAGCACTGGACTGTATATTTAGGTTCGATCCTGAGAAGAAGCGTGAGCACTGGCTCAGCTCAGGCAAATTCAGTCGTATAACCGGACATCTGTCGATAATTATCTCTTATTGTATACTTTTCATGTCCCTTTTGAGAAACTGCTCAAATGAGTATACATCGATGGAATATATTATTAAATTTATTGCTTATTGGCGTCACTCTTATTTCTCCTTACTTAATTCTACAGAAAAGTTCAAGTTTAAATAACTGGATAAAATCTATTTAAGACAGATTTTATCGGGAACAGTATTGTTTTTCTTATCATCAATATCACGTTTGCTCCATTAATAGTTTAGTGGCACGTGGGTCGAAGATTACTGATAATGGTTGTAAAATAAATAAATGAATGAATATGTTTACATTCTCCTACACTTGTCCGGTACAATGTAACCAGATATCCAAGATACCGTACTGGGAACAGCAGGCAGAAATTTTCTCATTTATCTAGTAAATCAGAAACTCTGAAGGATTAACCAGCTTGTCTCGTCTTAGAGTGTACGTCTGTTAAAACACGATGAGCCTTATAAGCGACACTATATTCATGTGCTGGTTTTAGTTTAGGTTTTCAAAATTGAATACATATATCTTGTCTATATATCATATATATGTTGGATCATCTAACGGATGCAAAGGATGGGCGATTCCTGTTCTGAATCTTTAAAATATTGACTTTTTGTAAAACTTATTTCTAATTAACCTGTCAATGTTCACTACCAACTGATATACATCACAGCCCTTCTCAAAAATTTATTTGCTTTCCATAATTTTTTTCTTTTCTCTCCATATTTTCTTTCACTACAAAAAATTCTATTTATTTTTTCTACAAAAATAACTTCTGACTTCTAGCTGTCATTTAAACGGGGCGACATAATTGAAATAAAAATGGCGTAAGGCACAAAATGCTGTAAAATAAAGTTGTAAGTAATAGAAAAAGACGTTTGGTATCATACCAAAATGCAAATAAAGTATATAAATAAATAAAGGGCAGCAAATATACATTGTTCTCTTAGACTTTTGGAGAAAACATGAGGTACATGCCTTATTAATGTTTTATAAATTTAAATTCATATTTTGAGGGATAGATGCTGTCCAGACTGTAACAGACACCTTGAAAAATATTTTTGCAAGTGAATCTGTAGAAAACAATTACGACAATATTTTTTCACTTAATGACATCGTTGAGATTGTTCAGAGTCGTAGTTTTCAATGTTACGACTAACCGCAATGCACGACTTAATCATTCAATGTCCATGTTGTTCCCATGACAGTTGCAAAACTCGCAAACTCTGTACTGTCGGAAATATTATGTGTCATGACGATTATTTTACAAAAAGCTTGTGAACAGTATACTCCAGTCATGTGATGGAAGTAAAGTCTATAGCTGCGACATTTGTTTGTAGCTGTAAGTTATGCAAATTGATATAAAAGTGTATTTTGCGTGTGGCGCCAATGTTTTCATGGCATAGTCAAGAATTAAAAAAAGAGGTCTTTCTGTGAGGTATACTTTCAAAATTTGTCTTAATCTTGGCAGTTAATGTCTGACAAATAAATGGTCAAATTTAAGGTCTTCCAACCCTAATACCATCAAAGCAATGTATATAACATATTAATAAGCTTTAAAATTTTAAATAATGGTAATCTTATGGGCAAATACATCCCCTTGATATTTTGTTGCTATGAGTTATCTCCCCTGAAAACTAAAACACTCATTTTAACTTCACCATTTTCCTATGGTAAAGCTTAGAATTTTTTTTTCACGAAAGGTGATACATAATCATAAAATGCACCTCTCTATCACGAGTTTTTCTCATAAACCAAATTCAGTTTTTCATATTCACAGTTAATGTATAGTTTCATAGGCTTAAATGTTAAATTATATGCAGATTATCTCCCTCAAATTTGATAAAACTTGAAAAAAAAAACTTATTTTTTAATTTTTATTTTTATTTTTGAATGTCTTCAAAGTGACGAAGATTCATAGAAATATTACCATCCAATGGCAAGATATGGAATATGGCTATTTGGATTTGCAGACCTTAAGAAAAAAGCATCATTCCAGAAACTAGAAAGCTACAATAAAATAATAAAAATGATAAAATAATGAAAATACTTAAAATTGAGTTTGGCTAATGTTTACTATGAAATACTTGCACACATTCGACTTCTATTGATATATAATTTCCCCATTTTGATATATAATGGGTACAATGTGTTTGAACATGTACACTGAAAAGGCAATTTAAAGTCCAATTCATCTACAGACGATACATGATGGAAGAAATTTATAATTAATTAATCATGATTTCAAAAAGTGTGTACATATGAAGGATGATTTCTTGATATTTTCACTCAAAAGTCTTGGTTTCACTAATGTATAACTTGTTATGCACCGCCAACTCCGTTGTGAAGCATTAAAATTTTCGACTGTGCTCTCGTTCGTGTGTGCGTGCGTACGTCCGTGTCTTCGTTCATCTGTTCGTCCGTCAAACCTCAGGTCGCCTTTGCGTTTAAACTTTTTTAAAATCTTTATGGAACTAGGTACTCATGTATGTCATGATATGATCTATCTAATATCTATGCAAATTTATGGCTGTGGCCTATATCTACTGTTGGATGAACGAGGTAAAATCAATTGTTCTGCCTCAGGTTTTCCTTTGCGATTAAGCTGTTTTTCTATGTAGATGGATTCACATCTTTATGAAACTAGATACACATGTACATTATGATATAAACGTTTAAAATTTATGCAAACTTATGGGCGTGACCATTTTTACACTGTGGGGAGAACACTGTAAAATTGTTTTTTCTGCCTAAGCTTTACCTCAGGTTTACCTTTGTGTTTAAGCTTTTTTTCCATGAAGATGACTTCACATCTTCATGAAACTAGGTACACATGTACGGCGTAATATGGTATATTTTATAGGTATGCAAATTTAAAGCTGTGACCTACAATTCATGGTTGGATGAACATGGATAAATTGATTATTCTGCCAAAGGTTTACCTTTGTGTGTAAGCTTTTATTCTGAATATAAATTTTCATTTTTATAAAACTAGGAACACATGTACATCATGATATAACCTATCTGATATTTATGCATGATAATGGCTTTAACATATATTTTTACTGTTTACGGTTGTCACTAACATTTCACTGGTGGCAACTCTGCTTCAGGTTCTTCTTGCGCCAACGTATAATGCTTGGGTCTGATTAATTATCACAGAGCTATGGTCCTTTGTAATTTTGGTCAATCTTATTTGCACTTTATCTCCAAAACCTCTGGTTTAACATGGGTGAAACTTCATGAGATTAATAGCGCATGCAAGTGTTTTTTGCATGTATATTAATATCAAAAGTGTTGAGCTCCTATGGTCGCTGGGTCGTCGTTGTTGTCCTCGAAAATAGAGTCACAGAGATACACTCCCTTGTTTTTGTTAATACGTTCAAGACGTTTATGAGCATAGTTTTCAAAAGAAAAATCTAGAAATTCTTCATGTATTTTTAATGATGATCACTGTTAATTGCCTGATCTTTGTATCAACACACACTTTTCTGAAGTACAAACATTCAATTCATTATTTTGAACTATCAATTATCTCCGGAGTAATAAATGACCAGTTACCTGCTGATACTCCCTGCGTGCAGAACTGGGCATTTGAAGCAAGGTTATGATAAATACAAGAACTTACGAATCAAACAACAACGCTTAAATTACTGCTATACATGTATTCCATTTAAAACCAAGAGGTCCCATTTTCACCTCTTTTTATGTAATTCGTTAAGAATACCATTAATGACATTAATACCGATCTAATTGATTGCTTTCAAGCTGAACAAAATGGAGATCTTTAAAATGTATTTGAAAGTCTAATTTCACAATGCCAGCGTTTGTCATTAAAGGTTTAGATTATGAAGTTGTCCAAATAACGACGACCTTTACAATACCATTGAACAACTATAGAGATGAAACGGAAACGGTGGACACGGATGAATCAAACTGACCAATCAAACCTAATTATATACATATGCCTAGTTTTGAAGTGCACCAAAATGGTTGAAAATCACAAACATGCAAATTTCCTGATCCAGTTGTTCTTAATCAATTCAATCTTGCATAATGCCTCGATCACGGAACATTTTCTCTGTCAACTTAGTTATAGCGTGTGCAAGGTCAACACTGAGTACAATTTGACTATACAAGCTTTCTTTTTTTTCCTTTTTCTGAATTTTTCTTATAGTGACTTTGTCACTTTGAAAGATGAATTGTGTGCTAGAAGTTGGAAAAAACATCTGACATCATCATTCGATATTCAATATCGATCTAAAGGCGAACTTCTAATCACATATGAGATCCAAATTCGGCAAAAAGAAAATCAACCAAGCTTCGAATATCGAGCCACATATGACATCATTACTCGATATTTGATATCAAGACACGGTAAAATTTGGCCAATACTGATCAAGATTTCAATATCAAACGATGTTTAGCATTATAGTACTGGTGGTCAATTTCATGCCAGCTTTGAGATCGATTTTCATAACTTGGTATTGACGAATATCGAACTTTGTTTTAATACTGAGCGTAGCCGGACATAATTGACTATATAGGACATGCTAATATCGAATATTGGCGTCTGAGTTCGAGATTCAAAAGCAATAATTCAGCTAATATCGAGCTAGGTTCCAATACCGAGTCAAGTTGAACATTATAGACCCTTCGTAATATTATCTCATGCATATTCAAGGTAAGGTAACCAGAACGAGGCTTAGATGGGTCAGTTCAGACTCTGAGTTGTAAACAAACTCAGCAGCTTACACTGATAGAGATGTCAGTGGTGTACATATTTACACAGGCTTAAGCTTTGTTGAGGCCTAGAAAATTATTAAATAACTTACATTTTCATCAGAGAAGAAGTCCTGATCAAAAAATCCAAGTTTTCCAGTGAAGACTACCTACATTAAGACAGTTTCCGTGTATCAACTATTTAAAACACAGAATCCCTAATAAGCCCAGCCATGCATATTTCGCAAATACACAACATGCTGACCAGATGTATTCACATGGTTAAACCAATTCTCAACACCTACAATAAAGCCATTAAGGTTACATTCCATTGTAGATAAGATAACCTTTTAGACAATAACATATAAATTACCAACTTCTTTTGGACACCTAGCTAACAGTATCCCAAATGTCTGTTTTAGTTCATGATAATACTGATGTAGGCAGCAAATGCCACAAATCTCAAAGAAAGAATGAAATTTCACATACTTATGTGTTAAGCCATTTTAATCAAGAATGGAATTAAATCACACATTTCTTTGTAATATAATATTTAATTTAAAGATTATGACATACGTTTTCCTCCTTTTCTCGAGACTTGAATAGAAACCCCCATAACCAACATTCATTTTCACTATATTATATATCAACAATAAATTATGGGTGAAATAAACTTTTATAAGATATATTTTCAGTAGATAGCATACATATTTAGTTAAGTTGTATTAATTTTTTTTCTTCAGGCAACTTATAAGTTTTAAGTAATCTGAATACATGTAAAATAAGTGCATTATTTCATTTCATATAATACTAGATGCAAAATGTGACTGCCAAATTAGGCAAATGTGTATGTTGCAAGCACATTACAGGCATACTCTAACAGATTGCTGGATTAAAAATATATTAATACATCTTTACACTAGACATTGCAGATTTAAGAGGTAAGGAACCTCAGGATCTTGAAGTTTGTGGTTATTCGAACCGTAACCCAGCCATAGAATCCAGATCAATTAATTCCACATTATATACTAGTAACCAGGCCAGTGAGAGACCAGATCCAGTATCATGAAATATAGTCACAAATGGCAATACTAGCTAGCTCCCACCAAGTCTGGACCAGCTTTAAATGACTTGATTGCATAAAAACAGTATTTTAAGCAGATGGTGTGTGTTTTCCTGGCCTGCCTATAAGAAATTACAGTTGAACCTGTATTAGCAGCCACCTGTACAAAGCGATCAACTGCATTAAGCGGTCAATTTAAATACAATGTTTTACAAAATTTAAGCATTTTGTCATATATTTGTACTTAATTTAGCACAGACTTACAGCATCTAACGTGGGTAAAATAGTAAATGCGGAAACAATTATGATTGTCTCTACCTGCAACTAAAGAATAAAAGACATGTAATAACTGGTGCCAATTAACGGGGATTAGTTTTTGAATGTAATGCTTATGCTGCTATAGAAGGAAATTCTTTGCATATGTATCCTTGTGGAATTATTGGCCATTTGGACTTCTTGAATTCTCAAGTGTCAAGGGACTATCTTTGAACACTTTAATATAAAGAAACACTAAATACTAGTGCATGAAGTGTTAACACTGTTGCTAAGAATTATTTTTATTAGAAACACTTTCCTTCAATACAGTTTTTGTAATTTATTAAAATGCAAGTTGGACATAGTTTTCCATACATTGTTTATTTGACTATAATTCTGGTCTTTTTTCAGTGTGTAAACTGGAGAATTTTGTAATACATCTGAATACACCCAGTATACAAAGATAAACTTATAATATTATATGTAACTCAAAGCATGTGAAGCATTGCCTAATGATGATTTAGTGTACATACACTTTTGTTATAAATATATAAAATTAAGAGCATAAGACCAGAGAAGATGGTTGTTGTGTTTTTATTTCTATATAATCAATGAATACCCTTGTTCTTGAACATAAATTAGATAAATGTTGTATATATCTTCCATTAGAATTATAAACTGAAACACTGCAATGATAATGAGAAATTTATTTTAACAGTTTACTTGTGGATGTGGACACCATAACTATCTGAGTGGTTATCAGCTGTACTGGTGCGTACACCTTACCCATTTAAACCTCGTTCTGAGAAAAGAATCCCTGGTATGCATAAATCTTGAGAAGGGCCTATTACTGACCATATAAGACATACAGATATCAGGCTAACGGCAATTTTCAAGCCAGGTATGAGATCAAAATTAAAGAGGGCCAGATGGCCCTGAATCGCTCACATGAGAAACATTGCCAATTATTTTATTATGAGTCGTATTGAATACATGATCGACACAGAAGTACAGCAAGATTATTTAAATTCCACAATACAAATGTACCTGCCATCCAATCTTTGGAGGTTATAGCTCTGAAAAGTCTATATAAAATCAAGTGACCCTTGGTGTCAGTTTTGACAACAGGACCATGAATTGTACAGACTTGGTTGAGGTCCACTGGTTAAGTCTCAACTGACCAGGCTTTGTGGTTTTGAGGTTTTCGAATACAAGTCTATTTAAAATCTAGTGACCCCTAGGATTGGAACAATTTTGACCAAGGACCATGTTTTGAACAATCTTGTTAGAGGTTCACTAGGTCATGTTACACACCAAGTATCAACACTTGGCCTAAGAGGCCTCCGCTTTTTTATTATCTAAATTGTCATTAATTAGAATATGATAAACACCCGTTCTTTACACAATATTCCATCAGTTCAACACACAAATTGCTTTTTACTCATGCAATATGTTTAAAACCTAATCAGTCTGAAAGTTAATACCAAATGTCAAAAATTCCAATTATCATTAAACTTTTCCAGAAATGTATGGGAAGAAATGCAGAGGTGTAAAATGATGTAAATTGAAATAACTTCTTAATGTAACGCCCAATTGAACCTTGGTTCCAGAACCCAAGTTGATCTTGAACTAGACCACCATTTCTTGAAGTTGTTTTAACTTGTGTGAGTTGGTTGAGTTTTTTTTTGTCGATCTATATAAATATAATGCCAGGAGTCATTTTTCCAAGGGAGGAAGTGTGTTACCAAGACAGATATTTCTATTTAAGTCTATGTAAAATCAAGTGATCTCTGGGACCTGCCAATTTTTACGTCAGGGCCAAGATTTGAACAAACGTAATTGGTACATGTCCACTAGGTCATGTTACGTGTTAAACTGAAGGCCTTTTGGTATCTGACAAAAAACAAGTTTTTGTAAACTCAAATGATGGACTCCTGGGTACATACCAAAGATCTAAAGTCAAGGTCTTGTGTTTTCTGACAAGAAGATATTTCCAGTTTTTCTGAATGGTAAGCGCATTTACTATGGGATAGCCATAGTCCACCATGGTTATAACATACCAAATCTGTAAAAATGGTACTGCCCCTGCAAAAACATGGCCACGACTGAAAATGCTTACCAATGGTCATACCGCAGTCTTAAGGGTCACCCCCCCCCCCCCCAACAATCACATAGAAAATATCGGTCACTTAAAATTATTACAATCACAGCTTTACATTCGACTGCAATGCCAATTTGCACATGCGCTATCGGAAGTGAAAACCAATTTTAATTGGCCATACTTAATAACAGTAATGTATATACAGTACTGAATACCGTCCAGAAAAAGAACATTTTTGTAAAGGGATGATATAGATCTCTGAAGCCTGGAAAGTATGCATCATATGCATATAAATATGCATCTACAGGTACTGTTGGTAAATAAGACAATTTCTCATAACATAAATACAGGAGTCCCTGTGCTAAAATCAAAAGAAAATGATAATAGCAATCCTGCTGTATTAAAAACTCTGAAATCCAAAGCCAGCCATAACGAAAAAGTAATCAATTTATTATCACCTTGATTAGAAGGAATAAATTAATCGAGAAAACTGTGTGTGTGTATGATATACATGTATAGTTCATGTAATTAATGCATCCCGAGCTCCCATCATAGTTTGCTGCGATTTTGTTTATTTACACAGTCTACTTGCTCTGCGGGGTGTTGACCTACATTTACACCCTACATGCTGCTGGCCGATGACAATATTACGGCTAAGTAGTCACGTGATAAGTAGTACAACCGGTAACTCATGAAGCTGTGTTACACCAAAGTATGATTTAATTATAAGTAAGAGTGCCACGTGCAAAATTTTGAGCATACACAATTTATGACAATTAAATTCAACTGAATGTTAATGAAACATAATATTTAGAGAAAACTTACACCTGTTAATCTCAGCATGATTTTGTATTATGATTCAGAATTTCAACAGAATCTTAGATAAAGTCACATTTCTTTTAAAAATCATGATATCACCATAGAACTTCTAACTACTAGTGGCATTGCATTATACATCAGAACCATTTAATGATCTCAGCAATCAGTATTAGACCAGATTATGACGGATCCAAATAATTTGTACAATCAACACTTACAGCCTTAAAACATCTGCGCATTAGACTTCGTTTCGCGGGCTACAAAACGAAACCGGATGTTACATTTTTTTTTATTATAAGATCTGTCAGGGTTGAACAATCAATTCCGAAACCTATGTGTTTCCTTTTTTTAGCGTTCTATTCTTTCAGTTTACCTTAATATGGCACAGTGTCTTACTGTTCGGGACAAATCGTTCGAAGGGGAAAAAAACTTTTAAAACAAACATATCTAAAGAACTCGTTTCCGCAACTCCTTCCTTTTCTTTTGATTAATTTTACAATGACCATTGGGAATTTAGCAAAGTATACAATAATCAATGAAAAGCCTAATTTTATTCCGCTTCTTTACTGTGAGTTTCACAGGAAGTCAGGGTGAAAATAAACGGCCTAACGGCCGAAAAGATACAAGATCAATAACAAACAAAACAAAATGTTATATACCTTCCTTACTTGGCGCTCAGAATATAAGGGTAGTTGCAGGACTTGTTTTGCCCAGTGTTAGGATTATGTGACTGGGTGTGGTATCATGCCACATGTCTACGGCGTGATACTGCAGTGTGACTATATTGTATATATGTTTCAAATAGACATTGTCTCAAAATGACTGAAATACTGTCGGTCGATGTTTAACCCAACAAACAAATGAAACAATAATGAAAATATATATATAAAAAAAAACGGAATCGGGATGTTGTGGGTTCGATCCTCGGCCGCGACATATCAAATTCGTAGAAAAATAGTATTGGTACTACGCCCTTGCTTTGAGCTCAGCATATAAGGGTAGTTCCGGAACTGGTTGGCCCGGTGTCAGGATAATGCGACTGGGTGTGATATCATGTCATAAGTCTACGGCGTGATACTGCAGTGTGGCAGAACTATATCTTTCTCAAGCTGACATAGTCTTCAAATGTTTGAAATACTGTCGCTGGGCGTAAAACCCAGTGAATAAGCAAACATTAACATTAAAAACACTGTTCTTTCAGCGCTATCGGCGCTTTGATTTGAAAGCGACATCTGTTGATAGAATGAGGCGTAACACAATTCGGTTTACATAATGCGTCGTTGCATTATGCTTGGTGATATCCTTTATGGCATGGTGCGTGCGGGAAAACGTTTGTTTAATGTTGGATAGATTGTTAGTTCAAGTTCTGCTCGTACGATTAGGGTCTTTATTGCCGACCCAGCATCATGTTTAGTAAAATGAGCATAATGCTGGGTCGGCAGATTGTTCAATTAGCATCATGCTCGCTCAACGATCATCATGCTTGATCAATCAGCATCATGCTTGTTCAATGAGCATCATGTTGGGTTGGCATTTAAATTTGTTGAGCATGATGCTGCATCGGGATAAAACATAATACAGACCCTTTCGTACGCGCAAAGACATTTGAGCATGATGTTCGCTGGAATAAGCACGATGCAGGGTCGGCAGATTGGTCAATGAGCATCATGCTCGCTCAAAGAGCATCATGCTGGGTTGGCAGATTGTTCATAGAGCATCATGCACGTTAGATAAGCATCATGCTGGGTCGGCAGATAGCCCATTGAGCATCATGCTTAAAACGAGAGCATCATGTTTGGTAGGCGGGTTGTTCAATGAGCATTATGCTGGGTTGGAAGTTTGTTCATTGAGCATCATGCTCGTTAGATGAGCATCATGCTGGGTCGGCATATTGTTCACTGAGCATGATGCTTAAAGACATGAGCATCATGCTGGGTCGGCGGATTGTTCAATGAGCATCATACATTGACGTCATCAATCAATAGCATCAGAACACTCACGCGCGGTGCCTGCAGCACCGTGTATTGACGTCATCAATCAATACCATAATATCAGACTCACGCACGGAGCCCGCAACAGCGAGCTTTGACGTCATCAATCGATATCATAATTACCCAGTTCTTTAACGAAGATTAATTAATCGAGAAGAAAAACGTAAGCAATTTTTGAATAAAAAGTTCTATGTCGGACCAAGTTTTGTTAAATATATATCGGGCTGCAGCCCCGACCCCACCCCTTTAACGAGGTCACGTGACTTTTTAGGGTCACCGTCATTCGGCGCTAAAACGCAAAACATGGACGTTTTACCAGCCCATGTATGCGACGATATATACCATTTCCAAGTAGAAAACCCGTTTATATCTTTGAAACATATTCTCGGATACGAGATGTACAAAATGGCGTTATACGAAACGTGTAGAAAACCAACGATGAAGACCAAATCGTGTATTAAACGGCGGTTAAGCGAAAAGTCCACTTTCGGACAATTTAAAACGTTTTTAATACGGTTACTCGAAAAATATGGCGCTCATAATGTATAAAACGTGTCTTAACAGCAACAAATTAACTATGTTTCCACGAAGTCACTCTTAATTACGTTCCTTAGAGAGGTCTTTCTTTACAAAATCAATAATACAGTCCAGACTCGTTATCTCCACATTGGAAAAATCCCGACTTTTATGTCAAGATATAAACATGTCGGTAAAATGTTACCTGTCTACGGCTGGGATTGATCGTCCATTTTAAATACGGTGCCGTGAAATTAACGAATACGTAAGAATGACTCAATAGTTTTATATTTTGTACTGAAATTATATAATTAATCAATCTTTTGGATGGATATTAAAACACCAGATATATAAACTTTCAATCTTTATTATATATAACATTAAAATAAATAAACAAGAAACATCTATTTTTTCCAGATTTTTTCTGACATAATGATAACTAAATATACAAAGATATATATAATATATATATATATATATATATATATATATACAAAGACAATGCACTTTCAACTTCCGGGAATTTTGATGTCCGTGATTTTTTGCGCTCTGGTTCTATATTGCCTTAGAGGAACTGCGCTTTAATTTCTTTCTTTTCTTAAGCCAGGTTTATAGTGTGTTGTGAGGTATTCCGTATTCTTCTGAAATCTGTTTCTTAGTCTTTTTTCCGCTTTCCACTTCAGTAATGGCTCGGTATTTTTCTGCATAACTCTTTGTTTCTTATTTTCTTTTTTTCCTTTGCCACCTGTGGCCGATCCAGATATCCCCCCATACACTGTAAAAGTTCCGGGTCCTTCTCTGGATTGCTCGACCGGCGCAGAGGATGTTTTATTTTGTATTGAATCCATGGTTTTCAGTTTGAGAATGGCAGTCAGTGTACATACGCTGTATTAAATATATTTTTCACTCAAATGCATCATGACACTGACAATAAATAGTTTAATTCCAAACAGCTTGTTGTTTGCACCATATTCACTCAATCAGTGGCTAATTACGAACCAGCTTGGGGACGCAATCAGCCGACGCGTGAATCATTGATTTTCGCACCTATCAGCGTGTTTGCATAAGCCGACGTGTGTCGAGATAAACAAAGGTAATTAGTTGAGAATATGCCTTTTGGGACCTAAATTACCAGTCGAGATATAAAATATGTCGAAATACAAAATGTCGAGATATAAATTAATATTTACATATAGCATAACATAAAAAAAAAATCGGGACTTTGTAAGTATGTCGATATATACTAAATTTCGAGACCGGCGATTGTCAACATAACGAGTGTCAACTGTATTATACATAAATTATAATTTGAATATAATATTATATCACATTTTAGCATTAATTACAATTACCTTATATACGTATGCAATGTCGATTATGTACAACTTCGCATTTACAATTGTACCGAGAGTATCAATAAAATCTGGAATCCGCATCCCTTAATTAGAATTTACTCACTATTAGTTCGACTATGGGAAAACGCAGTTTCGCCCGCGGCGATCCTTGTCGACTTCACAATAATATTAATAATTACATGGTCGTAACCGGCTCGATGATAAAACTTGTAAACACGGGTAGGCAGGTAGGGTATTGCGATATCGATTATTGACATAAAACGAATTTTCTTTTTTCTTTCCTCTCTTCATGACCGCGCGCGTGCGTGTGTTTTATCTTTTTTTCTCCCTTCCTTTCTCTCACTCTTCATTTCTGGATGCGCTTTTCTATTACGGCTTACAATTATTTGATATGTAAACAAATGTCTCACCCGCCCTCGGACGTATAATGATTTTTTACTGTATGACTCTTCGTTTACGAATTAAACCGAAGATTTCAATCTATATGCGTATTATTGTTATTTTTTCTATCATTTCTCTCTTTCTCGTCATATTTCCCCGTAATGCGCGCGTTGTTCTATCGTTTGTACCGTATTGTTTTATTTTTTATGTTTCGCCCTCTCTCTCGGCAATATTATTCGTAGGTGTTTTTTTTATAAAGACAAGAAGTCTAGTAAATATGGAGGAACTACGAGAGTAAAATGAAAAATAAATCATTCAATAATATCATTTGTTTATCGGAATTTCAAATCGGTCTCGCGATCGATTTTTCCATTACGATGTTCTCCGGGCCTATACACAATTAACGGTCAGAATTCAAACCGACCAATCGTCGAACGCGCCATTGGAACGCATATGTAACCCCCCCCCCCCCCCTTTCGTTCTCTCGCCCTCTCTCTCTCTTCATGAGTGCGTGCTGCTTAGGATCGGTTTTTCAACGGTTTAACGTAACAAATATGGATGTATACGAAGCTTCGAAAATCGCATAAAATCGTTTGAAAAATCGTTTCTGAACAAAACGTTATATACCTTTTTTAACATAGGAATACCTTTCTATTTATATCGTAATGCGACCCTCGGGGCGATATATTTCACTGGCTCGTATCTTTACTGAACGATTTGAGCGAAATTTGCTTAAACTATGTAGAGAAATTTGCGAAAATTCCGGGACCCGTGTACGTAAGCCGGTGTATTAAAAAAACTACTCTATTTAGGCTATATCTATTTATGAGTATCTTTTCGTTGATAACTTATTTATACATAATTATAGCTCGGTGTTAGCCTTTTTGTAGCTTAGTTTATCATTTCTTAAACGTATGTCTTAATTACGAATAAATTACTTACGTTATCATAAGAACTGTACCATACGATTTTATTTATTCATTTATTTTTGTCAAACGTACGTGGACGAAGTAGTAGTAGTTGTTGATGATGATGTTTTTTATGTTGATATTAATGCGTTTGAATAAATCGAGACTCTGAAGTGTTATCACAACGCTTCTTTACATTTTGTTTTTGTAGTTGTTGTTTATGTAGTAGAGTATTTGTAGTAGTAGTAATAGTAGTAGAAGTAGTAGTAATGTTACGTACTAGGGGTAAAATAATCCTCGCATATACACGCACACGCTTAAAATATCGATTTTCCACCCCCATGAAAGCAATCTAGAAATTTATTTATTTATTTATTTATTTATTTTTTTATTATAATCAATCACGCGTGGTTGAAGTATTAGTTGTTGTTATTGCAATGACGAAATTTGTTTTAAGTCTAAAAATAGTATCGGTTATATATTCGCTGTTTACCAATGAATGAAACGGAACCTTGTGCGCGTACATTTACATAGTAGTAGTAGTAGTAGTTGTTGTTGTTGTTATGATGATTTTTATGTTGATATTAATGCGTTGGAATAAATCGAGACTCTGAGGTGTTATCACAACGCTTCTTTACATTTTGTTTTTGTAGTTGTTGTTTATGTAATAAAGTAGTAGTAGTAGTAGTAATAGAAGTGTTAGTGTTAGTAGTAGTATTAGTAGTAGTAGTAGTAGTGGTAATAGAAGTAGTAGTAGTAATGTTACGTCCTTGGGGCAAAATAATTCTCGCATATACACGCATACTTCTCCGTAAAAGCAATCGAGATATTTATTTATTTTCCGGTATATTACACAAGCAATTGATTTGAAATAAAAATATAAAAAAACTAGAATGCGGAGATAGGAGCAGCAGTGACTAAGAACCATAACTCTACCTGGTCCAAGTTTTAATTACCTTCCTTTTTTCAATTTTAGTCGGGAGCATAACTTATAAACTATTTAAAGTATATTGACTGGAAACTTTAAATATAAATAGATTGTGAGATTGGGAAGTGCAATAACCAAAAATCGTAACTCTACCTTGATTACTTTTCTAATTATCTCCCCTTATTAAATGTTACAATGAATTTCTCTCTAGATAATAACTTATTTACTAGAATAATTTTTTGTTGGGAGCAAAACTCATAAACAAAACAATTTAAGGACTAGAAACTTGAAACATAATATGATAGCAAGTTGAAGCAGTGCAGCTACTATTTTAAAATTATCTCCCTTTATTTTTCTATTGCATTCTCAGAAAGGGGCATAGTGTTTTCCGAACACATCTTGTCATGTTTATAATTTCACTCACTCACTCACTCACTCACTCACTCACTCACTCACTCACTCACTCACTACTCACCGACTCACTCAATTACTCATTCAATTACTCACTCAATTACTCACTGACTAACTCAATTACTCATTTACTCACTCAATTTCTCACTCACTCACTTACTTACTCAATTACTCATTCACTCACTCAATTAATCACTGACTCACTCACTCCTCCTCTTCATACTCACCACCATCTTTACCACTCACCACCACCACCTCCATTCAACACCACCTTTACCACTCACCACCACCTCTGCCACTTTCCACTTCCACTAAATCTCACCACCACCACTCACCACCGCAATCCATGCGCCATCCAGGGTTCTATAGCGCCACCCGCTTTATTACTGGTCGTATAGGTATAACATTTCACCAGTAGCTTTATAATAGCATTTTATATCATATGTGCAAATTTCATTGATGTTTAAATCCATTTTCAAAATTCTCTTCAAGATCTCACCGGTGGTAGACTTGACGCCGTCCGAGTTTTGAAGACGCCACCTGTGTTATTTCAAGTCGTATTTGTATGAAATTTCACAAGTTGCTTTAAAACAACATTTTACAACATCTGTGCAAATTTCATACGAACATATTATGTTTTTATTGCATATTAGCCTTTTCCTGTTTTCCTCGATCTCGCACCTGTAAAGTTTGGTACGTTGTTATTATGCGGATACCAAATCCGGATCTAGTGCCTTCGTGCCATCCGTTATATTTTAAATAAGAAAAAAAGAGAAAAGAATAAAGAGACTATAACATAAAATTTGTTAAATTCATTTAAATTATTTTTGAAAAAATCCCCACCTATACTACGGCGGTCAGATTCAAATAGGAATATCACCGCCCCACCCGGGTTTTTACTGCTCCAGTATCATCGTGCCACCCGGGTTTCTATTGGTCATATCAATATGAAAATTTGCCAAAACATGAAGAAGACTATATCCTAAAATGTGTGTAAAATTTTCATTTCAACTTTTTATTGCTTTATGCATTTTATATTTTTTAAATCCCCACATATACCACGGCGGTTAGAGTCAAATAGGAATATTCACTACTCAAGTATCATCGCGCCACACAGGTTTTTACTACTCCAGTATCATCGCGCCACCCGGGTTTCTATTGGTCATATCAATATGAAAATTTGCCAAAACATAGAGAAGACTATATCCTAAATTGTATAAAAATTTCATTTTTTTTTTTTTAATTTTTTTAATCCCCACATGTACCACGGCGGTCGGACTCAAATACTCCAGTATCATCGCGCCACCCGGGTTTCTTTTGGTCATATCAATATGGAAATTTGCTAAAACATAGAGAAGACTATATCCTAAAATGTGTATAAAAATTTCATTTTTTTTTATACATTTAATTTTTTTTAATCCCCACATATACCACGGCGGTTAGACTCAAATAGGAATATAGGCTACTCTATAGTTCATCGCGCCACCCGGGTTATCAAGGTCATATTTATATGAAAACTTACAAATAAATGGAGAAGAATATAAACTAAAATGTGTGTAAATTTCATTTCAAAATTTTGTTCTTTAAGCGCACTTTAAGGATTTTTCATATCGCACCTTACACGACACCGGTAATACTCTAATTGGAATATACGCTTCCCTGTATTATCATAGCGCCACCCGAGTTTCTACTGGTCATATTTATATGAAAACTTACCAATTCAATTGACATCTACCAGCAAACCCTTAACAACACAGTGTAATTACAGCTCACACCATTTACTTGCTAAATGCTTCAAAATGACTCCGATTAAATATTTCTGTAAGTGATTCGACCAGCTATACATGCAGGAAAAACAAAAGCAATTCACCAAAGAAGACGTAGATAACCATCTCTTGTAAACAACATATTATTTCCTAACGGTGGGCAAGAAAACTATATTGCATATCTTTCCGGTTTCAACAACAGCATGTTTTTGTAAATGTTTGTGCCCATCATTTTCATTTTTCGTTTGTTCTGTCAAATCGACAAGGAAGTTGTCATCTGTATACATATAAGGCATCATTATTGTTATTTTACGATGTGGATAAAAAGAACGTCAGCATACCGAATCTCAATAACCAGGTACCGGTCCAATTCGGTACTGAAGTGCCAAATGATTTACTTTTCAAATGAATAATCAATATGTGTGTATCGTATATCAAAGAGCTGACGAACTGAATGCGGAAGATCTTTTAACAGAGACCGACTTAGATTATGAAAAGCTGGTGGTTTTGATGCAGCATTAACGTCATTGAGTGAACCAGAATGGTTTATGAAAAATGGAAAACAACAATGAAGTCTTCAAATGCTTGAAGAATATATTATCTACTATTCAGCATTTTTATCTAAATATAGGGACAGGCAGAGATCTAAAATAAAATATTTCAGGAAGTTTATCAATACACAAACACATACGCAACAAAGTTAATAACAAAGGCTTCTCGACAATATTAAAGAATTGAAACAACAACAACAAAACGGATATTGGAATCGATCTTATGCAGTATTCTAAATCTGTTGGCACAATTCCTGTAGAACTCTAAGAAAGTGCCATGTGTCTGAAAAGCGGTTTAATACCATTGCAGGCGGGGGACGCCCCCGCCGCAAAAAAGAATAGTTTTACCCATTTTTCAACAAATCAAAAGCGAATTTTTGAAAGGAACAAAAATCGAAGTTACTATAGAGACAAAAGTTTTGATACCCTTCTCAAATCGAAGCTCTAAGTAATGAGGCTGATAGTGATTGCAGAATAAATAAGCGTGACGGAAAAAAGTGACAGACAGAAAAAAAGGAATAGCTATAAGATGGTGATGCTAGAGTTATGGAACTTGTGCATGACAATTCGTCTTGTCAAGCTCTGTTCAACAGTGAAATTTCATGAGTAGAGCAAGAGTTATTACAGAAGAAAAATAGGTGACGGAAAGACACACATGCAGAAAGACGACACAGAAGTGTTTACCCTGTGTACCCTCTGTTACAGCAGGTGACACAAAACGTGTTAAGCTTTCCTTAAAGTTTTTATAGTTATTTATCTTATAAATAACGCTAAGTAAAATAACAAATATGTTATCTAGAATAATATCAAAACCACTCGGTAAAATTCTTTTAAATTTGTCAAGATCAACCAATATGCCTCTTCGAAATTTTGGTAAACTTTGAAATTAATCTCTGAATTATGGATATTTTAGCGACACTTGTATAAGCACCCTAACCTGGTAATGGTTAAACCAGTCTTTAAAATGGGTTGGGTAGGGTAGCAATTTATTACGCATTTCAAATATTTTGAGTCAAAGCAATAATATAACATGTAAGGTTTGTTTGCCGAATGTTTTTGTTTTTTATCGACAATCAATAACAACAGACTTTCCATAAAAAGATAAAATATAGTATTTAGAATTCCTTCTTTTTCACAAAAAGTTTCATGTCCGAGCTTTAAATAAGAAAAATGTCCATAAGTTCAAAACCGGAGTGTACATTTTGTTTATATTTTTCATACAGGTGTCCACTTAGGCATACACCACTAGTTAAGACTAAATTTGAGATGGAAAACTATTTAACAAATACGCATGATATTTTTGTAAACTGTAATACAAAATTTCTAATAAGAAAGTATAACAAACTTAAGCAGTGTTTGAAAGAAAGGTCTTAAATCAGACCAGGTTTCTTAAATTTTCAAGTTTGATTTACACGACTGTTGTTCAGCAGTTAAGAAAAATAATATTTTAATTTTTTTTTATATCAACAACAAGTAACTATGTTTCAATAGAATAATTATAAAACAACTCTTTTTTATGCAATAGAGAACAGTTTATATGAATTCTCCCTAACCCTTTACAAACTTAATTAAACTTATCATTACTAATTAAATAACGTTTTTATATCTTTACTGGATCATATAGCATTAATAATAATAAATATATATATACTACTTGTATTAAATGAACAGGACGATGAAATGTAAACTTATACTCTCGTTTCATATGTCCATTTTGTATAAACTCATCTTTAAGTGTATATTGTATTGAGAGTGTGGCTAAAATCTGAAAAGAAAAAAATCTGAAACAATCATTGTTTATTTTTCTGTTCTCAAAAGTGCCCATTATGGCCCCACTTCTGACCTGATTGGATATATAAATATGTCTTTGTTCTGTATGTATATTAGGGTATTAACTCAACAGCTGGTTGTTGGGCGGCAAACATGCAGGGACCAGACTATATATCGGTTATTGCTATTGCCTTGTATTGACCGGTTGAGACTAGAAATGTACTTATAGATCAAGACAAAGAGACTACCTCTAACCAATACCTGGAAGGATAAAAATAATGTGTCTGCTTAAACATTTCACCGACATTATTTCAGTTATATTTTTTTGACATATAAAGTGTTTTCTCACTGCGATAGCACGCCGAAGATACGTGATATGATACTACACTACAAAATCACAAAGGAGACGGTTATGATAAGCTCTAACAACTCGGCCACCTGGGCCGGTTAAGAATAAAGTATTGCTGACAGTGTCATCCTGTTGTTGAAATTCAAGTCAAAATGTGCATTCATGCTTGCACCATGATCAACTGAGCACGTACTTGTTTATGAATTCTGGATACACATTTCCATGAATAAATAAGGAAAACTTTGATTTGTAAGCCTTTTCTCGTAATTCATCGCATTAGGCGTGATTTTTTTCCATTTTGGTGTTATATTTCATAACATGTATTCGGGTAAACGTTTCCCTGAATGTTGGTGTCACAGTGTATATCTTTCAAAAAATGCAACATGACCTTCACATTTTAGAAGTATAGTTGCATTCCACATATCAAATTCTATAAGCATAACATTTCCTAGTATTGTTTAGGGAAGTACAATGTACTAGATAGTATCTCTGAAATATTTTCCTACAGGTTTGTGACAGGTTTCCTATCTTTACAAAGTACAATGTGTCCTTCACATTTGAGATGAATAATTACCTTATATAGATGAAGTAAATATTTACCTGGAATATATCAGACGAATTCACAATTTTTTTTTTCGTTTTACAACCCGCGTTGGTGATTTTTGGAACGTCGTTTTCTTTTTCAAAAACTTTTAACGACACTAATGCCTTTACATTATTTATCCATACATATTCTGAAAGAACAGTTTCCAGTTTCCAAAAATAGTAGTTTTAAGAAAATCATTGGGTGGCTGTTTATATCAATTACATGAACTTAATAGTCTAAAGCAATGTTATATATACTGACGGGCAAAAGAAACGCCCCAACGGAATTTGGCGTTATTTTCCTCATAGCTATTGAAATTTTAGTGAAATGTAGTCTGTATACATGTACATTGACCGACAATCACGGCAAAGAAAAAATCGTGCGCTTCTATTCAGCCCGATGTCCATTTCCGGTGGCTGCTCATTATTTCCACGTGAACCTCGTGTATGTTTACCACGTGGTGAAATCGATCACATTTTACACAGTTACATGTGCTAGTCGATAGACAATCACAATTTCAGAGATTTTCTGATTAAACATTCGTATTTAAAGGCTAAATTCTGAAGAGAGAGCTCGTGTTTTGGCCATGCTCGAATGCGGGCGAACGCATGAACAAGTCGCCAGACGTTTTAACGTCTCGCGTTCGACGATTCGGCGTCTTGTTCGACGTGTTAGAGTTACGGGAACGTTTGCCGATCGGCCACGTTCAGGAAGACCTCGTGTGACGTCTGTCAGACAAGATAATTTCATACGTCAACGTCTTTTGCGTGACAGGTTTGTGACGGCGGAATCGACGTCGCGTTTAGTAGTCGATAACCGTGGTCGCCCAATAAGTCGTTATACGGTTAGAAGACGACTGAGGGAACGCGGGATTACCTGCCGTAGACCCTACCGTGGTTTAGTTCTAACTTTACGCCACCGTCACCAACGTCTGATCTGGGCCCGCAACCATCGCGGTCAGCGTTGGCAGAACGTGGTGTTCAGCGACGAGTCGCGTTTCAACTTATGGAACGCCGAACTTATAAAAAGGATCAAACGTTGGACTTAAAATATACTTAAAATGAACACTTTTTAGTTTTGGAGCTATTTGTGGCCGAATAAAAACACAATAATCGTAATATGACCTTGACCTTTTCATATTTCTTTTTAAACTTTTTATAATTGTGAGGCCCTTTCCGACATAACAATACATAACTTGTGAAAAATTGATGAAGAATGAACCAAAAATAAAGTCAGGAGCGACAAAAAAACATGTTTTTGAAATTTTAATTTTTCCTAAAATTTAGTGAAGTTTGACCGTTTCTAGAGGACAAACCATGCATTTCTTAAATTTGGCCCATATATTTTGTGCGTATATATCTCGCAAATCATTTGCAGCAAACAGAATTCTTCTATCTGATCTCTAACAAAAATGGATAGGTTTTTCGTAGACCTACCCTCATTTGCACAGTTTTTTGCGAGGTTCGAACTTTCAACCTTCTGTAGCTCAAAAACTTTTAGCGACACGCACCCTCAAAACCTATCATATTTTATAAGGCTATCAACAAGGAACAGAATGCAAAAACCGCATTTGAATCGGACCTCAAATAACTGAGTTATTAGCCATTAATAAATTTCATACAAAACGCCTCCTAGCGGGAAAAGTAAGACATAAATGAACATTATCTCAACGTTAGGATCATCTTCAAATACGTGGTTATTACTGATTAAAATTTTATACATGTGACTTTTCTGATTATGGAGCTATGCTGTTCACAAAAAGGGTTAGGAAAATAAAAAAAAAATAGAACCGCAAAGCGGCATCTCGGTTTTCGCTTTTAACTTGACTAGTAAGAGTACTGGTTTCAACTGAAGACATAATTGATTGATATTAACTTTATTCGAACATTTTTAACATATAAAAGTGAAATACGTTGTCAGAAAGTTTGGAAAAAGAAGATACTTAATACAAAACAATCGTGTACTATATTACAAAGGGATATCTCCTGACCTTATTTGATGATAACAGCCTTAATCGAATTTGATCGAGAGAGTGTGTTAAAAAATGAAAATATAAAGTTTGAAGATAAGAAATGAAGTGCGATATTTTTTTTTCTTATTTTTTTTAATATTCATGGGGGAAAACTCAATATATAATAGGCTGATAACATTTGTTAACCTTCTTGCCCGAATTTAGGAAAGAACACTGTGGTTAAGTTTAAAAGTCATTGCTTAGAGAATGAACACGCAAAAAATCGCGAGTTTGAGCTAAAATTTATTTACGATTTTTCGATAAAGGACCAAACTTTGTACTGCTGCCAAATGAAGTCCGATCTTCAAAATCTAAACACAAGTACAAAGATCTCTTCACGAACTAATTTTTTGTTCATAAACTCTCCACAAAATATTTTAGATTTGGATCTATTTTGAGCCGAAAAAAATGGCAATTATCGTTATATAAACTTGACCAATGAAAATACTATTTAATTTTTGATTTATGAGAATCTGTGTATCATAAAACTACACAACCAGTGGAGAAAATGATGAAGCTTGAACACACACACACACACACACTAAAAACTCATGTTTTTGAAATTGCAATTCATCCAATTAGTGAAGTTTGCCGCATGCTGTTGACAAACAATACATCCCCTTAACTCGCTTACCCAAATATTCTCTGTATATATGTTTAGCAAATTAAATAATGCAAATATAATTCATCTATCTTATCTAAAATAATATTCAACAGGTTTCTCATAGACCTTATCATATTTGCACTTTTTAAGAGGTTCGAACATTCAACCTCTGGTAGCGAAAATAGTTTCACTACCTGATACTTTGAAAACAATCATATTCTATGGTGCTCTCAACAAGAAACAAAACGCTGAAAACCGCATTTGAATCAGACTTCAACTTTTTAAGGTATCACCAAAAAAGTGATTTGAGTATAGAGCCCCCTAGCGGTAAAATGAGAATATTGATGAATATTTCTTCCATTGGGTACCTAGAAATGAACCAAATAGCTCAATTAAGTATGCAATATGCACTGGTTGAATTATCTGATCTGTTCTTAGATGTCCCAATTTTGATCTAACAAACTGATTTACGTTTTTTTCGATAAAGGATCAAACTTTGGAGTACCGTCAAAAGACCAATGAAGTTGGATCTTCAAAACTAAACACCACTGGAAAGATCTATTCACGAACTAAAACTTTTGTTCATATACTCTCTATAAATTATTTTTTGATAACAGCTATTTCGTGCCGATAAAAATAACAATAACGGGTATTATGATCTTGACCTTTGCATATTTTCATCGTTATTTACTATGAGTTTATTTGTATTATTTAAATGCATAAACAGTGAAAAAATGATGAAGATTGAACAATATATAATGTCAGAAGCTGCAAAAAAGAAGAAACATATGGATTTTCAATTGTTTGATAAAAGGATCAAACTTTGGACTGTGGTAATTTTTCAAAAACTAAACACCAATGGAAAGATCTCTTCACAAACTAAAACTTTTGTTCATATACTTTCTATAAAATATTTTTAGATTGACAGCTATTTTATGCCGATAAAAATAACAATAACTGGTATATGACCTTGACCTTTGCATATCTTCGCTGTTTTTTTTTCTATGATTTTATTTGCATTATTTAAATGCATAAACAGTGAAATAATGATGAAGATTGAACAAAAAATAAAGTCAGGAGCTGCAAATAACCTTAAGTGTCATGCTTTTAAAATGTTGATTTTTCGAAAATATTGGTTAAGTTTGACCGCGTACTGTGGACTAACCATGCATTTCCCGAATTCGCCACCCTATATATTTTGTGCGTATATGTCTTGCAGATCATATTCAACAAACAAAATTCTCTTATCTCATCTCTGAATAAAATGGGTAGGTTTTTGGTAGACCTACCCTTATATCACAGTTTTTGCGAGATTCTAACATTCAACCTCCTGTAGCACGGAAGTTTTATATACACAAATTTTGGAACCTATCATATTTTATTGGGCTTTTTACAAGGAACATTATGCAAAAAACTGCATTTGAATCGGACCTCAAATAATTCAGATATTGCTTATTAAACATTTTCATATAAAACGCCCCCTGGCGGGAAAATCAAAACAAAAATAAAACTTTTCTCGACGTTAGGATCATCTTCAAATACGTGGTTATTACTGATAAAAGTTTCATAGATGTGGCTTTTCTCACCTCGGAGCTATGCCGTTCACAATAAATGGTTAGAAGAAAAAAATTCTGATCATGGAGATTTGCCGTTAACAAAAAAAAAGGTTAGAAAAATAATAATAACTAGAATCGCAATTAGAATTGCGATATCATCGGTTTTCGCAATTCAATCTCATTCTTTTCAAACATTGCAATTCACGAATTGTATTACAAAAGCAAATGAATTTCTATACGTGTGTTGATACTTAAGAGTACAAAATTGCTGCTTTTATGTAAAAAGGTGCATAATCTATGATTTATTCAAAGATATAAGCTTTAATCGGACTTCGGTACAAAATTTGTTACAAAGTTTGAAGATGATTGCAAAAGAAATGTTTTTCATATACCCACACAAGTCTGCAAAGTCTATGCAAGGTTCGAACATTCAACCTTCTATATCAAGTAGAAAAAATCAGGTTTTTGGTCCTTAGATTTATCAAATTTATCAGGCTTTCAACAAGAATATCAACTTTCTTAGTTAAAACAACAAAAGTGGTCAGAAGACAACATAGCTTGCCGTAACAGCACTTTTTGTCTAAGATTTAAGTTTTTGAAAAGTAGGTCAAACTCCAAGGTCAAGGTCACAAGCCAAAAGTCATAGTTCCAAATGATAGATCTTGAATTGGGCTGTTTACATGTAAAATATCTAAGCTCTATCTCTTAGAATATAAAAGATATAAGCCAGGTTAAAGGTTTGTTCACGGACGACAACGACGAAAATGACGCCGGGGGTTTGACATTAGCTCTCCGGACTTTCTTCCCAGATATCAAGCAAAGTGCCCCTTAGCGGAATATGATAAACAAAATTTATTTACATTTTGCAATTTAGGTCTTAGAAATGCAGTAAATTAAGATGGCTGATATCTGCCATTTCTTATTTTCGTGTACTAGCCCTTAAAGGTGAAAGGGGAAATAACGCAATCATATGTCTTTATGTCTTGGCCAAAAAAGGCGAAAGAAAGAAAACGTGCCATATTGTTGTTATTTCGACTTTGGACAAAGACACGAAATCACGAAATATGCCACCTGAAATAAACTTTTGAGGTAACATACTGATTTAAGATTTTTTGATAAAGGATCAAACTTTGGACTGTTGTAATTTGATCTAATGAAGTCCGATCTTCAAAAACCAAACACCAATGGAAAGATCTCTTCACAAACTAAAACTTTTGTTCATATACTTTCTATAAAATAATTTTAGATTTGAAGCTATTTCGTGCCGATAAAAATAACAATAATCGGTATTATGACCTTGACCTTTGCATATTTTCATCGTTATTTACTATGAGTTTATTTATATTATTTAAATGCATAAACAGTGAAAAAATGATAACGATTGAACAAAAATAAAGTCAGAGGCTGCAAAAAAGAGGAATCATACGGATTTACACTTGTTTGATAAAAGGATCAAATTTTAGACTGTGGTAATTTGATCAAATGAAGTCTGATCTTCAAAAACTAAACACCAATGGAAAGATCTCTTCACAAACTAAAACTTTTGTTCATATACTTTCTATAAAATATTTTTAGATTGAGAGCTATTTTATGCCGATAAAAATAACAATAACTAGTATATGACCTTGACCTTTGCATATCTTCGCTGTTTTTTTTCTATGATTTTATTTGTTTTATAAAAATGCATAAACAGTGAAATAATGATAAAGATTGAACAAAAAATAAAGTCAGGAGCTGCAAATAACCTTAAAAGTTATGCTTTTAAAATGTTGATTTTTCGAAAATATTGGTTACGTTTGACCGCGTACTGTGGACAAACCATGCATTTCCCGAATTCGCCACCCTATATATTTTGTGCGTATATGTCTTGCGAATCATATGCAACAAACAAAATTCTCTTATCTCATCTCTGAATAAAATGGGTAGGTTTTTGGTAGACCTACCCTTATATCACAGTTTTTGCGAGATTCGAACTTTCAACCTCCTGTATACTAGTATTAATGGTTATTTTGGAAAGATGTCCATCGTAATTTTTAAAATCAAACACAAAAAAATGAGGAAATACATACATACATACATACATACATACATACATACATATATAACTCCGCCTCGGGAGCGGGAGGCCGTGGGTTCGATCCCCGGCCGCGACATACCAAAGTCGTAAAAAAATGGTACTGTTATAGCTCCTCCCTTGCTTGGCGCTCAGCATATAAGGGTTGTTGTAGGACTGGTTAGCCAGGTGTCAGGATAATTTGACTGGGTGTGTTATCATGCCACATGTCTACGGCGTGTTACTGCAGTGTGGCAGCACTATATCTGTCTCAAGTAGACATCGTCTCCAAATAACTGAAATACTGTCGGTGGGACGTTAAACCCAACAAACAAACATAACACAACAAAAGCTTTATTCAGCAATAAATATACGTCATAAAATTATAGCTGAATAAATACAATAACAATTTGTGGTGGCATGTACTAGAATGTGTACCGACACCTTTTGTCAAGTATTGAATTATTCCACATTAGATCTAGGATTTCAAAAAAAAAAAAAAGGTAAAAAAAGAAAAAAGAAAGAAAGCCGACCCACCGACCCATTTTTCCCAGCCTGTAACCAGAAACAAGACTATTTTTTACGCAGAATGACCGGAGGGATGACGTCCAGTTGGTACCACATACTGATGAGTTGTATAAATGTGTATATGTGTGTATTGTAATGTTGTATTGCTCTTTTTATCTTGTACATGTATAATTACCATGCCATTGTTCTTTGTATTCATATAATATAAATTGCCAATTGAATCTAGAGAACCTGCAGTGCATATAAGATTTGAAGGCACATTAGAATTTAGCATTGAACATATGCTTATGATGCTATGATATGAATTATGTAAGTTCAGCAGTGAAATCGCGTAAGTCTCAGGCATTGTATTTTGTCTATTTCCGGCTGGAAATCGTCATTCTTGTGGTATCCTGAAATATTTGTTATACAGAAATCAGAATAACACGAAACGAACTTACTTATGTAATATTAAATCTATCAAACGACTTTAGTTGACTTTTGTAATATATACTGAGATGAGCGTGTAACAATAATGCTCTACCATAATTGGTAAAATAAAAGTTGACCCCTTGATAAATGAGACCGCTATATACTCTCAATATCAAATTTTCAAATTCTTCTTCTATCAAACAAAAAATTCAGAATTTAGTTTCATTGGTCATAAAAGTTGATTCCTTGAAAAATGAGGTCTGCAGATTGTTGGCTAGTTTTCTTTAGAATTTGAATCTGACTGTTGCTGAAGGTAACAAGGTTGAATAAAATGACCCGAATTGATTTGATTAGGTTGATGGTACCATGGTGAGCGTTCTGGGGCCACTATGGCCCTCTTGTTTCATTGTCAAATATATTAAAGGCAAGTTGAGAATCAGGAGTATAAGTTATCTTAAGTGGTAGTTCTATTTATCGCCAGTCCTTGACCAAGCGTTTGGCGCACGTTTGAAAAACAAAAATCTCACATTACCGGAATGATTAATACTTTTAAGGGTTTAGTCAAGTTTTAATATCCATGTATTGTTATTTATAGACATTACCTTGACATGGCGTTAACTTATGCAAACGCTTGCAAAACAGAAATCTCAAATTACAGAATGATAAATACTTATACTTTTCAATGTGTCTCACTGCTTCAATACCTGCCAATAAGAGGTTGAAATATTTAGGAATAACCCACACAATTTGATTTCATGCTCATGTACATTTCCAGTGCAGTTCAAATTATATATCTTAGGATAACGTCTTAATGAAATGGATTAATGAATATTACACTCATGATAGTAATTACCCAATCCTACAATAAAACAGGTCTTTGGTAATATTCATCTGTAAAAATTTCTCTGTGGTCGTTATTGGTTATAGTGATGTTGCTTCTACATTAAGCAACCAAACTCAACCAATTATTTAAAAATTTGGTAAAAATAAATTGTTCCCTTCCAATTTTACTTTTTAGTCATTTAACAATGGTTATATATCAGTGCAGCATGTCATACTTTAACACATTCTTGTCGCAATTCACTGGAACAATGATCAGTGGATATTCTTGGGTACTAACCCGTTCTGTCTTTTTGATTGTTGGGCCTTGTTTGCCGCAATTATGTTCATTTTAATCTTTTAATCGGAATATATTTGTTCCCACCCCAGAGACCCCCCGCCCCCCTGGAGATTACAACACTGCTTACATTGTAATACATTGACAAATTGACAATGCACTGTACCCTCGCTGTGTATCAATCGTGGTTGTTTGCAGGTTTCATAGAAAAATGCACGTATATCTTGATCCTATGGGCCATGGATGATTTCATTTGTGAAGTAATACAAGAAAAGGGTCATATATGTCAAGGATAAATATGCTGTTAAGTGGAAAAGTACACCACAATACGAAATGAGGCGTTATAGAATTCTCCCCAAAATAACTTGCTTCAATGCTTCAACAGCATTTCTTTTATGTATAAATGTCATATGCTATTAACAGTTTTGAATCCTTACACAACGTCGAAACGTAACGATTGAGTTACATAGCTATCAATTGATAGATCGGTAATATTTGTATAATGATTCACAAACATTTCACGCGCTTTACTTTAAGTCAGTCCTCGAGAAAACGGCAAAAATAAGTTCATGTCGTTTCGTTTTCTCCCTATAACCTACGTCAATCTTTAAAATCTCAATAGAATATAATAAAATGGCAAGGGATAGATCAACATATTATGTCATATTCTAATTTACAAAAAAATAATAATTTTCGAGATATAAGCAGTTAAATGCACTTGGGGTAACACAATTTTCGTTTTTCTGCCATAACTCAAATGATTCAACCCCGATCTTCAAAAACTAAATATCATTTGAACAGTCATTCAAAGCGCTACAAATTATACCATAGTGTCTCGATAGAATATTGATAGTTTTTGAGATATTTAAGGCCGAATATTCTTTTGGGACACTAATCCCTACTTGACCTGTTGGTAGGCTTCGTCCTATAAACTGATATGATTCGTCTTGGTACGCATTTGCAAGCGTATGCTTCGTCTTACATTCTGCACAGAGAATGTTAGAGTCATCTAGAGTTGATTTTTTTTTGACAAGAGTTATCATATTTGCAAATAAATTATGTTTATATATCTTTGCATTTCGTAGGAGTAATTTTAAGAACTGCAATCAGTTGTCATTTATTAATAAATATGTAGATTTTCTAAAGGGAAATAATACAATAAACAATTAAATTCACTCTTAATCAAAAGTTCGGCAAAAGTCAATTGACGTCCCAGAAAAGGTGCCAAACGTAGCGTCATCTTTTGACGTTGTTTTATATTACGTTGACATCGTTCATAACAATAACAATATGGCGACTATTCAAACGTCTGTTATGTAGAACTTGCTAACAATTCGAAATATTGAACAAGAGAGAATCAAATTGATATTTGCCATTTATATACAATTGTCTTGCACTTCTTATATTCTAGAAAGCAGAAAGCATTTAGCACTTTACACTAATTTAAGAAAATATGACAATCTTATCTGCATGCAAACCCTATTGGGTTTGTACTGTTTTTCATTAGGCCTTACCATTTCTTGATTATTTTTTTTTGGGGGGGGGGGGGGGGAGCACAGCCAATACATTAAAACTTGATAATAAAGTTTCATGATACGTAGTGTAAGATCTTATTTTCCCCAGATCAAGAAAAAAAAAAATATTTCACAGATTATGTCGAAACTGAAAGATACAACATCAATAATAATGTTGTTGTCCTTGTCGTTGTATGCAATGGCGAATCAAGATATTGTAGTAAACTGTAGTTTAATGGGCACGTTAATATGTTAGTGAATTGGAACAACAACGACAATAACCCAAACTAAACATTCAGCAACTATCTATAAAGCAACCAACTGAAAAGAAAAAACAAAGACGATTATCACAACTTCGCTAACAACATCCATTCTTACAACGTCAAGGAATATAACCAGCATTTAAAAGGCTTTCATATATTTCTTTTTGTTATTATTTTTGTTTTTGCTACAGTCATTATAAAATATGAACAACTGAGGTATGTACGAAGCCCCGTATAATAAACAAAAATTCTTGGAACGGTTCTAGTTGCATCGGCTCCTCTAATTGGTCAATCGATATAGCGCACTTTTAAGCTTGTTGTGTGGTGTATGCTGGTTGTGCCGATGCTAAAATAGCGAGCATCATGCTCGTTGAACAATGATGCTAATCTTACGAGCATAATGCTCAGTGAACAGTCTGCCGACCCAGCATGATGCTCATCTTAAGAGCATGATACCAACGTTTAAACCATGAAAACCACCCAGCATGATGCTCATTGATCAATCCGCCGACCCCAGCATGATGCTCAACTAACGAGCATGATGCTCAGTGAACAATCTGCCGACCCAGCGTGATGCTCATCTAACGAGCATGATACTAAATGGGCTATCTGCCGACCCAGCATGATGCTTGCGTTTTAAGCATGATGATCACTGAACAATCTGCCGACCCAGCATGATGCTCATCTGACGAGCATGATACTCAATGGGCTATCTGCCGACCCAGCATGATTCTCATCTAACGAACCTGATGCTCAATGGGCTATCTGCCGACCCAGGATGATGCTAATCTAACGAGCTCGATGCTCATTGACCAGTCTGCCAACCCTGCATCGTGCTCATTCCAGCGAGCATCATGCTCAAATGTTTTTGCGCATATTTTATTATGTTTTAGCCCGATGCAGCATCATGCTCAACAAATTTAAATGCCGACCCAGCGTGATGCTTATTGAACAAGCATGATGCTCGTTGAGCAAGCATGATGCTCATTGAATAATCTGCCGACCCAGCATCATGCTCATTTCACTGAGCATGTTAACATATTTCTGTCGAAAGATCGAGGTTTTAGGAATGTATATACAAAGGGAACAAGCTGACCTCTTTTCCGGAGGGATAATTTCGATTTTTATGTGGAACAATTAAACTTACAGTATTCATCAGCTGTTTAGTGACCTTAAAGTTTAGACTGGAAATTCTGGTGAGGACAAAATAGCCAACGGCCGAAAAAGAATGAAATGTGATATACATAAAAGAGCAACATTCAAGACATTTTTCTTCAAGACAAAGTTGGCTAACATCACTTCGTCGGAATTTACCTGACAGTGTTGTGACATGATGCTCTCTTAGATATTTTTTTGTTAAATTAAAAAAAAAGAGTCAAATAACATCATTTTATGACAAATTAATCTTAATTAAAAATACTTGATCTTAGGTTTATACATTAGCAGTGAGCTAGGGTTTACCAGTATGAACCGGGTACAACCGTAACGGTGCAGGTTTGAGATATAGAAGATGTTTGTTTGTTTTGAGTAGATATGGAATATACCTCACCGAAACAGAGCTGGATCCAGGAGTGCAGGTTATTTTTTAAAAAAATGTAGGCACATTTTTATGAAACTATATTGGACGATGTGACGTGCATAATGGGACACTTGTTAACATCGAAGCCCATCTTCGTTCTTTGCTTACACTCTCCCATCCTCATCAGAGTGTATCTCTCTGTAGATAAAACAGTCATTTTCTAACAACCTGACTTGAGAGCTCACAGATACTGACAAGTCATTTATATAAAGCAATAAGAGAAGACACCCCCCCGACACAACAGTTACGCCTCCTGATTTCGCTCCATCTACAACTTTTTTCTTTCTGTGAATACATCCAATCTTTACTGTATAGCTTAGGTATCAATAAAAAGCATGGTCCTTGTGGATTCTCCTGCATTGACATTTCCTTTCTTTCTAATCCCAGTTAAGTTTCTTTATTAATAATTTCAATATCATAAAGATTTAGTCATTGTCTTAGGCTTTATCTACGTCATCTTTTGGTATTATTCCTTTCAAATCCCCACCTCCTCATAAAACTTCTTTCTCCACCTTCTCCTCCAGTCTCTACGTACCCTTTGATTGATCTCTTTCTCCACTCGCCTTTCACTCTAAGCTGCCCCTTACTCGCAGTTTAGCGACCTCAAAGTCTCAATGCCTCATTCATTATATTTCTCCATTCGATCCTGATCTGTCCCATCTTGCTCTGTCTTTCACCGCTTGTCTTTTTCCAGTCTCTTTCCTTTTCATGTTCTCCGTTGGACGATTTCTCCCCTCTTGCACTATCTTTTCCCACTTGCCCTCTTTCCCACTCTTGCTTTCTCACCCCGTCTTGTTCAATTTTATTTTCTATTTGTCCCTCCCCCTCTCACCCAGTCTTTCTTGCTCCTTTATCATTTTTCTCCACTCCACTTCCTAATCCAGTCCCAAAAAACCCTAATGCGCAATCTTTCGACCAAGTTTCGCCCTCTCTTGCATCATCCTTCCCACTCGTTCCAAACTCTCAATAGTTCCCCTCTTTCGTCATCTTTCTCCACTTACCCCGACCAATCGTTGAACCTCGTGCACATCTCCCCCATCAAGTATATCCTCCTCTTGCACCATTTGCTCTCCACTCGCCTCCCCCCACCCAATACCCTCATCTTTTTGGCTCATGCGGCATACAAGATCATATAAATAAAAAAGACAGGAATTATGCCTATATCCGATTTATCATCATAATTCCATAAATGAAATTATTTTTTCTGAAGTTTTAAGTTATTGGGTCGTTTGATTGATTAATATAAAAGCATCACAAAGATAACCACCAAAGAGAACAATGCAATGCTTTATTTTCACAGAAGTTTTGTTTTAATATTTTATCATAAATGTAATTTTCAAATCAAGCCATATGTCACTCTAAGATAACGGCAACTGAGCATTACATTCACAAAGGCATGTGATATGTGGGAGAACTCTTTACTTCATTACAATGCCAGGGTATCTAAAACTCTATGGAGCAGTGACACACTTAATCAAAACAGACTGACTACTTTATCCATTGCGCTATTTCGCCAACTGACTCATAGACATGATTTTTCCACATATTATTGGCTATTGCTGGAAATTCCAGCCAGTCATGGATCGAAATATCTCCGAATGTTTTGCGATTTTTCCTCCTGCGTAATTTCTCTATTAAATACAATATCTCCAGCATCGATTTTCAGCACATTTTTAATTCAGTTAAGACTTCCAAAGAAATCGTACTGAAATAAACATGAAAATTGTCACCATTTAGTGATAAGAGAGAAAACAACTTTTGGATTTTTTTCTCTGTGTAGTTAAAAAAAAGAGGGACATCTTTAAATATAAATTTCTAAATATAGCCCCGAGTTGTTGTCCGATTCAAGATGTGTGCTACCTTAGAACAGCACTGCAAGCAACCCTGTGAAAAAAATTACCCTTACAGTAAAATAATATGAGGTTTTTATGTTTTTCAATTTTCAAGCGTTTTCCCAAATTTTATCTCGCGTCAAATGCAAGGTCATGGTCATGTCTATAAATTAGAAGCTGTATTTCTGATATATACACAGCAACATGCAGTCATTATGAGTGTCCATGTTTTATTTATGGTTTTGCGACAAACCTATTTTACCCATTCGTAAATAGGTTCGAATGACATTCTTTTCAGTACACATTGTAACCGTGTCATGATTTCATGTACACTTGCATGCAATTCATGTTAAACCGCACGAAACGCCTGCACATTCCTATAAAATGCGAACTCAGATTCTACCGCTGCATTTGTATAGGGAGTTTTGTTTCAGACGTTTGTACGATTTGTTTCACACGTTTGTATGTTTGAAACAGGTATGTTTTCATTCTTTTTATACTTGTTTTACAATCATGTTTTTAAATTCAAAATAATTGTTAAACGTTTTGTTCTTTCTTTAAACTACAACAATAAAGAAATAACATAAATGTTAATTGGTAGTGCTGACATTGTTTTAACTGTACTGACAGAGGTTACGTTTGTGTATAAGGGTATTTGGGATGAACTGTACATTATGGATAAACTGTACATTAGGGATGAACTATGCATAGAGAACTACATTTGATGACTGAACATTAGGATGAACTAACTAGGATGAACTGTACATTAGGTATGAACTGTACATTAGGGATGAACTGAACATTAGGGATGAACTGTACATTAGGGATGAACTGTACATTAGGTATGAACTGTACATTAGGGATGAACTGTACATAGATAACTACTGGGATGAACTGACTTGGGAGGACTGTACATTAGGAGAACGTAATTGGATAACTGAACATTAGGGATGACCTGTAATTTAAGCCGATCCGGGTGAAACGTCAGTAAAGTAGCTGTAGATATATCTAAAATCAGTGATACCACTTGTGGTAAATTTATGAAACAATTTAGACTTTGAAACCAAGAATAGCCAAGCATTTTTATCTTTTTTCTGTCGATGGGTGCCAACCCATTAACTCAATGGGACAGGTTTTCATTCTCGTGTGAGAAAGGAGTGTAGTAATTCAAATGAAGACCTTTATAAAAAATACATTCGAGATGACACATACTGTATACATGATAATGTACCCGAAAACGTCAAACATTTTCCTTTTTTTCAATATCCAATATATGCTTACGAACGAACTCGTTCAGATCATTTAGACAACTTAATCCTCTTGATTCATTTTTAGAAGAAAAAAATTGAAACAAATATAAACTTTTATAAAGACAAGAAAACCATTCGATTATAATTTTATACTCTCTTTTATATATTTTTACTGTTTTACTGTCTCAAGTTAAACTGTGAAATAATAGATATTATGAACAATATTTATTTCTCTGTGTGCATTTAATTTGCATATTGATTTTCTTTGCATATTTTAGTACTACACTGAAGCTATTTAAAGACACAGAAGAGAGAGAGAGAGAGAGAGAGAGTGTGTGTGTGTGTGTGTGAGAGAGAGAGAGAGAGAGAGAGTGTTACCACTGGACCACGGCGCCTTACTATTTGGTTAAGGTAAGTCACAAGGTCCTAAAATGTGGTTTCAGTTGTAAGATAGTCGTTACCTCACGACAAAAATTTAAATAATTATCTGGCAACTCACTGTTTCTCCACAGAAAGACGGAAATGAAGGTGAAGTTTTGGCAACTTCCGGTTTTAGTTGCCATCGGCATTGTTCTGCTCCAGAATGGAATGGCAGAAATACCTTTTGGATGTACATGTAAATCTTATTCTAATAATCCAGTAGATTGGTAAGTGTTTTAGTCCTTCACAAAATGCATGAATCACAATTCAGTTTTTACTCTTGTAAAAGATCCTGCATGAAGTTTTTTTTAGTGGATCCCCTAAAACACTTTAAACTGTTTTATTATTATTCTTTTGTTGAATAATGCTCTTATCAAAATGGCTCATGAGTTATTCACGATTAGGCCTGCTGTTAAGTATGGATTACTGTTGGCATAGTAGTTTTTACTCTGTGTGTGTGTGTGTTTTAAGTAATTTGAAAACAAATATTTTTATTACATCAAATATATTAAAGATAAATAAAGGTTACTATGAATATGTTTTTAGATAACTAAAATATGACGTTAGGATAAACGCCTGATAATGTGTATTACTTTTTTAAAATCAGTGGAAATATGCACATGACTAATGCGGTATTCAAAGAGAGAGAGAAAGAGAACAACAACAAAAATCTAGCAGACGACTCGATTGTTTTTTTCTCTTTAATGTTGAGAAGTGCATGCAGTTGGTGTTTATTTTTTATGCCCCGCCAACTTGGGGGCATGTATATTTTCGGTCTGTGCGTCCGTCACACCTCAGGTTTACCTTTACCTTTGCGTTTAAGTTTTTATTCTAAGAAGATGACTTCATATCTTTATGAAACTCAGTACACATGTACATCTTGATATGATCTATTTTAAATTTATGCAAATTAATGGCAAATTAATGGCTGTGACTTATCTTTCACGGTTGGATGAACATTGAAAATTTTTTATTCTGCCTCAGATTTACCTTTGCGTTTAAGCTTTTTTTTTCAATGAAGATGACATCACATCTTATTAAAACTAGGTACACATTTACATCATGATATAATCTTTTTTAATATCCATGCAAATTTGTGTCTGTGACCTATATTTCACGGATTGATGAACAGTTAAAATTAGTTGTTCTGCCTTAGGTTTACCTTTGCGTTTAAGCTTTTTTCTATAAAGATGATTTCACATCAT
>CM037787.1:57132455-57158341 GCA_021229015.1 Solen grandis | reverse complement strand
ACTGTACATATATTAGTATATCAAATTAAAATGGGGTTTCACTTCCGTTGGCACATGTGCAAATTGGTATTGCAGTAGAATGTAAAGCTGTGGTTGTAATACTTTTCAGTGACCGATACTTTTCTATGTGGTTGTTTTGAGGTGTCAGATACGTGATTTGTGTTTGTTTTAAATAGTTTTCCGAGTGTTTGATCATATTCAATACATTATTAGTCAGTAAATGTTTGTTTTTTAATGATGTTTATACATGACCTAATTATCGCTTCACTTGTAGCACATTTTATGTCTTCTGTATTGAGCTTGTAATTATACATGGTTGATTAATTATTACATTATGTGTTATGCATTAATATGCAACCGTAATATGAAGTGAAGAACGTTTGGTATAGTGAATGCAGTAAAGTAGTGAAATGTTAACTTTCGAACCGTGCAATGTTGCGCTGTTACCTGTAAATAGCATTATTTGCCCTATTGGCTGAGGCAGGGATTCTACATACAAAATCCCTGGCTTACGGTAGTGGAGATAGAACGACCGCGCAGTATTTTCCCAGCAGGGGGTCGTGAGTTCTATTCCAACTAGGACCTTTTTCTTTCTTTTTTAATTTGTTTTCGGAAATTGTTAGGTTTTATATGTATAGTAAAATACTAGTATAAACATACTTTCATTATTTTGCGTTTTTAATATGTATTTGCTTTCTTTTACTAAAGGAATTTTTTTTTTTTTTTTTTTAAGGGAATTAAAAAAAAGAAAAGGTGGCAGTATACTTAATTTTAGCCGTCCATTAAAACATTTTGTTTTAATCTTTTCTTGTTATATGATGTTATCAGAAAGTTAGTGTATGTTAGTGTGTGCTATTCAACAAACTTAAATGTTAAATTCACGAAGGGTTTATTCGACCATAACATACTTTGCAGGAGTCGCAGTTTAAGAGGGGAGGCCTTGTCGCATGTTTCCACCATCCCCAAGTTTCGAGTATTTTCAAGGATATGATTATACAATTGATGTCTTTCAAGGAAATTCCGACTTGACTGTGGTTATGAAATTGCCTTTTTGTTTGTATGATGGCTTTCTATATTTTTAATAACGTGGCTTGTAACATTTTAGTTTTTGTAACATTATTGTTTTGTCTTTGCATCTCTTCAATCGTAGATGACTAGCAGTTGACATGCTTATAATGTAAGACTGTATAGTAGGTATAACTTCGGAAATTGATCGTTTATTATTGTATGCCGGGCCTTTTAAACCATAATCTGCCCTATGGAAATAGCATTTCTTTGCAGCCTCTTGAAGTTAGTCTACAAAAGTTTGTCGAACGGCTAGGTCTTCACATGTGAGAATGCATATTGTTTACTTTTAATATTTACATATGTCTAGAAAGTAGTGAACGCTACAGTTGTTCCATGGCTTCTTTACTTAGTTCAACTTAAAAAGTTTGGTAAATTTTACTGGAAAATGTTAAAACTAATTTTCTTTTTTCTTCGTGACTTTAAACACCCACTCAGCCCCTCACCGCTTGGGTTCGAATCCCGGCAGGGTCATTCGGATTTATAACGTTCATCGAACGGAGCAATGAGTGACAGTTGCATGGTCTAAAAACTAAAGACAAATAACCGTGAATGAATTAGAATCTATATGAAAAATGAGCTTAAGGTTTTTTTAGAATATTAGTGTCACTGCTTTATTTAGTTGTTATGTAAAATCATGTACTTGTATTTTAATATTTAATGGTGACTGTACTGTTAATTTTAAATTACATTAATAGGTTTCTTTGAGTGCAAATATGTTTAGAAATGAAACTATATTTTAGTATGTTTTTGTTATGGATTCTGTTCATAGAATGTCTATGGGTATAAGTCAGTTCTTCGCTACACCGTTTGTCAAATATTATTATACAAAATGTGTGAAAATTGGGAAGTCTTGTACCTGAGATGGTACTATTTAGACATAAAAAAAGATGTAAGTCTGTGACGAGGAAACTTTTTACACGATGCTATAAACATCTCTATTATATTCAATTATCTCACTATTTTTATCTCATGCAAATAACGCTTCATGTCGGATACAAACGAATGCCTTTTTTATCAAGCGTAGTACACATGAGTAGCGCTCTTCGTTTTTTTTTTGACCAATCAAAATGCTGCTAATACACAGTGGTACTCTTCAGCAGGGATATATGATATCTAAATCGCATAATCTGGTAGATATAATTACACCTCGTCCACATTATAAATTCTTAGGACTATCATTGTAACAATGTCACATGTTTACCGAAAATGGCTCCACCCAGGTTGGCATGTTTAAAGGTTGCTGTTAGAACGACTGTTTTCTCACTATAGCATAGGGCGTCGAATGGGAGCGCTACCTTTCAAATGACAGACAAATATAAACTAATAATCCCAAGGGCGATATATGGAGAGTGACGAATTGATAATGTTCATATTAAGGTTTACTAAATTATAGGTCTAGTACTTATTCCTTACTGTAAATAATAAAATGTATTTGAAGAGCATTTTAAATTGTCATATAGATGTGATATTAAATAAAACACTACTATATGCAATCAAATTTTATTGCTGTTATTTATTTTATTAACCATTTAAGCATCTTTATGGAAGCTTGATTCCCAGAAACTTCCATCTCCCAGCTCGGTAGACGTCACACTGTCTTCGTTTTTATCTTATTTTATTTTCTAAATAGTATGGTTAACTTTCACATGTAATATGCAAGAAAACCCACTTTTTATCTGTAATTTTAGTTACTTTATTATCTCACAATATACCTGGAATCTAATGCATTAGGACAATTGTAAAACATGATCCTGGGAATGTATAAGTTTAAGTTTTAATTTAAGAAGCCTTTTTTCTCTGTTGGTAATAGATATTAAAAGTTATAAAAGATAATGGAGAACCCATATACAACAACGTGTTCATGGTGAGCTATTAGGATCACCCTGTGTCCGTCGACGTCGTCGTCAACAATTTGTTTAAGCGACATCTCCTCTGAAACCGCCGGACATAATTTTATTAAACTTGGCAGGGATGATTCTTGGGTGAACCTTCACAAAAGTTGCTAAAATAAACTTAATCCATTCAGACCTCTGGTTGCCATGGCAACGAAAAGAAAAATAAAGAAGAACACTTTAAAATCATCTCCTTTATAAATACTGGCCAGATTACAAAATTCTTTATTTCAGATGTTTCTTGGTTTACCCTATACTAAGGTGAGCGATCCAGGGCCGCTATCGCCCTCTTGTTCTTTTTATCTGTTACTGTAACAATTGAGCACAAGAATAGAAGAAATCATTTAAATCCGATAAAGTGAACTATCACGAATTATCTGTTAGTATATATGTCTTCTTTTTGTAGATATTTTTTTTCTTCACTTTTTACAAGAACTATATATTCTAAAATTCAATATTTATTAATAACGTTAACCATGGCATAAAAAATGTAGCATAAAATCAAGCGCGGTGACCTAGCTTTTTTATTCTAATTTTGTAATCAACAAGTCTTTACATGAAACATGTGAAAATCATAAAACTCTTTTGAAGATAAAACTTATATTCCAAATTACTTTCTTAAACATTTAAGCTCATTTTTAACTTTTGCTTTATATAGACCTACCATTCTTTTATCTTATTTTCAACTTTCGTTTACTTACTTTTGAGAAAGGTCAGTGATATTCAATAACAATAGTATAAAGTACGTTGAAATATCATGCTTTAGTATCAAATGACTTAGTTATTCAAGTTAAAATGATCAGGAATATCGATATTATGTGGTCATTTTTTTAAATGCTACATTGAAGAATGACCTTGACCCAGCTCCCCTTCTTTTTCCTGACATAATTTTGTGTTACGCTCCACCAATTTCCCCTCCTGTAAACCACGATATGCGACGTCTTTATATGAGACATGTGAAAATCTTAAAATTCTGTTTAGGAAAGAAAACTGAATTTATATCCTTACGAAAAGAAAAATTGCATAAAATCAAAAGACACTAAAAACAAGAGGGCCATGATGGCCCTGAAACGCTCACCTGAGTACCATTGCTTCAACTGATGTCATGGTTTTTAAACAGACAAGGATTCTGATATAACTTAATCTAAAACATTTTACCCCTGACAATACTACACACCAAATATCTAAGCAATGAGCCATATGGTTTCAGAGAAGACTTGGGTGCAGGGTCATTTATCACCGTAGGGCCAAGACTTTGAAAATCTTTGTAATAAACCATTAGATGCTACTACATACCAAAAATCTTAGCTCTAGGCCTTATTGATTCATAGAAGAAGATTTTTTAAGATTTTCCTATTTAACTCTATGTAAAACAAGTGACCCCTGGTGTGGGGTCATTTATCACCATTGGGCTATGATTTGTACAATCTTGGTAGTGGCCCATAAGATGATGCTTCATACCAAATATCTAAGCTCTAGGCCTTATGCATTCATGGAAGAAGATTTTTTAAGATTTTCCTATATAACTCTATGTAAAACAAGTGACCCCTGGTGCCGGGTCATTTATCACCATAGGGCTATGATTTGTACTATCTTGGTAGTGGCCCATAAGATGATGCTACATACCAAATATCTAAGCTCTAGGCCTTATGGATTCATAGAAGAAGATTTTTTAAGATTTTCCTATATAACTCTATGTAAAACAAGTGACCCCTGGTGCGGTGTTCAGTGTTCAATCGCATTAATTTAATTTTTTATATATTCAAGTTCGTGCGACTTTGTTAGCATAAGAAGTTGAACTACTGAGTGTTGCGCAAAGTCACTCACAAAATAATTATACGTGAGAAAGTGATTAAGTAGTGCGAGTATTTCAGTGTACATTCAGACATATCAACACGGCATCTATCGTGCAGCGGCAGATTTAAACATTATGAATCAAAATGGTCATAACGAGGTCGTTCCCGAGAAAGTCTGGTTCAAAAAGAGACATGTTGCTTTTAGTAATTTTCAACATAATTAATTCACAATTTGATATAAGTTCAGTCTGAAAACGCTGCATCAAAAGCTGAAACAAAACACACGTAGTTGTACTTTATATAACTAGTTAAATATGACATAATGCGATAGCACGGAACATCCACTTGAATTCAGTTCAAACCAATATGCAGCATGATAAAAGGACATTGTGATTTACATTATTTGCCGAGATTCAGAGGTAATAAATTTGTCTTAGAATAATAGACGCTGATTATGAGTCTATTGTGATAAATAAAAAGTGGAGAAATTTGCAGTTCTTTCAAATAAAGATAGAATCAATAAAAGTTTATGTAAGAAAATCGTTGAAATTCTATATACTAGTGATGACAACTTATTGTCGATTACCAGGTATCGTTTCGAATTATGGACTTAAATATTGCTATCTTTAGAAGTTCAACAATGTCTTTGTAACTAAGCCATTATAATGAATCTATTCATGATTTCATGATTCAACTTTGAAATGAAGGTTTTGATATGTTTATGTAATATAATTAAATCATTTTCTTCTTCTTCAGTTGCAGAAGGGCCTCTATTTAGTATTTTAGTGTGCATCATCCATCATGGACGAACATTTATTTTACAGCTTTAGGAAAAAAAGATCAAAAGCATTTGCAGTCCTTTTATTTTTAATGCTATAATTCAAATAAATATATGCATTAAAATCACAGTTAAGCATGTTTTCTGACATTGTCGAATCAGGGGCTCTTGCTCACTTTCAATAAACTTTTCACTAAATTTGTTGGCAACCGGATGTTGCAAAAATAGGTTTCGGGGCAGAGGAAGGTGCTCTCATAAATCATTCATTTATGAATACAGTAATATAAAAAACAAAAAGTATGATTTTTAAAGACGATCGCGACAGTTTTAGTATTTTTTCAAACCATAAAGAATTTCCCGATTCTTTGTTTATTGATGGTATATAATCTGATCTACTAAAATTTAAATAAAAATCTGTATAAAAAATAATAAAAAATAAAATAAAACAGGGTTTCACCAGCCTTAGAAAAAATGAGTGTTTTATAAGTATATTTTATATTGCGGTAGTTAATGATGAAATTTAAGTCTATTGCTTTCTTCAAGTGGATCACAATTTATCATTAAATGTAATGTAATTATATTGGTGAAACACCAAATTAAATGAAACATGATGAATTTATGGTTGTAGTATCCATCTGTAATTAAATACCCGTACATCCTTTACAGTCGGCACTCGTTATCTCCAATTTCATGGGACCAAAAATAATATTTCGAGATGTCCGAAGTTTGACCAATCCGAAATACGGCATTATTGGATTATGGAATAGAAATCTTACCTGTACCGTGCTATTAATATGCTGTCGATTTCTTATGAAGATATCTTTGTGGAAGATATTTATAAATAATAATCCATTAGTAACATTTTTTTCTTTATTTATTCAATCGTTTCTTCCAAAAAATACACAAAGGTAAACAAAATAAACGAATAGAGTTACAACAATAATATGGAGCGAATACATACGAACTGCATTCTACAAATAAAGAGCACTTATAACATGCACATTATTCAAAGCACTTTGCACAACGAAATATCACTGAAAATTACATGTAATTGCATTCTTACAGTCTATCATTTTTATCGCACACCTCAAAGAACCTTGTAATATCAGTTTGTTTTGCACACACTTTTCTCAAACTTATGTCCAACAGAGCACGATTCATTTCACTAATTGCTGATCTAACTTTCTCGTATTTCTCGAAAGTCTCTAAGAATCCCGTGATGTAATCGATGGCCTGCATGGCTCCTTCCAGAGTGTAGGTTTTTACTTCCTCGTCATCATCGTCTGCTTCGGGGGTTTCTTCTTCAAGTGGGGCGGAGATGATGTTTTTCACTATCGATTCATCTGTCACTTCTTCGCACGTTGGGAGTTTGTAATCAGCTGTCACGTAGTCTTCGAAAGGAGCACCATTTGTCAGGGAGGCTAGGTGGATAAGGGGAATATCGTCATCCGGATCTTCCTCTGGCTCGGGGTATGAATCAGTTACGGTGAAATTGGCGTGGCGAAAGCAGTTGGCAATCGTTGACTCTTTCACTGAGTCCCAAGCTTGTTTAAGCATCCTCAGTGCCTCTAGGACATTTAAAGAGAACGGTTTGTCACTGTCGATGGCTTGGATTTGTTTGTGTCGCACAAGCTTTCTATAGTGAACTTTTAAGTTCTTAATCACACCTTGAACCATGGGCTGTGTGACACTAGTCGTGTTCGGAGGTAAAAGCACAACTTTCACAGCTTGGAGACCTTGCACGGCGGGATGAGCGGGACAGTTGTCAATAATCAGTTCTGCTTTCTTGTTTGATTTCGACGATTCGATTGTTCGATTGTCGATTTTTTTAGCCAGTTTGAGAAAATCTCACTCGTCATCCAGGCTTTTGAATTTGCAACATATTCTGTGGGTAGGGTTTTTACATTTTTAAAGCAACGTGGCTTTTGAGATTTCCCCACCACAAAAAGCGGATGCTTTTCTGTGCCTGTCATGTTGGCACATACAAGAACTGTAAGCCTGTCCTTACTTTGTTTCCCGCCATGACAGGCTTTTTTCTTAAATTCCAATGTCTTGTCTGGGACCATTTTATAAAAGATGCCGGTCGCATCCGCAATGTAAATACAGTCAGGCTCTAGAGCTGGGACGGGTAGAGATTTTCTACCCGGGTACCCGTGGTCCAATTAACCGCGGGTACTCGAGTACCCGCGAAAATCAAACTTTCAGTTGATTAAGATCAATCACTGACGTCACTGTGTATGCAGATTAGATGCTGTATGTTTACACGTTCTTGATGAAAGCATTTATTTGTTTAACTGAATATCCTGAATATATAATCATTGGAAACTTTGAATATAAATAGATCGGTGAGAAAAATTAAAAAGTTGTTCGTTTGAAATTGTTTCCAAGTGTTTTAATTGTAACCCATTTGTTGTTAGTCATCAATACTGTAGGCCTACATGCTGAAAATAACAGAAAATTCGTTCAGATTTCATCTTTAACTGTTCATGTCCTGAACGTATTGAAATATACGTATTCGTTTTTGCCGTAGATTGAAATAAGACTGCTGGCTTTTGGCCGACTATCGGCGATGGTTTCCGGATGGGGTTACCTACCTTTAATGATTTAATATGTACATGCGTGTTTCCTAACTGTACAGATTCTATATTATGCATATTTCCCCTCCTTCACATGTTCCTGGCCAATGTGTGGCATATAACGTTATCTACACGAATTTAAGACCTGGTATACACGGAAACCTTTCCAAAAGTACCTCGATGCATCAATTAGCGGTAAGAAAAAGTCATTCTAATTTTAGACCGGGTACCCGGGTAGGAATTTACTACCCGGGTAGCGCTTTTACCCGCCGGGCACCCGGGTACTCGAGTACCCTTCCCAGCCCTATCAGGCTCATATTGCTGCAATAGGGTAGCTTATTTCCCATTCCACTGCTCAGTATTGTCGCCTACCACGACACTGCTTGATTCGCCACAAATGCGCTTGTAGGATATGCCATGCCGAGCTTTAAAACGCTCAAGCCAATCTACCGAACATTCAAAATCTGGACCAGCAAGACCCATTTGAGCAAATTCTTTAGCTTTCTCCCTCATTATCTCACTCGAAATATGAATATTTTGGGCTCTGGCATTGGAAAACCATTTGAGCAAGGCTTGCTATACCTGAGGATATTTTGCCTGTCTGTCCTTTTTCCTCTGCGGACCGAAATCGGCTGATTCGAATTTCTTTTTTATTTCATCTTTATTTTTCATCCATGTCGAAAGTGTAGATGGTGGGATACCAAACTTCTCCGCAATTTGTTTTTTTTTATGTCTGTCCTCGCTCAACTTCCATAATAGCTTCGTATCTTACTTCATATGATTTTGTTTCCAACTTTCTTTTCACTCCTCTTTTAGTCTTAACCGATCCAGTTATCCCCCCCAGGATCAAACCTGAGTCCTTCACTTGATTGCTCGGTTAAATCAGAGCTAAATGCTGATCTGGTTATCCCCCCATAAATTCCGGGTCCTTCGCCAGATTGCTCAGAGCTCTTAGATGGACAAGTAGGTTCTAGAGGCATTGTGAATTATGACACGGGTTCATTCTACGATGGTATTTAAAGCAAATTTGGCACATTTTGAGCAAAGATTGCCAAGCACAACAGCTTGTGTTTGGCCAGCTAATTACCATGCAAATATTTCGGCAAAACATAATCCGGTAATTAATGAAAGGTTTGTCGTACAGATAGCCACGACAGATATTGAAAAACGTACAAACCCACAGTGTTTGTTTAAAAAAATCCTACGTTTAAACTTTAGATTTCTTTTTTACTGAATACTAAAGAACTTATCCATAAGATTAAAGCTTAAAATCAACAAAAATTTATAAATATATGGGTGAGAATTTACTAAGAGGAAATTTAACTTAGGTGTAGATGGACATTAAGAAATTATAGATTTATAGGCATGTATACCTTCTACCGATTCTCTTGTGCATTTCACCCAGCAACAATGCATATGCGCTGCAGATTCTGTTCTTCTTAATCGTTTTAAAATATTTTTATAATATATTTTTAAAATATATTTATTTCAAATGGGTATGGACAGTCGGTGTGATAAATATGTACAATACAGAAGACACTTTTATCTTAATACCGGTTCAATTATTGCGGTTGGTATATTACCAAAACTGATTACTGAAAACTTTCTAGATGAAATATAACACGCAACCTTTTTTGATCTTGACTTATTTAATCATCTAGCGATTTTTTTAAACGAAAACTGTATTATTTACATTACCAGTGAATTATTTACATTACCAGTGATAAGTTAAAATTTACTAGTGTGTGATAATAGAAACCTTTGCTATCCTCTTTAAATGCAGCCTTCATTAACAACTCTCTAAAACTGTATATTAAAAATAAGGATTCAAAAATCACGAACTTCGGCGAAACATAAATTATCAGAAGACAAACCTACGAAGTTAAATAATAACGGCACTCTCCTACGAACATTTTAGAAAGACGGGATTAAGTTTTAGCAAGACACTAGGTGACATCTACTCGCATTTTTTTTTCATATTGGAAGGAAAATGTATATGTTGTCGAAATATTATTTTACTTGAATCAAATAACGAATATCGACAACAAAATATTTGTACATGAAATAAATTGATAAGTCAAAAAGTCGATGAAAGTTAAGCATACAGATATTCCCATACCAGTCAGTTTTGCAATCCAGAATATTCTAGCACAATGTCACTGCCCCTAATTTCATAGTTTTAACACTGGCACTAGTCATTTTTCGCTTGCATAACTTGGAAGTGTACATGTATATATATTCCGCCATTATACGTGCTTGTAATTTGAATTATATAATCAAGTTAGAAGACTTCAACTGTTCAAAGCTCTTTGCGGAACCCGCAACATATGACTTATATAGCAACTTAAGACTTAAGTAACAGTGCCAAACTTATTGCAACATCTAAATCCGGTGTAATCATTCCTAGTGTTAATACTGTTCTCACTTTCGCAGACAGATAAAAGACATTCCCTAAAGCACCAGGATCTCTGAAAATTAATAATTATAATTGATAACTTTTTATTGTGAGCTACTGATCGAGAACCCTCTTGCTAAATGTTTAGCCATACAATAACGTAAAGCGGATTTGACTGACCAGCTAATTACAGGTGGAGGAAGACCCCGAATGCACGGAGGCATCCAGGTAGAACCACCGACCTACCGCATACCAGCTGGAAGGCTTCCTCACATGAAAATCCGAATTACCCTGCCGGGATTCGTACCCACGCGGTGAGGGGCTGAGTGAGTGTTAAAGTCAGCGACTTTACCCTCTGGGCCACGGAAGCCTCCAAGGCGGATTTACTATATTGGTCTGTCAAGTTATGATAATACAGAAGGAGGGTTTGTGATTTGTAAAATAGATAAGTTTTAATGCAGGTATGAACTATTGTTAGATTTGATTTTGACTTATATTCTAACTTTAGATAACATGATATTGCTTTGGGGTTTGCTACGAATGTTTGATTTGTTGCGTGTTATTCATTTTTGGGTTAAAACACTCAGAAAAATCCGAACCAGTCTATAATGAATTTGAGTACAATCCTGGAGAAGCATCTTATACTCATAATTGGAGGGAAGATGACGGTAACCAAGGCGTTCAACAGGGACCATATAAGGAAATATCCACTGTATATTGACACTACTTTGAGTCAGCTTGGAAGGTCATGAAAAACGTGATCATATGAATTGCGTCAGGCCGATGCAAATACGCTGTTTGCTATATGTGACCCCTTTTGTCAACGCTCTGCGGTCGACTGCCAGTGTCGACTATGGTGACATAGGTAAATATCGAGAAAAGGAATAAAATAGTTTGTCGTGTTGTGCAAACGAGAATCCAGCATGGGCGATGGATTTCAAGTTTTAAGTAGGAAAACCCCGGATAAGCAATGTTCTATATGTTTTAACATTTTAAAACTAAAACACTGTATATTTATTGTTATATGATTTTTTTCTTGGATTGACGTTCTAAAGCAATTTGCATAGTGTTTGCAATGTGCATACTGTTTTAAACCCAAGTAGGGACCGGGTCGGAATTTTCTAGAAAGCTAACTCAGCTTAGTTTTAATTGATTGCATTAGTAATTAGCATGACTTCTGTCTTATTTTGTCTCGATTATTCCAGGGATAACAATATTATTAAGACACTTAACTCTTTTTTTTTGGTCACTTCGCTTAAACGACTGATCTCAATCTACGCCAAGCAGTTTTTATAAAATTTTATTTTTTAATCAGTTTTTTATATAATTTCTTTTGTCTAACTGGTCTATAAATATTGAAAATTGGTATTTAAACATATTGTGCATGCTACATCTTCCCATGTCCGGTTCTGGTGAGCGGTCAAAGCGCTTGCCCTGTCTCCCGGAGATATTGGGATCTAATCTGGCCACGACATACTAGGTCATGAATACTGATACTGATATATCTTCGTTGTTTGACGATTAACATATAGGAAAGTTCCAGGACTGAATAGCCCGGTGTCGAGATAATTTGTGTCACCTTTCTACGGCATTATATTACTGAAAGGCAGTAATATATCTGCCTTCCTCAATAAACCTAAACGATCTGAAGGTTGAGAGTTCGATGCCCTTTGGGCAAGAAATTTTAATGGCTTTCTCATGTGCAAAGTTCTGGTGCAACCAAGGTACCGTTTCGATGAATAAGTATAAATTAAATTATCGCCATAAAAATAAATGTTTGACTATAGTTTGTCCTTGTATAACTTACGTAATTCTATGTAAATACTTAAAACCATATTTTATAAATAAAAACGACAATCAAAAAATGCTGACGACAACGGTGATGATGATGGTAACCATGGTGATTGCGAAGGCAATTTGAGGAGTGGCAATAACAAATTAATTTAACCATCTATATAACATTGTTCCCTAAAAAAGTAAAATAAGGACAACTGAAATTCTTGTAAAATCATGTTTTCTTAGGAATTACATATTTTCGCAACACGCCTGAAAAGAAAAATATGATATATATATATATATATATATATATATATATATATATATATATAATAAAATAAATAAATGAACAAATCCCTATGTTATACAAAATTTAAAAAAACTATTATTTACATTACAATATTAAGCATACAAATTATGAATGATTCATCGGAATGTGTAATTATATATAACTTCATAGTGAGTCAAACATATTTTCACGTGACTACATATCTTTCTTGTATATTGCGGAATGATGCACGTTTTAGAAGTTATATAAAATACAAATACTGTTCTGTGAAATATTGATTTACAATTAATTAATATCTAAATCATACACCATACCTTGACTTTATCACGTTGACCTCATGACCTTAGTGTGTTCAGAATACGCCCTATTTAACCTTGCTTAATGCAAAAGGCAAATCCTCGAAGTGAGCGCAGATTATATGTTCTGTCTTGACATGGCATGGGTTTATTACTGCCTCTAGTAGTCTCTTTTAATAGTGCTACCGTACTTTTCTAGAGTATCCAGTTCTCACCACCATACGAAGACGAGACTACAATCCTCACCTTTACATATATTATCGAATGTATCAATATATTCCCTTCAGATGTAATAAGTTGTCAATGGTAATTGAAAACAAATTTTAAAAAATAACTTTTCAAAACCAGCAACAGTCAAAATATTATTTCCAAAATGGCGTCTTCAGTTGTCGTTAGTAAAATGAAAATGAGTCTGTCACGAGTGTGGTGGACATAAAGAGACCATATCTATAAACATCAGTTGTACATGTAATGAAGTACAGTGTTCTTCATAACAGTACATATTGGTGTGTAATATTTAAGATAATCCAAATGAGAACAAGAAACATGATACTCATAGTGGTCATTTTATTACAGGGTGCAGAGATCTGAATAATGTAGACTCTCGCGCACCTCGAGTACCTGCTGAGTTTTGCATCGGGGTATACAATGGCTGTTTTTCCTGAGCTTTGTATCTCTTCATATAGAAAGCCCCACAATTTTGTGGATACATGGCCATTTTTGTGGGGGAAAATAACCTGCAGGGACTATAATTATGGCCATGCTGTGATGCAATAATTATCAAGCGTGAATTTTGATTTAAAAACAACTAAATGACTTTAGTATGTAAGATTGTTGAAAAGTGTATCAAACATGCACTATCTTAAGAATTGTAGTTTGTTCAGTGAACCCAACAGCCGTTCACGTGATCAAGCTGTTGCACCCCTGTTTTATCGCAGTGTATAGAATGTAAGTAGGGTGCCAAATTGCAATTGCTAATGGTCGCTGGCAGATGGCTAACATCGTACATCTTTTATCGTATGCTAGCTTAGAGTTATCGGTAGATTTAATTGAAAAAATATATGGTATAAATTCGGTACCTTTTTATTAAATGAATGTTTTTTTTTTATTTTTTACCCTTAGATTTTAGGGGAAAAGGTTTGGAAAATCAATTTTGCTAATTATTAGTGTTTTTCCTGTCAAATTACATCACGCTTGATGTGAAATATCGCGTTAATGTACATAGCTCTATAATACATATGTGTTGAGACTGAATACTTGAGGATAATTTACATCAGGACCTTTTTATTCATAGAATATCCCCTGTTTACACACAATGCTCAGTTGCACACCAATATCAGTTAATTCATGGTCTCATTATATTATAATAGTAAAAAAAAAGTTATAGGAGAGATTGCTAGGCATGCCTAGAGATCCCCTTCCCCTGACAAAAAAGTCATGCATTTTGCAGAACGTAAATAAATTTATTCAATTAACCCTCACACCATCAACCTGAATAGTATAAGCCTTATATACCGTACTTGTTAACAATTAGCAATTGATTAAATAAAATAAATAAATGTGATAAATCTTGATTTTATTTAAAAAGACTAGATCATGCTAATAAAAAGGAGATATGTTTTTGTTTTGTATCTTGGAACAATGACATAACCATAATCAAAACAGATGGTCGCTAGATTTAATAACAACTTATATATAGTCGATTGCATATTTACAGAATGCATGTTATCCAAACCTGAATGATCAAGCATTAAAAAAACTCCAATGCAAATTGTGTGTTTTACCAATAACATGACCAAAATTATCTTAATACTTTAACTAAGCCCATGCATATAAATGACCTACATACAAAATAAACATATGATTATTTCTGGGTTAAAAGAATTTTATGAGTGACTTTTGTCTGCTCTGTGAAAAAAAGAAATAAATAAAAATGAACGAGAGAGAGAGAGAGAGAGAGAGAGAGAGAGCGAACGGGAGAAAGTGGGTCTTTCTGTGACACTGGATCATGGATGAAATATGTCTAAACAATATGCATAGATTAACTACATTTTTAATCAAATAATCTTCCTGAAAATCTTTTGGATTTTGATTTACTTTATTAAGAACGTTTTCTACAGTGTTTTACTTTTTCTATTTAGACAAAGAATGAAAAGTTAAACTCTTCATAGATTTTTAAAAAAAATTACATGATTATAGAGAATCATAAAACAACATTTTTTTTTGAAAAAAATAGGGGTTGGCGACCTAATTTTAGAGTTATCTGCCCCTGAATGTATTATGTTGGCACTTTGATGATCAAATATGATCAAACGAAAAATTAAATTTGGGTTCAATGGTTTGGGTCTTTAATGGTTTCTCATTTAATAAGTTTATCCCTCTTAAAAATAAGACACCCTTTAAATAAAAGGAATTGGGAAAAAGAACTTTTTTTTTTCACTTTTGGTCACTTTTAAAAAATACATGCACCTGTCACAATAATTCAGCACCCATCGGAATAGTTTCTATATTATTTTGACATAAAATTTCTTTTGTTCACATTTTATCAGGACCTACTACCGCATAAAGATAAATGATCAACAGCCATATCATCATTAAGACAACTTAGTTGTAAAGTTCAATCAGGAAATGATATTGATAAATGGACTTTTAAGGAATATAACTCAGTTGTTGTACTGGCCAGTTGGAAGCCCTATTCCTACATATTACAACGTTTCTAATACATGTGGATTCTGATGTATTATACAGACCAAATCCATTGAAAAAATTAAATGTTTTATAGTAATATATACTTTATATTGTCAATTGCAAGTGGAAGCCTCTCTACATTGAAATGTTTGTATTTTCATAATGACACTTCCAGCAAAAAAGAGATTCATATTACAGACCGCTGTATGATGTAAAATGCTAGTATTGCAGAAACACATTTTACCCATCAACTGATAGAGACGCATTGTGACTCATTTTTGAAATTTAAATTTGAAAACACTATGAACATAGAAGGAAATGCTTCATTGCCATAATGTTTTCAAAACTATTAAAACAAGTGAAATGTTTTCAAAACTATTAGAACAATTGAAACAAATATCAAAAAATATCAAAACTTTGATTAATAAATAGAAAAAGATGTCACGATGTGAGGTTATGGGTTTAACTTTATGCAACAATACCATGCTGTAGAGCAAGCTGTTTAAATTTAATTGAAAATTGCACAGAGACGTTCCAATGTAAATTAGTTGAAAAATAAAAGAATTATCGAGGAAGTGTCTGACTGATATCGAGATTGTAGCAATCTAATCAAATACAGTTTATAACAAATAAATGACCCTGACCGGTCAAGAATGCATTTTCCCCATTAAATTTCTTACTCCAATACGTGTTAGATATTGTCCTTTGGGACATTATAATCATGAAACCTCAGATAAACATTGAATTATAAAAAACCGGAATCAATAAAAAAAAAAAAAATAATAAAATAAAAAAACGCCATCCCTCATTCGTTTTGAAAGTGCCTGAGTAACTAACTTTTTTAAATATAGGTTATATAATACTAAATATAGTTTCAATACCTTTTACCTGTGATGGAGATACCACCCATTTTTTTTTACAATTACTGATGGTTGCATTGGGTAACCATGCGTCTTTAGATAGGCATTGATAGATGTAGTACACACATACGATAAAAATTAAATTCTTAGTCAATGTGAACGAGCTGCTTTAAGAGATAAATTCAATTCATCGTACTGTCTAACCCATGGGAGTAGTGGAACAGGTTCGACTTACCAATTCTTGGAAACTCACTTGTTTATGCGTCCTGTGAATAAAATGGTCTTGCTGGTTCCATCTTGAATAGGGGTATGTAATAATTCTTGACTTTATGGTGATGGTCTGGGGAAGTGCCATTGGTTGAGTCACACTAAACAATGAACAAATGTATATCAATATCAATATCATTGTTTATTTTATACTGTGCAAAAGGCTCATTTATTCATTTTTCTAACCCTGAGATGAATTCATTTTGTTGTTTTATTTTTTCTAAAAATTATATATAGAATATTCTCACATATGCATCCAAGTTAAGTTTAAATTGTAGTTATTATGAACTTATGGTATAATATTCTGTTAATTTTAAGGTAACTTTTGATAGTATTGGTATTTTTAAGATGTGCTGAAAGATTTAATCAGTTTTCCTTATTGACATATTTTGTGTACAAGGACCACTCTAAGTTTACTGAAATTTTGGTTTTGTAGTTAAGCAGGTTTATTGTATAAATCTTCTAGCTTTTAGTTTTTGAACTTTAAGGGTTAATATCATTATTATTATCATCATTTATTTTTATAATTATGACAAATCCCGGCTTAATGCATTTAAAAATATTTTTGATACGTGTATTGGTAAATTGTTTTATGTTCCGGACAGGGAGTGTTTGTAAAAGTTAGTTACGTTATTCATATATATATATATGCGAAGAGAGGTAACTCGTTAATGTTTAGCTGCAAACTCTACACAGTGATCTCCCTTGCAAACAACTGTAAAGGGGGAGGGGGGTAACTACTGCTTGATTTAGCTGCTTTGTAGCCTGGATTACCTGCCCCTGTCACTATGTACTATTACGTAGCATAGTACGCCGGGAACCAGACTAAGCTGCTTTGTTGTCGTAGTTATTCTCCTTATACTTTGAGTTCTTCTTCACTTTCGGTTTCGGCGAAAGTAGCGGAAAAATCTGCTTTATTACATCACGTTTTAAAAGCTAACTGGATGGTTCCACCAGGTATGTGTTGTTATTATATGATTTTGTTTTATCCACCTATTCTGTGTGTTTACAGATTACTGGATGTGTACAGGTTACTGAATCAAAACTTATTTTACCCGTATATTCCAGTTGTCATTAGTTTTATGCATTGTGATTTGCGCATGTTTGATCATGTCTCATTTTCAATACACTTAATTAAGTGCAGGTATAACTTTGTTTATGCTTAAGTTATGTTTATGAATAACGTCTTTTACGAAGCTTACCACCGCCTTAGCGTTTCAGGAAGTAGTTTAGCACTAGATCGGACGAAGAGTACCATCCATGAAACATATGTTTGTTTTTCAGCAATCTTTAACTGCTCTGTTATGTTGTTTGATTACATTGATTGATTCAAAGAGATATTATAATATCATGTGTTTACCAGTATGTGGTGATAATCGACTTTTGCGTCCTGTGACTGAGATGGTCTTGCTGGTTCCATCTTGAATAGGGGTGTTTTTGACTTTTGTTGATGATCTCGGGAAGTTTTACCCTTCGATATGTAGATCAGTGTCAATGTTTATTTTTATACTATGCTAAATGCTCATTCATTCATTTTCTACGCCAGAGTAGGATTTATGTCTTCTCCTACACATTTTATATAGAACATTTTCACCGAATATGTATCCAAGTTTAGTTTGAAATTCTAGTCATAATAATACTGTCCTTAAGTTTTTAGGTGAATGTTTTTTTCCTACATTTTTTATGTTATCATTTTAATGGTGTGTGTATTTTTGAGATGTGCTGAACGATTAAATCAGTTTTGCTTTTTGACATATTTTGTGTACAATGACCACTTACAGTTTACTGGATGATTTTATTTGCAGTTTATTGTAATTAAGCAGGTTTATTGTATAAATTTTCTAGCTATTAATGTTTGTACTTTAAGAGTTAATATTCTTTTTATTTCTTATTTCAATAACTATGTCAAACCCGGTTTAATGCATGTAAAATATTTTTGATACGTGTCTTGGTATTTTTTTATTTTTTTTTCGTTGTTAGTTGATTTAATTTAAACGGGGTTTGTTCAGTTAGTTTCATTATTCATTTTCTTATATGTAAAGGGAGGTAACTCGTTAATGTTGTAGATGCTGTTTGGTCAGCAGTTATTCTCCTTACGCATTGATATTTTCTTCTACAAACCTCAATATCTGCTATATTTTTTCACCTTTTAAGGGTTGACTGAGAGGTCCCGTAGGGTTTGTGTCATATATGATGTTGGTTTATCAACCTTTCGTGTATGTGTACAGAGTACTAGATCAAAACTATCTTTTTATCCGTAACTTCCAAGTATAAACATGTGTCATTCGTTTTTTTGCATTTCTATTCGCACGTGTTTGTTGTCTCATTTTCATTTTTAGTTAGTTAATATTCGTAAATAAGTACAGCTATTACTATGTTTATGTTCCATGAGAAGTATGAATTTGTTCCAAATTATTTTTTTCTATATGAATAACGTCTTAAGAAGGTTAGATGCCTAAGCGTACATGTCCGTAGCTTACCACTTGGTCGAACGAAGAGTACCCTCCATAAAATAAATAGAATATATGTTTATGCATCAATTTTTATCTGCTATCTTATGTTGTGTGAACTACATTGATTGATTCATAGAGATATCATTTATTATTATGTAGTTTTGATGTGACTATAATTATGTAGTGATAACGTGACTTTCTGTTGTGTCGGAGTGATAAACATTATTTGCGGTTGTGTCGAGCGAGGGGAAGTCTCGGAGTGAAATTTTCAAAATTGAAGTATAATAATAAATTAAATACAAAAAAAGGAAAAACCACATAAGTACCAAGATAAAGAAGGAAAAAACAAAAAGGCGGAAAGGAAGAAATCAGGTTTTGAAAATTGGGGAGACCGCATAGCGTGTCGGCAATATTAGTTAGCGAAGAAAAAGAAAAGTAAAATTATAAGTTTTATGTAAATTAAGTCTATAAACTAGTATAAATATTAGAATAAAATATAACAATCAAAATTTACAAGAACAAGCGAAAAGTATCAATAGATATCCCTCCCCCTCCCTTCGATAAAGAATTCATTATCAGTTAGCAAAGGGATATATTTAAAAGACATACAGGGAACGAAAGAACAAAGCATAGATATCATTTCAAAGGAGGAGCAGTATGAACTGAAAGAATATTTACAACAGACTCTTCTTTATAAAACTAGTTTAGACACATTACCAATAGTGTTGATATGGTTTGGGACATATGAGTTAACAAAAACAAGACTATATCAAAAAATTTAAACTGGCTGGAAATCTTCAAAGCAAAATAAAACGAATAGGTGAATAACTACTAAAAATGAAAGAAAGACAATTATCGGCAAACAGAACGGCTAAAGTAGCATATATTGAACGTCCATACTATTCAACGGAAGTTTGAACAAGAAAGAAAGGTATGACAGAAGAGAAGGGTATATAAAAGGAAGACAGGACTTTCGCAGAATAAAAGACATTTCAAATAATAAAAATGAAGAGATGAACACAAGTAAAACTCAAACAATATTACAATATCAAGTTGCCACCAGTAAAAAAAGGGGGATATATAAAACATAAATCCACTTTAAACCTTTACAAGGACAGAATTCACCCTTATAGGTATTTGGCAAAAATGTGGTTCGAGAGAATCAAGAAATGAATCTTCAAATTAAGGGAAACAACGACAATAAGAAATCGGTACTGTTATAAGCGTGGAAGGAGAGACAATAAAGGGTGGATATATCTTAATAGGGATGTCCTGTTGAGATGGACGCCACCAACTCATAGTTGAGCAGAAAACAGAAGAAAAATAGGGAACCTCTATTAGCCAGGAGTCTTCTCGATTGAAGCGAGTTCTTAAATAAAAGGCAAATGTTGAATGAAAAGTTATAATATAGATTAGTACTTGTGTGAAGGTGAATGTGGAATAAATAGGAAAGTCCTTAATTCTAGCAACATTCACTAGCAAGGCATCAAAGTCTATAAAGTAAACAAGATAAAATAGCCTGACCATATACTTAACCAAAATGGTTAAACAAACCAACGCAAATAAAACAAATAAAAACAAGGGCCCAGTGATACCTCCAAGATCAAGCTCGAAAAACCCCGAGGAACAACACACTACCAAGAATGAACTCTCCAGTGGAATCACCAACCAATCATCAACAACTTGTAAACAACCAAGCATCAAGCAGACAGTGAGGACGATGAAATATAGGACTAAATTATGCAAAAATGAAAACTCAGACACAAACGCAAAATTACTGGAATGCCAAAGATGTAAAGACCATTATTGTATCATATTCCTTAACAAGACAGAAGAAGAGTATAGTTTAATGTAAAACAGTAATATAAGGTGATTCTGCATTCTGTAAAAGGAAAAGGTAGAAAAAAGTATAATAACGAACATGAAAATAGAAGACAGATGCAAATTAATAAATTCAGAGTTCGCACGAATAAAACAACATTAGAATATAAAATGCCCAGAAAATGTCATTCACAAGAAGTGAAGAAAATTGACAATAAAATAAACCAGATAGGAAAGAGATATAAGGAATTAAAAAATCAAAAGGACGAATAAAGTTTTAGGATTAGAAGAGTGCTAACAGGAAATATTGAGGAAAGAATAGAGCATGACAAAGAAAAATGGAAAGAGAAATGTTCAGCATGTGAATATATGAACGTGACATTGGTAAATCGGTGCAACCTGGCAAATTCAATAACTTTAAGGAAAGAACAATCAGGCCACTATTGATAAGTTTTAATAATAGCAACAAAAAAGAGGAAGAGCCGAAGAAAAACAGTAATATAAGGTGATTCTGCATTCTGTAAAAGGAAAAGGTAGAAAAAAGTATAATAATTAAAAATTCGCACGAATAAAAACATTAGACTGAATATAAAATGTTAAGAAAATGTCATTCACAAGAAGTGAAGAAAATTGACAATAAAATAAACCAGATAGGAAAGAGATATAAGGAATAAAGATCACATTGTGCTTACTGAAAAATATCAACCGTAACGAGAGAAATAAATGAAAGAAATCAAAGAGAGACGAATAAAGTATTTTACGGATTAGAAGAGTGCTAACAGGAAATATTGAGGAAAGAATAGAGCATGACAAAGAAAAATGGAAAGAGAAATGTTCAGCATGTGAATATATGAACGTGACATTGGTAAATCGGTGCAACCTGGCAAATTCAATAACTTTAAGGAAAGAACAATCAGGCCACTATTGATAAGTTTTAATAATAGCAACAAAAAAGAGGAAGAGCCGAAGAAAAACAGTTATTTTTGAAAGCAAAGTAATTAAATGAAACAAAACTCGGTGGAACTACAAGTACAAGGTCGAAGTTTGGCAGTGGACCAGGTAGTTAATAATGCTTATGACAGAAGAAAACCAGTTAAAGGCCATGAGGAATATATGTGTATTGTTAAATGTTGGACCGGATCTGTCGTTTTTCATATTCACTTGTGTTAGATTCTTATCAACACATAAAAACGCCGTATATTCGTGATGTTATTGTGACTGACAATGTAATTGTGATTGACTAAACTAAAATGACAAAATATTCAACTTTTTTCTGTATGATGTGATATATATATATATATATATATATATATATATATATATATATATAAACAGATCGCTAAATAATGATCCGGGACTGCCATATTTAATTTTCAGCGAGAATTGATTGAATCAAAATGACAAAACAATTAAACATTCATTTAATAAACAGATAGTTTGTCAAGCATTAATTGATTGATGTTATCATACATAACGATTGTGATTGATGTTATCATACATGTACTGTACACAACACAGTCAGTTTAAACCTCAAGACTTTATTGATGGTCTTATAGATGGTGAAGAACTACAAAGAGATACATAAAATACACTAAATACAATGTTCTCAGATACAAAATACAGTAAATATTGTACAAACAAAATAGCTGTATATAAGCTTAGCAGGATCTATATTATGACTAGAATGTGTAAAGAAATTCTTACTTGCATAAAGAATAAAAGTTATGGGCTAAGGGAGGTAACCCCTACTGGAAAATACAAAGTTCAATCAGAGTTGTCTTTCTTAGTAAAATTAAATTCACTGAAAATGTTTAATTTTGCACTTTAAATTGACAGTGTCCAAAGTCATTATTAGAATACAAGAATCCACTTTGATCAGTGATATCAGCACATATATATTAATTGCAGTAAGGTTTCAGTAATCACTAATGTAAAAAAAAAATTTTAAAATTAATTCAAAAAATTATTGCCTTTATCATCTTGGCACCAAAAGTCCTGTTCTCATATGCAACTGTCGACCTGCACAAGCAACAGTCTTAGACCGCAGAATCAGCCGATTCCCTTTCTCCATGAATACGCGATAAAGGGCTTATATAAAGACATGTGGCTTTACAAAGAGCTTGTTTGAACATGATTTTATATTATTGTACTTTTACTTACGCTGTGGTCAGCCATAAACAGCCAGATATTGAGTGAAAAATAATGGTTTGACGAAGAACAGCCTTTTCTAAGTAAACAAATACCACGTGACTAAAAGCGCGCGACAGCGCAAGGGGCAGTACTATATAAGAGTGCAAAGGAAAGCGTCACTATAAAAGACACGGTTCCAGTACAATATATAACGATTGTGACATTTAATTGTGATTCACACCTACAAACACTATATCATATAAAGGTGGTACGCGTCGTCCTTAAAATGTACACTTAGGTAGTGTTACGCTAAGACAGTGGTTCGCTTCTTTTTTTATCCATATTGTCAGAACTTGTATTTCAGAATTTTATGTATTGTGAATTGTGTCTTGAATATACATATATATTGTTTTTTACATTTACGTATTTCACGATATCTAATAAAAGTAGAAAGGCGGATTTCTCGAAATTATTCTCTTACACAGTGCAGCATTTCTGAAATTATAATATATATATGCAAAAGCCAGAGGATACTTTTACTGATTGGTTAGGGTAAATCTAGTATTGGGGAGGACCGCATCTAATGTTATTATATTTTGTGGTCTAGTCCTCCTGCTTATATACAGTGTAATAAGTCACATCATCATGCGAAAAAAATATAAGTATTTATACATGCCAGTTAGTGTATTGTGTACATTATTAAAAAAGCCATAAAAAAAGGTTAATATTATACAAATAGCACACGGCGGCGTTGTATGGCTTAAATGCTGTGTCCCCCCTCAATCGCAGAAAACTTGTCTCTGGCATGGTCCATCTAGAAAAATCGGTTGACTGAATTTCATTCCCATTAAGATGAATTATAGCAGGTCTACATTGTTCGTTTCTTTTTTACCTCTTTCCCTTCCTGCTTTCATTCACTCGTTTCTTTAAAATATACTTCTTAATTCTAATACTGAGCATCAATCTCAACAATGACATGTGACCTTTGTCACAAAGTCTAAACTAGAGGTGTAAGTTCTAGGATATGTATTACCTTCACGACGATTTCTAAAAATGAATATAAAGCAACTCACTGTTTCTCCACAGGTTGAGGAAATGATGGTGAAATTTTGGCAACTTCCGGTTATAGTTTCCTTCGGCATTATTCTGCTCCAGAATGGAATGGCAGAGGTACCTTCTGGATGTAAATCTCATTCTAATGATCCAGTAGATTGGTGAGTCTTTAACTACGTGTCTCAATCTCTCACTAACGTTATAGAACACAATTTAGTTTTTTTATTATTGTAAAAGATCGAGCAAGCTCTGTGAATTGGGTATAACTCGTGTCTTTTTGATTAATACAGAGAGGTGTATAACTCTGAGAGAATTTTTTTCTGGGGGTATCAACTTGAAACTTCATAGGCGAATGGATCTCTTTGAGGAGGCGTGCAGCGCACAATAATGATAACTTTACCCTTCATAATATTTGGGTTATTGCTCTTTGTTATTTTTCAGGCTTAAGTTTTGTCTGGGGCATAAGTCAAAAAGAGATATCAACTTGAAACTTCACAGGTGGATAGATCTCATTGAGAAGAAGTGTGCAGTGCACAAGAATGATAACTCTACCTTTCATTATATTTGAGTTATTCCCTTTTGTTATTTTTTAGGCATTATTTTTGTCTTTTTGATTTCATATATGTTGACACTTGACAACTACATAAGAATGGTTTACTTTGTTGAAGTTTTGGTTACTTTTACCAATGGTCAGAATTTTATTTGATTTGGCATAAATAGTCACCTATTTTCTTCTACTATATTTGCTAAAATAAAGTTGATTCCTTGAAAAATGAGACCCCAATGGTGTTTGCCAATTTCCATATATATTCTACATAGAAAATTTTAAAAATCAACTCTGAAACCAATGGTCAAAACTTAATTTCTTTTGGTACAACTGGTAACCTAATTTGTCACTATAATATTTGCTAAAATAAAGTAGATCCCTTGAAAATATGGCCCCTAACCAGTGGTTTTAGTTTTCTCTTAGTTTTCAAAAGAAAGATAATCAATATTTTATCTTAAAACTCTAAAGGTAATAAATATTGAATATTGATTACTTCCCTTATTGATTTCATTTTTGAAAATAAGTAATAAAGATCTTAGAAATTGTTTTAAATTGTTTATTTTATTGTATAAAATTACATTGTAAATAATAGCGAAACCAGTGCTATTTTAGATTTTGCTGTTGTTGTTTGTTTGTTTTTGTTAACTTTAAATCAGGTCAAAAGATACAAACATTTAGATGGGATATATATAGACTACTCTGTTACATGCAAGCGTATGAATATCTCTGTTGAATGTTGGAAGTGCCAATCTATGTTTTGACGTAATTTATTCAATAATTGACATTACTTTACTGTCATCCCCTGAAAAATATATCCTGCTGATGGTTGGCTAGTTCTTATTCATTCTGTATAAACATTTTGAATTTTTTTTTTTTTATCTGGAATTTTAATCAAGGTTAAACTGAATTGTCTAAGTAAAAGATGATACTCTGATGAGCGTTCTAGGGCCCAGATGGTACTCCTGTTTAAAAAAATGAATTATTCTTCTCTCGACATCTTCTAACGAGCAAGCCTTCGGCGGAAGATGGTCATGTCAACATGGCATTTGTTTATCTCTGTTGTGGTTAATGTTAATGATTCAAGACGTGTTTCTGTTCCTGTCCCGTGCCCTCTCATAAGCAGGTGCCCGAGTTTATCCGTATGAACATGAACATCCGTATTGAAAGAGCATGACACAAATGATGAGAAACATATTTTTTA
>CM037787.1:57082355-57132355 GCA_021229015.1 Solen grandis | reverse complement strand
AGCTGTTCCTTTACATACAGAAGTAAGTGTTTGCGAAACAGAGCATTACTAAAGCATGACATCATAGTATGAGTATGTAAGTGCACAGATGTACAGTGTTTGTGGGGACTGAGTCATTGTTTATCCACCCACCCACTGCCATGGCAAGACTGTAAATCTGGCTTAGATTACTGGAAGATGAATGTACCCATTTTTGTGATGGTTACAGATTTAGCTGTCACATCATGTATAGGTATCATTTTCTTCAACGTGATCAATTTTTCCCATGTTGATTTTTTAAATTTAAGCCATTGCATCAGACTTATACAGTTTCCTGAAATCTAAACATTTCTTGTTTCCCAATTGAAACACCAAAGTTTTTAGTTCATTATTATGCTTCTGACTATGATACTTATTCATTATTCCAGAGGGGGGACCTGGAATATGAAACCCCACTTAAAGAGATTTTTTTTGTAAATAAAGCTTTCCCTGTTTCATCATTGACCCCAGAAGTTCAATTTCACTGCCAAGCCCTAATATTTAAAAAAAAAAGTTTGGGTTGGGGTTTTCACTTGAGGTTATCTTACATTTGCAGCATTAATAGGTTTTAACCATGCTCCAAGATTAATTACTAGATTTGTGCATGACATTAATATTGTGAGATGTAGACTACACAAGCCTTGCATCCTTCCTCTGAGAGTAGTTTCTACTGGATTATGTGGATATTGTAAGATATAGTGTTAATGATAGCATGGTCTGTCCTGTTGCAGAGACGAGAGGAGATGATGATGGCAAGGATCAGGGAGGCAGAGAATGACCAGATCATCGGTGAGCTGAAACAGAAGATAGCTGAGATTGAGATTCAGGTGGGTGGGGTAGTCTGGATGGGGTTACAGTGATAAAGGAAGGGACACGAGAGAGGAGTCAGTTGGATATGTGTGTTTGGATTTGAAGTCCTGTCGAAATTATCTCAGTCATTTGGTGACATACAGAGCACCACAGCATAGACAAAGATTAATATGTATTCTCTTGCTCCCCCCCCCCAAAAAAACAAAAAAACAACAACAACAACAATAAACAAATGTATTTTTCTTTGTAAAATAATTTATAATTTAAAGCCACAAACAATTAAGTAGATGATTTAGTAAACAGTTTAGTAAATGAGCATGTAAAAATTTTGTGAAGGTTTTGTTTGTAGGAGAAATGGTTGCTGTGCTGACATCTTAGTAATTTGCTCTTTTTATAACATTGTTTTTGACTAACTGTGCTATTCATTTGTAACAGAGAGAAGAGGTCTTGGCAGCAGACAGGTTACAATCCAAGGGAGGGAAGCAAGACCTGGAGAACACAATATTTGACTTACAGGAGGAGGTGAGTTATCTCCCTTCCTTACAATTTCAATCTTTTCAATAAAAAATTTGATCGTTTCCATTTTTTAGAATGAATAAGTTTTACAACCTGAATGGCAAGGTCTTATGTCCAACCAACAGTATTTTAGTCAGTTTGAGACTTTGCCAACATGTACTGAATAGAAGCAGTAGAAAAATTATTCAGACTGTGAGTAACTTGATCTGGTTTTATACCCAGCACTGAAGTGGTGTGGTTAAATGGAAAGCACTAATTTCTGTTGGTCAGATCCTTTGTTGAAACAATGGTCCTAGAAGGGTCTCCTCAGTTTGCTTATATAATATTCATATTAGCTCATATTCTATAGTCTTCACAGCAGAGAAGAATCCATTCTATTACATATCATTTACAATTTAGTAAATAAACATTCATCAAGACATAAAATTGTACATGAATACTCATGAGGTAAACGGCTAATATGTCTCACTCAAAACACAGGTGCTGCAGCTAAAGTTGTCTGCCTCTCCTAAGTCTCCAAACACGTCCACTTCATCAGCCAGTGGGAAAACGTCCGACAAAATAGAAGATGACGATGACTTTGATGATGATGACGACATCGAAGATCCCGAAAGTCTGAATCGAACGCTATCTGAAATCATCGAGGGTAAGAGAAGCAGTAACAGTCTGATCGCTATCCTGAACCGTGAAAATTCAGACTGCGACAGTATAAAGTCTAGCAGTTCGGATCAGTCGGCCAGCAGCCTGAAATCACGTGACAAAGCTGCGGTTAGGGGCCTGGAGGGAGAAGTGGGAAGTAAGGAACAGATTTGTAGAGGCACATCTAAGTGTGAGGGAGAGAGCAGGGACTCTGAAAACTTTGTGATACCTCTAACGATGGAAATAGTGCAATAGACAAGTCAGACAGTGTAACAGAGACACAGTCTAGACTGTCTCCGACTGGTTCTGTGAACAATTCATGTGGGGGCTCAGAGAGTGGGAAAAAAATTGTGAACCAGTCTAACAGTCATGAGACTGGTTGTGTTGTGAATGGGGAGGGTTCCCCAAATACTCACATTGCGGTGGACTCCAATAGAAACAGTATAGATGGAGTGAAACTTTTATCAGGTGCCAAACTTGACACAACTGAATCTGGTACGTCGGTTACCTAGGCAATGCAATGAAAAAAAAGTTTTTCTATGATTTTTATATTCCATCATTTTATAGTTACTTTTATACTATGTGAGGTCAAAATATGAAACTGTTTATATACAGTTAGAAGTTCTTACGTTATGTCCAGTCATAAATGATAGTCTTTTCAGTTTTTGATCAGCTTAAGTTTGATCACACATTTTTTTTTTTTTTAAGTTATAGTTGTTTTCTTGTCTCATCAATAACTAAGGGTATTTTTTCACTCCATCAATTTTAGAAAATGTGTTGCATGAAAAAAAAAATCATACATGTATTACTTATCATGAAGTATTTTGGTAACACACATAAGCATGTAAAACTTTGTTAGAATGTGTATTCACTCTCAAGCAGTTCTATCTCAAGAAAGGAATGAATCATAGATTTTGTGTTGAAGGACGATTAACCCTTTCCCTCATAGAGGAAACCATGAAAAGACCTATGCGAACAGCATAAAACCAGATCAGCCTGCGAGTAACTCGCAGGCTGATCAGGTTTTATGCTGTTCGCTGCTCCTCAGTGGTCTGGAAATGAGGATTTTGTAATTAAATTTGGTAAGGTTTAACTGTGGTTTTCTGCAGATCAGGCTTTATGTGGTACCTATAGAGGGCGTCAAAAGGAGTATATATGAGGGAAAGGGTTAAAAGATACAGATAGACGCAAATAAATTATAATAATACCAGGCTCAAATTTCACGAACAATACATAGCACTACATGATACTTAGAGGTGAATTTCATTGTTCTTGTTTCTCAAATGCAATTACCCAAGTATTTCATTTCTTTCTTCTTCTTTTGTAATGGCTAGCATTTATTTTCTGATTATTACGGCCATAATTTAGACCTTGCAGTAAGGGATAACCCATGTGTGGGACCTAATTTTGCTGAAGAGACAGCTTTGGAAGAGACTGTGGTTGGATACCCTAGCTTATTTTGCAAATAGATACGTTGGTTCTTTTTTCATGCCCAGTGTATGGCACTGATACTTTACAAGTGGTGTTTGCTACTAAGGAAATAATTTGTCACATACTTGATTATTTCGGAAAACAGGAATAGTGGAATACTTTTCTGTAAGGTTTAAAATTTTGAGTATTACTTAGCGCTAAGTATTGCTTGTGGGATTTAAGCCAGAAGTACACAAATAATGTTAGACAGATCTGGAATTAAGATGCCAGTTACATTGAAATGGTTATAGTGTCCCAGCTGTGATAGAGAAGGAAGCCATTTTGTATATCTCTTTACCTAGGGATTACAATCATGGTGACATTTAAAGAGATTAATCAGACACTTGAATAAGCCAGTCAGTCACAGATAGTTTTCTATGTAGACAGTTCTCCATTAAAGACAACACTCAAATGACCTATGCAACATGTTTAAAACCAGATCAGCCTGCAAGGTGATTGAAACTTGTCCTGTATTATACTGCAAGAAGTTAAAACTTAAGTTTACAATGCTTGGACTGAAACTGATCTTGCTGGTAGAATTCTTTTGTTGGCTCTGATGGAAGGGCTAGCATGGTATTACTCTTTGAAAGTAGGAGATACAAAACCAGGAGAAACCAGAGTCCTCAGATAAAACTCACCAAAGCGCATCCAAATACCCTTTTATGTGTCTGACCCGTGATTTCCTTTGAAAAGGAGAAGCACTTGATAAAGAGAGATATAGAGACAAGTTATGAAGAATTAGTGGGACATTCAGATAATTTGAGGGTCAAATTGGACTATTTTGTTTGTCTAGGATCAAATCCAGTTTGCATAAGAATGAACCAGTGTGTTTAATGAATCACTTTTCTTGCTGGATAACTATAGATAACTTTATAAATAAATCTGGGACTGTAAATTGATATCTGATTATGGATTAATTAGAGATCATCCTTCTGGCTGATTTAAATATGTTGCCATGGTGACAATGGTCATTTGCTACAGTGTCCTGTTTGTACAGTGTATATTGATATGGTGTCCTCTCAGGAGAGAGCACTCTGTTGACAGAATATTTTTGGTAGATATTCAGATATTTTTGACATGAGATAGTACATGTGTTTTTGTAATGTGTAATGTTGAGGTATTCTTAAAAAGAATGTGATGTGATTTTGTCTGTATGTTTTTTGTGTGTATAGTAAAACTGAAACTGTGGCAGAATTGGGATGTCATTATAACCCTGCGTGATGTTAAAGTAAAAAAGAAACACTAGGCTGATAAGAATACCATAATCACTGGTTTGTACATCAGTACAACTATTTGTGGGATTAACTATCACTTAGCTACTGACTGCTCTGATTTTTCATGTGAGGAATTCTTTCAGCTGGCATGCAGTGGGTTAGTGGTTCTAGGCAGGTGCTTCTGTTCGTGCAGACTTCTTCTTCTACCTGTAATTACCTGAAGATGGCTATAAGACTGAAATACTGTTGTGGCAACCGGACACTTCATTGTTATTGGTAATGTGATGATAGCCCATTACTGCTGCAGTTTCTTAAAACTTAGAAACTTATTTGAGTTGCCTTGTGACGTCCAGATTAACTCCAGATGAGCCTGCCCATTTTTTACTATAAATCATATTGCAAAGTTTCCAGGGTGCTGTAGTTAAGTAGTGGCATATGACACTGCAGATCTGGGTCTTGTTTTGGGGCTTAACCCTTTCCCTCATAGAAGACACCATGAAAAGACCTATGCGAACAGCATAAAACCAGATCAGGTTTTATGCTGTTCGCTGCTCCTCAGTGGTCTGGAAATGAGGATTTTGTAATTAAATTTGGTATGGTTTAACTGTGGTTTTCTGCAGATCAGGCAAAATGAGTCTATATGAGGGAAAGGGTTAAACAGATCATATAACTTTCCAGGCACAATGTACTTGTCCAACCCAGAAACTGATATGAAGGATGAGTTGGAAGAATTTTTTTGCTGATCATTGTGAAAAGAAATAATTTGAAATAAATTTAAAAAAGATGTACATAAAGGATGGTACAGATATATGTGCAGACTGATCTGGGTTGACACCAGTAGGGAGGGGCAGCTGGAGTTCAGTGTATGTGGTGACATGTTCTCAATGTAATTCTGCGAGGCCAAATGTACAGAAAGACTCTTGTTAACCTATTTTTATGATACGCAAAAGGAAATATTTTTGTGTTGGAAGATCACAAAGTCTATATCAGGGGTTTAATTGGTTGTTATAGGAACTATGTTATAACGAAAACCATGGTATAATGAGAACTGTGGTATAATGGGAACCATGGTATAATGAGAACTGTGGTATAATGAGAACTGTGTTATAATGGGAACCATGGTATAATGAGAACTGTGGATAATGGCCTTGGTCTGGTATTGTGTTGATTGACAGTCTGATGTAGAGAGAAATATTCTGAGAAAGTTTGCTTGTTATATAACAAAACAAACAGAAAAAATGTTTCTCTTTTTTCTCTCCTGTAGGCAAGATTATATTATTTGTAAAGTAGTCAACTGTTAATTTAATAATGTTAAAACTTTTAAGTTCGATGATAGTTACAAACAAGGAATTGTCTTTTGTTTGTTCATTGAAAATTGAAATTGGTGTTTTTATGGAAATATTTTTCAAACAACATATCGAAATGGTCTTAAATTATGTACAAATTTGTATTATTTGTTATGAAAAACTTTAAAAAGAATTTAATTTAATTTTAACATCGAGCTATGTAATACAAGTTCATAATTATCAGTTATCAAATTTTCATAAACACATATTGCCATCAATGAATATTTAAATAGAATGTAATATGTGAATCTGAAATTACACATTCAAATCACACGGGCATATGTTATATCTGATATTATATTTGTCATCCAAATATGTAATAGTAACCCATAGTAACCCATTCTGTGCAATACAGGATATATTCCATGAATCATTTTTCAAAGTGCACTTTAATCTTCACCGTACAGTAATTGTTAGTCTCCTTCAGAAATTGGATGACACATTTTTACCACTTGAACAATAAATAAATGAGTAAACTACGTATCTTTCACACATGTTGGGGACTAGAGTCTGTGTGTTTCAAGAAGTGCTGGAAAATTTCATACCAGTTTCTTAATCTGCTGTTAGTGAAGATACTGATACACATGACTGGGGTTTTCTCATCGGACCTTAGATACTGGGGTCAGGAGTTTGATCTCCAGGGGCCAGGATTCTGTGGTAGTTGGGTACAAATATAAGATGTAAGATATGTTTCCCAGTCTAATTAAAATATTTTGTAAGATGCAGTGCTGATGAGATATGGAGATACATTTTTTGTAAATCTACCCAGGGGGAGGCATTAAGAGAGGGGGTGACTGTTTTGTTCTATGTAACCGTCTGATCCCACCTTATTACAAATAAATTATTTAAAATATTCACAAAGTGTTGTCCTTATTTTGTACTATTGTTTACCTTTGTGACTGTCCCTAGTGGCTGATCAGTTTGACGTACGCCACTTGAGCAGGATGTTGTAGCTTTGATTCCCTACCATGATATACCAAATTTGCTCCCTGCTTGGCACTCTACGTAGTAGTTCCAAGACTGGTTGACCCGGTGTTAGGATAATGTAACTGGGTGTGGTATCATGGCAACATGTCTTTGACATGATATTGCAGTGTGGCAGCACTGTATAAAAGTTTGTAACTGTATGTGCTAGGTACGGTGTATTCACACTCTCCTCTCAAACATGGACGTGTTGATCTTTACTCTTTTCTGGATCCGCGCATGGTTTAGAATGTGAATGACACTCAAATAACTGCAATATATACTCAGCTACAAAAGAAAATACACACTTCAGTTTTCGTTTAATACATTGGAAACATTCCCCTTAAACTTAATACCACGGATCCTCGTATATATAATCAGGGATTCTATTCATAATAATTATCTATATAGAATCCCCGGTACATATTCATATTTTTACATATAGTACATGTAAAAGAAAAAGCAGATTATATAACACTCTGAACGCCAAATAAAATGTAATGTAGGAAAGAAGGAATACCTTTATATTAATGCAAGCCGGAAGGCACACTTTCTTTTGCAGATGCGTTTAATATCATTTTACCAGAAGTTTGGCAATACTCGTATATTTCAACTGACCAATCAGTGACTGATTCAGTCTCGTGTGAACAAAGTGAAATTTTACACCAGCATGTAGATTATGTGTTCGTGAAGTGCTCGTTGATTTACGTAACTCAAGTCTGTACCATTATAGTTACAATGGAATAAAAGATAAAGAAAGCCCTGTAGGACATTTTTTATACACCAGAAAACAATCCAGAATATGGAAATTCAAATAGAATGCATACACACTTTCAGACGACATTAGATATATGTAAACGAAGACAAAAGTGATATCAAACAATTAATTCTAGAAGCGTGAGAATAATCGAACACGCTTTTGATGTATATTTTCAAGAACCTTCCCTTATTTTCCAAAATATTGCCAGTTTAACCAAGAGTGATTTGTTATTCGTCTGTAACAAATCAATAAGTTTATGCATACTAGGAATTATGAAATAACATCGAAGAATTGTGATTGCAGGTATACGGACATTTGCCCCCTCGGACATTTGCGGGGAGGACATTTGCCCCCCTTCTACTTTTGATTGGGCGGTCATTTGCCCCCCCCCCCCCCCCCCCTGTTTTTTGACAGATGTTTCATAATAATAATACATGTAACTGATACAGTGTAACTTCCAAAATTTGGACCTTATTTTAACCCTTTCCCTCATATAGACTCATTTTGACACACTCAATAGGTACCACATAAAGCCTGATCTGCAGAAAACCACACTTAACCTTACCAAATTTAATTATAAAGTCCTCTTTTCCAGACCACTGAGGAGCAGCGAACAGCAAAAAACCTGATCAGCCTGCGAGTTACTCGCAGGCTGATTTGGTTTTATGTTGTTCGCATAGGTCTTTTCATGGTTTCCTCTATGAGGGAAAGGGTTAAAACGATAACAGCCCTATTCAGTACAGAAGCACAGAGGGGACATGGTGTTTTTCTATTTTATTTCCTCGTTATTAATCGTTTTTGGGTTTGTTTTCTTTCATTGTTATATCTCCTTTTTGTTTTTTTCACAGTAATCATCTTGTGGCCACAAGATAATAAAAAAAGAAAAACACCATGTCCCTTCGGTGCTTATGTAAATTAGTACAAAAAAAAAACTTTCTTTAAATGTACTGGCCCAGATCATTCCGTACTTATAAATTCTGAAAACTTCCGCTCTTATTCTCTAAAATACTCTTAATTTTATCAATTAATCTTAAATCTCAACAAATGAAGAAAAAAAACAACATTAACGTCTCGGACATGAGTTAATTTATGATGCGGATGGTATGTGCGGTATGCCAAGTTTGAGAAAAGTGATGACAGAGACAGGTAAAAGAACATACAAGCTATGAACCAATTAAACGGAGATAATTGCAAAATAATAAAGGTGATTTTTACAAAGTATATAATTAATAGTAATCAGTTATTGACTATGTCACACAGATCTTGCCCCTTGTACAAACACATAAAACAAGGTGATTATCTATAATTAACAATCAGGACTCAAGGCAAAGTCAGCAGAAGGTACTATTAATTAACGACAATAGTCTCTAAATACATTTCTGTAATGCTCCAACCAGTTTGGTCATCAGGTGGGTGTCTCCTTCGTTGAACGTTTCGGCGCTACCCATAATGTTCTCCAGAGGTACGCCAGCCAAGAAAACCTTGACCCCAAACTGGTTAGCACCTCTTGCTCAGTCTCGTTTAATAATGGCTTCTTTCATGCTTCTCCCCTTTTCCTCCATATCCACTCCCAACTAAGCTTGCCGTCTTCCACAGTGAGTGTCCAACAAAGCCTCTGCATCCTACTTCTATGGGTAGGCACCATGTCTTCCAACCTCGCTGGCAACACTCTTCCACAAGCTGCTGGTACTTAGCCTTCTTCCTTTCGTTGGCCTCTTCAATTCTGTCTTCCCATGGAACAGTGAGTTCCAGCATCACCACTTGCTTTGTGCCATGTGACCAAATCACTATATTTGGACTCAGTAATGCAGATGTTATCTCCATGGGAAACTGTGCCCACCCTCTGACATCTGCTTCCAATCTCCAATCGCCAGCTGTTGCTAATATCCCCATGTCTCACGTCTCACTTAGCACTCGTTCCCCTGTTATCCTGCCTTGACGAATTTGACAAACCTAGGTCATTTCGAAAGTGTTCTTTTCGTCTTCCTGGCCTTGTCAACAGTGTCTCCTATGACATTCAATACACTATCATGCCGCCAGGTGTATCTTCCGCCTGTCAGGGATACTGGACATGATGATAGAACATGCCCCAAGTTTGCCACTCGCTCACAGAGAGCACACGTTGGTTCCTCCTGCATTCCCCTAACACACAAATTGGTTGGTGTCGGCAGCACATCATAGACAGATTTGAGAAGAAAACTCAACCTGCTTCTTTCCATTGACCAGATGTCACTTCAGCTTATCCAACTGCTCTGCTTCTTCATCCCAACTGCTCTCTGTTGGCTGATTTCCTCACCAGCCTGTCTGACTTGTTGTTAAACAAGGTTCCTTTGTTCTCCCTTGTCAGTACTGCTCCATCGTGATGCAGCTTTAATACCCAGTCCTTGCCTGCCAGAGGTTGTTGTGCCCACGATGTCGCTATGTCTGAGGCGAGACTCTGCTTCAATCACAGCTTGCTCTGCTCTCCACTTCCTTCCTGTGTTGATTTTGTACATCTGCTGCACTTACTTTTTCACCCTGGCTGTCTCTCAGCATAACAATCTGTCGGACTTTGGTGACCTTGAATTCCTCCGTCACTGACTTGAGTGGTAAATGCAGTTTGGTGCCTGAACTATAAAGTCCTATTGAGCTGAAGCTTCCGGGGACACCTAACCAACATCTGAGATAGCTGTTGATGTGTCTCTCAATGGCCTCAACAGTTGTAACTGGAACTTCATACACTAGTAGTGGCCACAACAGTCTTGGCAAAACACCATGTTGGTAGATCCATGCCTTGAACCTTCCTGGTAACCCACTCTTGTCTACCTTCTTCATCCACTCCTCCAACTGGTTACGCATTTCTGTGATGCTGTCCCGGTCATTCAATGAGTCTGTAAACCACTTGCCAAGGCTTTTAACTGGCCTCTCACTGACTGTTGGGATTCTTTCGTTACCAACTGAGAATTTTGTATCCCTCACCTTGCCTTTCTGAAGAACAAGGCTCCTTGACTTCGATGGCCATCGGGCTTCTGGAACAGATCTGGCTGTTACTGTCATGACATCCATAAGAGCCCGTGTTGGCGGTTGCTTGATCCCAGTTGTCATGGTTGGTCCCCTGCTCATCTTCTCCACTGACTTGATGAGTAAGTTCATTGCTGCTGCAAACAGAATCACTGAAATAGTATACCCTGTAACTATTCCCATCACCAAGCGCTGCCACTCTTTAGTACTATCACCTACTGTGAAACGCATCTTGAAATGGTCATAGTAGTCTTGAAGGAGCAATCTGAACTTCTATGGAACATGGTATTTCATCAACGTGAGTTCTACAAGCTTGTGTGGTATCGACCCATACGCATTTGCAAGGTCCAGCCACGGCCAAGTTCCCTTTGTTCTCCTTTGCTTCTTTTGTGATCTGCGTCAAGACACTTGTATATTCAATGCAACCTGCGACTCCAGGAACTCCTCCTTTCTGGACTTCAATGTCGATGTACTTATTGGCCAGCATAAAATCTGTTATTCTTCTGGACAGATCTGAAAGGAAAATCTTACCCTCTACATTTAGTAAGGAAATTGTCCTAAATTGGCTAATGTCAACACAAAGAGCCTTCTTCCTTTGATATGAAGCAGCCTTCTGATGTACACCAACTTTCTGTCATACGGCCTCTTCTCCATATAATCCGAAGTAGTCTCCGTAGTCGTGTGGTGTCACCAGAGGAACAGATAAGCTGTGTATCTGCGTATTTTACGCAAATAAAATGGACCAATACGCTAAACATTTCAATTCTGTGCGTACCATTTACGCATGAAAAAAAAGGCTAAACTCAATTCTTTTTAATTCCTTGTGTATCGAATTCCATTGTTGCCGATGTTTTAACAAACAGCTGATTGTCACTTTCTGCTATAAAGTGTGTTGCCTTTAAGAACCAGTGATCATTTGACGTTTGTACATTCAAAATTTCAAGAGCATCTGGCGCACCTTGATGATTTAACAGTGTTGTCGATTGTACCCCAGCCCATCAATAGTGGACTGCGCTAAAAATGCACAATATCATCTTTGTTGGGTTATCTTTTTTTAACGTTAAGACGTTTATGCAACTTAGAAATTAATTATATGTAACTTAAAGAATAAAATAATTATACCATGCGAATATATATATACAATATATATATATATATATATATATATATATATATATATATATACATATCATTAAAAAAAAGATTATTGCTTTATTTTCAATTATGCCACATTTGTCTCGTGAATTAGACCTTGTCATCTTTACCTTCTGGCAAGAAAAGTTCTAGGAAATCATCCCTTACAAGTTGTTGTTGTTGTTGTTGTATTGGAGTTTACCGTCGCTGCGATAGTATTACAATCATATAGCGACGTCCAGCTAATTACAGGTGGAGGAAGACACCGAGTACACACATGTACCCGGGTAGAACCACCGACCTACCGCAAGCCAGCTGGAAGGCTTCCTCACATGAAAAATCCGAAATCCCTACCGGGATTCGAACTCACAGCGGTGAGTTGCTGAGAGATTTGTAGTCCACGACTGTAACCTCTCGGCCACGGCGGCCCCGTCCCTTACAAGTAACCAAAATACCATTCTCAGGTATTGTAGATTAAGCAACCTTTTTAAGGTAAGATAAGGTTTCTCTCAAACAAAAGTTAAAATATTTGCAGTAAAAAGTACTCATAAGAAATGGGTTCCACTCAAATAGTGCAAAAAAACAGGGAGTGATCACTCATTTGAAACCATTCCTTATCTGTTCCTCTGACTTACAAACCCTGTAAGGAACACCGTTTGCTCCTGGTGCTGATCCCGCTCTAGCATTCCTGACTACGTCCTGGACCTCCCTTAAAGTTGGTTCCCCATTGTCAAACTCGATAGACGGTTCCACTGGCTTGATCAGTCTTCCACACTCTCCTAGATATTCACTCCTTCTCTTATCACTGTGTGTCTTTCTCAAGTGCTCTTCCACTTCCTGCAATGGTACCTCCAGCTTTCCTGATGCTTTGCTGCCTAGAAGCTTCAACATATACTGAAAAGAGTTTGCTGTGAATCGGGATCGCTGCTTTGAACGCTCTGGTCTTTTGCGTCGACTTGCTTCTGCTCTTCTTAGGGTTTTTAACTTCCCCCGCAGAACTCCCCTCAGCTCCTGCAATCCTGCTCGACCTACTACTGTAGCTACCCTATACTGTTTAGTAAGTTGACGAAGTTCTCGGCGTAATTCTGCTATCTTCTTGTTCTTCGATTCTCTCTGGTACCAGTTTGTGGTATCACGTCTTTATCCCCAATACCAAATCGCTCTGAGCCCATTGTATAAACAATAACTGCCATAGCTTCGATCTTGCGGTCAACTGTGCCAATTGCTGTATTCTCCAGGATCATGCTCAACTCCTCATCAAACCTTTGCCAGGCTCTCTTATTACATGGATCACAAGTCTTTGTTTTATTATGCAGATCTTAATCAACACTTGTTTTGAAATTTGTTGTCCGGAGATAATTCTGTTTTATTTACACAATTAAGAACTATTGAACTGAATATCTTGACCTTAGAATGACCCGTGTGAATGGGTTGTCTTTTCGGGTACTCCGGTTTTGGTTGCTATGGATGTCACCATCAATGCTAAAAGTAGTACTCAGTAATTTTGTTGTCAAATTATTTTGGTTAAAGTTTAATTTGATTTTTTTATCAAACACAATCTGTGGTTATCAAACAAATAATCTAAATGTATCTTGGGGGTATGATAACTTTAATGGGATAATGACCCATTTTGTCAAGGTTAATGTACATTAGGTGAAGATGTTGTTGTTGTTTTCAATTCAGTAATACTAATTAGGTAGATAGTCAAAACTCTTACTGGTTAATCTTTTCATAAATATAGTTCTGTTGAGTTTTCGTGTCACCAGTGTATTAAGACAGACACATAGGGATGACTTGGTCCATTATCGGTGTCACACTGTTGATTGGCTTTAAAATAATTGTACCTATAGGATTGTCTTCGTTTCCATGTACCGGTCCCGATGGCCGTGTAGTTAAAGTGTCCATCCTGGAATCAGGAGATCGTGGGTACGATCCCTGTGGCGACATTCCAAAGTAAAAAAAAAAAAAATACAATGATGGATGAGGGCCATGGGGTGGTAATACTGTGAAATCATTAATTTTCATGGGATACAAATTTTCGTCGCTTGCGTGGAGGGTTTTATCCATGCATATTAATCTCCACGAAAACTTGTCTCTAATGTAGACCTCACGTTTTCTCGGACAGAGATCCAAGAATAAATGTATTCGCGAAATTCCCTTCAGTACATAATAAACAAAATTAATGTCAACGAAAATTAATGCTTTTACAGTTTGTAAATCATAAAATGAAATCTGACAATATGCTTCAGAGTAGATTGCTTTAAACGCTGTTCTATGGTAGCTCACAATTTGAATCGGACAACAATTCGGGGCTATATTTAGACATACACATTTAAAGATTTCCTTTTTTAAAATAGTTCCTTTTGTTTCCTGTATTATCACTAATTGGTGATAATTTTCAGTACGACTGCGTTATGGAAGTCAAAACTGAATTAAGATGTGTTGATAATCGATGTAGGAGATAACGTGTTTAATAAACTATAATGAAAAAAAAGAGAAAGAAAGTACCCAAGCGAAAAATAAAAAAATCGCACCTCATTCGGAAATATAGTGAATCACGATTGGCTGGAAATTTCAGCGACAACAATATATTGATAAAAATTTCGTCAGCATGTGACTGTTGGCTCGTTAGTGCAATGGATAGAATAGTCAGACTTGATCGCCAGTCAAACGGCGTTGAAAAGGGATGTGGGATTCGAAATACAGTCGGAGAATAATTTAATTATTATCACAAGTAAACAATAACAAACAGATCATGATATTCGGTAATCCACTCCCTCCTGCCCTCTTTAAAAAGATTACATATTCTTAGTGGTATAATAAAAAAGTTGTATACATATATGCGTAACTCAGAAAGCTTGCATATATTTCATCCGAGAATTCTGCATTTTCAGACTTTCGCAAGCAGGACACACAATATTTGAAATGTTTTCCCCCAACAAACATCAAAATTGAAGAAATACAGAAATATTGAAATGATCAACAGTTTTATAACATTTCCTTTGCGATGTACAGTGGTACATAATACCTTGTACCAGGTTATTGGAGAAGTGACAGTAATGTCAGGTGTCACTTTAAAAGAAAAATCTTTCAAAGAATATGCACGTTTTACAGTGCTTAGACGCACCCTATGTGGTTAGGTGTGAGTGGAGTAGTGTCCTAGAATACTAAATTAAGAAAATGAAATAAATCAAAGCGCTTATAGTGCTGAGAGAACAGGGATTTTGTGTCAGCTGCTGTAAGCAGAGGTGACACATAGGGATCACTTTTCCGTCGTCTGTCTGTCCGTCACGCTTCAACATTTGACACATGTGTTCCAGAAAACACTCTTATTAATATGATGATGTCGCATTTCTTTTGTTTATCAAAGTAAATTTAAAAAAGATGGATCAAATTTTTACGCTTTGCCAATAAACTCAATGTTAAAAAAAAGATGAACACATCATTTGCTAACAATAAGCATATCATCATTCTTTCTCATCCCATTTCTATTGCCTACAGTTTATGAATATGTGACAAAAAACTTTCATTATTTATTTTTTTAATTTCATTGTATATACACATGTACTTAATATAGGTAAATTAATGATATTCTATAGTCGAACATAGAACGGTATCTTTACAAAGAATGGTGTCGGTGATACGATATATAACATAGAGAAGCGGCTTCTTAATCATTGAATTCAAGGGAAGTAATTAAAACGAGCTTGTGTAACAGGGACAACAAGGATAGCTTTTAACCCTTTCCCTCATATAGACTCATTTTGACGCACTCAATAGGTACCACATATAGCCTGATCTGCAGAAAACCACAGTTAAACCTTACCAAATTTAATTATAAAGTCCTCATTTCCAGACCACTGAAGAGCAGCGAACAGCATAAAACCTGATCAGCCTGCGAGTTACTCGCAGGCTGATCTGGTTTTATGCTGTTCGCATAGGTCTTTTCATGTTGTCCTCTATGAGGGAAAGGGTTAAAATAAGATGATTGGTATTTTATTTTATGAAAAGTGCATGCGGTGTGTGTGTGTGTGTGTGTTTTCCTTCAACATGGTTCTGAAAAATAATTATCATAATGCTATAATACATAATAACATCAAAACTCGTCTCTAAAATAATGAAATGGATTATTTTTTTTTGGTGTGTGTGTGGGGGGGGGGGGGGGGGGGGGTATTTAAGGTCGCTAAGACAATATTTCAGTCAAATAGTGACGACCAGATAATTTCAGGTGGAAGAGACCCAATTGCTTAAAGACCCCCAGGTAGAACTACAATATATATGCTTATCAAAAGGATAACAAAATTGAATAAACAACAAACGCACAAACACAGATTTTGATAAGAAAATTGAAAATGTTCTGAGCAGGATTCGAAGTAACGCCCTTAATTTTAACTCCTGTGGAAAACACTTAAAAATATCATAAAATGGGCCACGACATTTCGGGATTTTTTTTCTGAAATAATTTCTCATATGATATATTAATTGTTAGTGTTTTGCAATGTAAATAGTTATCTTCTACAACTTATTAGAGGGGGGAAATATCTGGCCTCGTCGGGGATCGCACCCTGGGCGTCGGGTAAGCAAACCACTTCACCAAAGAGAGGCTGTTGGAGTATATTTATACTTTATAGGCCGATCACTGCACACATGCACAGTGTAATCAGGACACGCGTATCACTAAGAGAGAGAGAGAGAGAGAGAGAGAGAGAGAGCACGCAATTAATAACCCCCCCCCCCCAAAAAAAAAACCCCACAAAAAACAACAAACAAACAACAAAAAACAACACATCTTCAAAGGAGTGAATACTAATTCTTTGCTTTCTTCGCAGTTTCTTACAGAACCAAAAAAACCTTCCGTATAATTATATCCGGAATTAGCGGATATTACGACATGAAGTCATTTTATAAATAAATTAATTAGTTAAAGGGAACCGGTATCATTTCTAAAATGTTACAGTTGTATGCATATATTATTTGAACAGACAACTTCATACTTAGCGATACAAACAACAGACGTTTACGAATTTCTAGAAGGCGAATATTCTATTTTGTTTTCTTCGTTGTTTCTTATAGAAATATCCTATAGAAGTATTGCCCGAGGGCGAGCTGGAATAAATAATCTAAGTCATTCTGAGTAATGGTGGAATGTGTATCTATCTAGTATAAGAATTTAAGTATTACTAAGCGCTAAGTATTGTTGGTGGAATTTCAAGCCAGGTCTAAAAAGTCTGCCTGACATTCCTCCCTATGAGAAAAAAATGTTTATTTTTGGATTTGAACTGCTTCTTCACTATATGTTTTCTCTTTATATTTCTGATTAAATCATTTAAAAACATACATACATACAATCCCTCCCATATCCCTACTCGTTTGGGGAACAAGGGAAGTAACTGCCGCATGGGAGTTTTCCCAGCGCTTATTAACCGATTTCGTTCAATAATTAGTACATGATTCGTAATATTGTTCTACCTCAGCAAACAGGTCCTTTCTCATCGTTTGCATGTGTAATTCAATTAATGCACCTGTTAAATAATTGATAATGGACATAAACAGTGGTGAGTCAAATCATTTTATTTATTTTTTTAAATTTAAACCGACACAAAAGCGGAGAAAACAACATGAAGTGTTATTAATTGTCGACAGCAGGTGCCCGATTAACTCAAAAATGTGAATTTGACTAACGCACCGTTTCTTTGGAAACATGACGCTAAAATGCAGCATATAACGAAAACTGAAGTAAACATCTAAAAGTTTTAAACAGTAGCCATATTTATCTTAATAATGCTCGAATATTCAAATGCCGAATTTACACAAGATCACAATTGATTACAATTTCAGTAGTTTATTGTATAATTTGAAATAAGTTATGAAAATAGGTCGTGTATTTGTAACCCTTTATGTGTATACACTACAAATCTGATCACATAAGGGCGCATGTAAAGTACAATTGTTTGGGATCATGTCATGGCATGACAAGCTAGTGTAAATAAAGTGAACACATTGGTTAAGAGTATAATGTTCTTCAGTACAATGAACTAGAATTGAATTCATTTAATGTATCCACAGAAAAAAAAATCAATTTAATTCAATATTTAAAGTGCAATTTCTTTTACAATATATTGTGTAAGTTTTATGAATTGGGACGCAAATGGTAACATTTTAAGCTAAAATATTCCCCCATAATGGTTCATTATATAGTAGACTGCAGAGCTATAAAATGGCACATTAACTCCTTTATTTACACTGGAGGTAGCTTTTGTAGAGTGTCTGACTTGTATACCAGAGGTCACAAGTTTGATACCAGCTCGGGGCAGTAGGATTTTAATTGGTTGCATTAGGTGCCAAATGTGGTAGTTGGGCCATAGAAGGGCAAGGCCATGAAAGAAACTTGTCCCCACTGGGTTTCTGGTCCATAATCATCTGATATAGTCAATGTATTAACATTTCCACTATTAAAATCTAATTTTAAAAAAAAAATTAAATCAATATGCTCCCAAACTAAAATATACAATTATATTGTACATCCTTAATTTTCGACAAGAATAGCCAGTTTTCTAAACATAATAGTTTATTTTAACCTGTCACCACTCTGTTTTACAATCATACAATTTTTCAGGCGAAAAGCAATATTCAATCTGGTGCTGGGGAGAAGTGAATTAAGTATAAAATCTGATTTACTCTTTAAGTCTGATCTGGATATTTATATGATCACATAGGTCATATTTATATCTCTCTAGTGGTTTAGGGATAATAATCTAGCTGTTAATATATAAGAAAAAGTGTTTTTGAAAAATGAAAGAGCTTAACCCTTTCCCTCATAGAGGAAACCATGAAAAGACCTATGCGAACAGCATAAAACCAGATCAGCCTGCGAGTAACTCGCAGGCTGATCAGGTTTTATGCTGTTCGCTGCTCCTCAGTGGTCTGGAGATGAGGATTTTACAATTAAATTTGGTAAGGTTTAACTGTGGTTTTCTGCAGATCAGGCTTTATGTGGTACCTATTGAGTGCGTCAAAATGAGTCTATATGAGGGAAAGGGTTAAGGGTATGATAATCAGTTGCATATTTTTCTCGGAAGAGAGAAAACAAAGAGTTTAAAGTTTGGCACAGCTAGTGCGTAAGAAGCAGGCGAAAAACAGAATAAAAATCAATGCATTGTAAAGACATAAAAACAGTCTTAAAATGCTATAATCATCTGTATATACTTATAAACATATATAAACAAAAAAATTTCTTTACAAATATCTGCCTCATAAACAATTAAATATATAACATAGACATATTTTCACCACCAAGAAAATTCTGTTTTCAAGTATCCACAAGACTTTAATTGCTGGCATTATGAAATACTTAATTGAAAATCAAACCCTATTGACACCGCTGCCGCCAGTATCACACACTTCACAGTATTTCATAAAAGTGTCAAAGGAAGATTTCCATACCTTGCGCTTTTTTACTTCCATTCATTACACTTTACAGTCCTGAGCAAGTTTTATCAAAATGAATATTAATTATGCAAGCAATTCAGAGAGAACATCTCAACTGACGGTGTATTATTTCACTGTCATGTACCACACCTACTCCATTAAAGCTAAAAATGACTCTTTTATCATGATAATAATATACTGTGATGGTGAATCAAAACTTTTATTTCTGTTTATTGTATTTTTCAGCCATAAACATTTATTATGAAAAAAACAACAAAAAAACAAAACAAAAAACTGATAGGTATTCAAAGGAGAAACTTATTTCTAATGTTTGCTTACTTCTGGCTGCTGTGGTCCAGTGGTAATGGATCTGAAGGATGTGGGTTTTGGGCAAGGATATATCATGACCTTCCCAGGTGCAAAGTACTGGTCCAATCCAGGAACTGTTGAGATGGATAGGTTTAAGTTGGCCCAATCAGCGTAAAATAAATAAGTTTAAACTAATATATGCTAGCACATTTTTAGTAAATTTCTAATTATTGAAAGGAAAAAATGATTACTTTTTTCACATATATTTTTTCAATGTATTGTGTAGGTAAGCTTTTGTGCAGGAGTTCATAAATGGTATGTGTATTTGTGTATGTATTCAATGTAAAGGGCAACCTACCTTTTAGATGAAGCCCTAATGAAAAAATCTATACCTGCTTGATCTAATGAATAACAATGGGCTGGAACAAGGCCAAATTTAATAGCTTTGATACGACAGAAAAGCTGATATTTAGGTGCCGTTGAGATGAGAATTACATATGAAAGAAATTACCTGTGTGACAAACTGTTCGCAGTGTTTTTCATTGAGCGTACCTGAATTATCTTATGTTCAAGTACACAAATATTTGGTCTGGAAAAACAAAAACTGGTCACAGAAATCAAGATGACGGGGCTGTAGGTATAAGAGTATACATTAGAGTGACAGTGGCAAGCTTATGCGTGCAATTTATTGGATGTTTTATCAGGTTTTATCCTCGGATATTGTGTGACTGTGCGTCATTCTGTTAATAAAATCGGAATAAGATTCACCTGAAATGGTCATAAATGAAGACAACAAAGGTATTTAGTGCATTTGATTGATCAAGGCTGAATTCTCTGTTACAAAAAGGTTAACTGAATTTAACTGATTCTTGAAAGTTTCATATTTTTCTATTTTGAACATTTGCATGGAAATAGACTAATATATATATACAAATGATATTCCATTTTGTTTTTGTTGTTGTTTTTCAATATAATGCATATTTTGTTACTGGTAACAATTTTTCAAATGTCTGCTGTCAGCTAGTATTACTATCAGGTTTAAATAGTTATATTTCATTTGAAAATGAGAATACATGTCATGTTCACATTTATAATATAAATATAATCATATGAGTCAGCATCCCAATCACTGTCTGCAAATATACATACCATTTCATGTAACTTCAAAGAGGCTATCTTGATCTTAATGATAGGAAAGAAAAAAATGCTCATGTGACTCAAACATATAAAAATGGGACCTCTGAAAAGTTGCCAAGTCTCTTAAAGCTTGTGATAGATATATGATGGTACATGTATACTGTAAAAAAATACTTTGACTTGAAATTGATTATTGATTTTTGCTTCCACCTGCAGATATCTTCTCTAACTATATACTGGCATATTTTTAAGTGTTTCAAAAATATGAACAATACAAGAGGGAAGATTAAGTTAATTTAGATATACTGTCCCTGGTGGCCAAGTGCTTAGAGCATCCACCTCAGGAGCAGGAGGTTGTGGATTTGATCACCAGCTGTGAAATACTAAATCATAAAAAATGGTACTGGTATAGCTTCCTTGCTTGGCCCTCAGCAAATTATAAGGTTATAGTTCCAGGACTGGTTGGCTTGGTGTCTGTATATGTGACATAGTCTCCAAATGACTGAAATACTGTTAGTTGGACGTTAAACCCACCAAACAAACATAATTTAGATACCGGTATGAGATAACCATATTACTGCATGTGATATGTATATATAAGTGTCATGACTTGTCACATATGAACACATAATATCATGGTCATATGAATTGAAATGGGCCATAAAATAACATAAATTGGTGAGACATTTGTTTATGTGGTGAGATTGTGCAATGGGTAGAACACTTTAAACTGTCATTCCCTGTAAGTGAAGTGTCCGCGGTTTGAGCCCCTATCTGGCTGTAATTTTTTTAACCTAGTTAAATATTGCAAAATGATCATTTATGACAACATGTTTTCATATGTTACCACAACTGCCTTTGAAACACTGCTAACTAACTTTGTTAGCAGTTCTGAAATGTCAGTTCAGTGACTGTGTTTAGGAAATCCATTACAAACCTCAAAAACATAAAGCATGAGTCTATATGGCAATTGATTATGTGTCGAAATTCATCCAAAACTTTAATGGCTTTTAAACAAAATGTAAAAATGTGTAATTGAAGTTTTATTGCAATGTAAATCAGAGTAACTGCAAGAATGTTTTTATAATTTACCTGTATTGAATTGCTTTTCTGTTTGTGAAAGGCATACAGGGTATACACATGTGATTTGTTAACATGTATCATAGAATAAATGCAAGTCAGTACATTTTTGTTTCTGAATAAATGAAAATTTATTGTTACGCTGATATAAGATGTGGAGGAACTATAGAAATTTGTTTCACCTTCTACAAGATTCTTGAGTTTTCATTGGTCAAATCGCAGTCATGTGATGACCCCCTATATTTTTATATAGGGCCAGTAGAAATCCATATTGGATCATTAGAAATTGAAATAAAGACTATTACAAATATATGACTAGGTAAAGTAGTAAATAAAACAAAACATTTATTGAGTTTGATACTGACCCTACACAAAATTTTTTATATTTCTGTGTATGGTTACGTAGAACCTACAAACTCAATAGTTGCAGTAATATTTGCGAAAAACTGGAATTGGTTCAACTAACTCACTTACCCCTAATTTAGAGTCCTTAACCCTTTCCCTTATATAGACTCATTTTGACGCACTCAATAGGTACCACATAAAGCCTGATCTGCAGAAAACCACAGTTAAGCCTTACCAAATTTAATTATAAAGTCCTAATTTTCAGACCACTGAGGAGCAGCGAACAGCATAAAACCTGATCAGCCTGCGAGTTACTCGCAGGCTGATCTGGTTTTATGTTGTTCGCATAGGTCTTTTCATGGTTTCCTCTATGAGGGAAAGGGTTAATTGGACTGATCTGTTTTTCTGAGTGCTTCTTGCATGAAAACATAGGAAGACTCCAATGTTTTGTTAAGTACGTCTTCTTCAAGGACATTAGTAATTTTAATCCCAGTGAGAACCCTGGGTTTTGTTAGATGGACTAACGTTTGTTAATTTTTCCCAAACTGATCTGTTTCAGTGGTCATGTCCTGATAGTTGGTCAGGCAGGATATACTGTGGAGTTTTCCATGATTGAGGACCAGGAAACAGCAGGTGCTTGTGAAATGGTTTGTGTGGTGTGAGAAAATTCAGAGGAAGAAATGGCATTCCTTGGATACAGTGAGGACTTTGAGCTGGACGATGATGGAATCTTACGGGATTCTGCCGACTGTAAGTATATATAATGATATCTTGTAATGATATCAGGTGCATTATCTTTATATGGTATTTTGCAGTGGTATCTTAATTTTGTTGTAAGTTTAAGTGGATATCATAAAAGTCATGGTAATGCAAATCATCTGATGTTAAATGCCAGAATATTCATCAATTCATCAGTGCGACTATTTACAAATGGAGCATATGGTTTGATAGCAAGTGGTTAGAGTGTCCGTCCTTTTACTTGGAGATTATGGGTTTGATCATTGACAAAGCAAATTCATTAAAAGTTTCACTCTCAGCATTTAAGTGTAGTTTCAGGACTGGCTGACCCGTAATGTGACTGGTTGTATCATGCCAAATGTTTTCTACATATACTTGTTGGCAGCATAAATATTTGTCTTGTGAAAAAAAAATAAATAGTTTAATTCAAGATAGTAGTGTTTTGCATAAAATTTGCTGACAAAATTAAGAGCCATTGAAAATCAGTGCATGCTACAATAAGCGATAAAAGTTAGGGCCATATTTTTTTGTGAATGTTTGCAAGAATGTTCACTGAATGTGATTTATGAGTGTTGATATATACTTCATAGCTGGCAGTACCCACTGGATGGATTCCATCATAGATAAAGACAGTAAGTTCTCACTAAACTTGGTATTGTGTTGTGTTGTGGGTTTACAGACAAAGGAAAGAGAGAAATTACCAACGGGGAATGTTTTTCTAGCACAGCTTGTGAAATTGTGCAGGTGTTGTCTCTGAGAAGTGGATATAGGATTTTTTATTTATTTTTCTGGTATACAGGAGTTATTTTTATCAAGTTTATCATGTTTTGGTTAATGGTATGGAAGGGTTTTCTTTCATTTTAATCATTGTCATCATCATCATTATTGTCTTGATCATCACTTTTTGTTTTCAGTACCACACTGTTGTTGTCATCAGCATCATTAGCAGCAGCCACACCACCACCATTATCATCATTGCCACCAGTGTTCATTTGTTGTCATGATCAGCACCTTTGTTGTTATCATCATCACCACCATTCACTACTTCTTTTGATATACATGTACATCTTTTTGCTATTTCCTTATTCAAAATAACAACTTCCTGTCCAAGACTTACAGTGTACACACAATATTTACATACTCTGACCTTTTCAGGTGTTTCTTGAAGCCTTAATATTAAAGGAATTAAAACTTTCAGCTGACTGAGCTACACAAGTATCGAGCCTTGCCAGGTTAAGAAGATTAGTTGGCCTACAAATTTCCCCGATATAATCTCTGGCAGTTCTGCCAGTCTGCAGTAATTGTGGGAGAATTGTTGTAAAGGTGGCCAGTTATATCTCATTAAAGTCTGTAATGTGTCAGAGTTCATTGTTATACACACACGGAATTGGCTGTCACTCAGCTTTGAGCATTATTGTTAATTGTAGCTGGGTTTTACTCACCCAAAAGTAGAGGTTATTAAGTTAGTGTTGTAGGTATTACATTGTGTTTATATGTAAATGGATATATGTTTGTATGTTAAGACCTTGTAGTTGGCATATTATTACTATAGAAATCATCATATTTTATTAGTATTGACATATTATTTATTTATTTAATTTTTATTTATATAGAAACAGTTTTTTACAACTTAAACCAAGTCCCTCGGGATGGTCCCTGTATTGGACCAGTACTTTGAGTCTGGGAAAATCATTAAAAAAAATCCCCACCTGTAAGGTTCAAGCTCACATATATGTATATTACTTTTGCACTCATAGCATGTTATTGAAACATTATGTCTGTCAGCCACTGAGAGCCTTACCATCCAATGATAGAAAATTCATGTTGTTTTTTTATTTTAAAACAACTGAGAAATCAAATACTGGCACTGATATACATATACCCTAGTGACTGTATAATATACAAAACCAACATATATCTATTGCCTTAGTTCTCACTATCTCCGAAATAGGAGTCTTGGCCTCGAATGTTTGGGGAAAAAGAACTTGTAATTCTCTGAGCACATCCTATAGGACACTAACTTTTTTTTGCAATTCTTAGTCAAGGACTCCAGTTTTCAGAATTCTGTTGAGCACCCTTAAGTGTACAGAGACTTGAGTAAGTGCTATGAAAATGAAAAATGAAAAAAAAAAAGATACATGTTCAAAAACTATATAATTTGTACTATACTTTGCCCTCCAATGTATTTTAACTGAGTCAACAATTTTTAGTTCATGACCTGTCACAAAAAAGGTTTGAAAATTAAAAAGCAGACCTCAAATATTTACACAGTATAATAGATAGGGTATTCATACATTAGGTAGTTTGATACTTTAACTTGTGTCTTCTAGATCTTAATGGTCAAGTCCCCTGTTGATTTATCTATTTAATTTTTTGCTTCCAAAGTACATAAAAATATCCATGTATAGTCAGGGTTGCAAAACATTATCGTAAAGTATGTATTTCACTTTGGTGTACTGAAGGTTTTTGATTGATTCTTTAATGATTATTCCCATTCAGGCAGATGAAAGGCCCGAAGATTTTTCCAAATGACTTGTTCAGATAAATACAAGCTGTTTGGGAAAAGAATTTCAGATTTGGGAAAGTAGTTTAATGTTTTATTTACCTACTCTAAGAGAGAGGGGAGAGTTTTTCTTCAAATTTGAGGGAAATGTTTTAATTGTGAGTGACTTGGTGTTGTGGATAGATGGGTTATGCAGTATAAGGCCTTTCAAACTAGGTAATTATCTATATATTTTGTTATCTTCATTTGAGAAAAAATAAAAACAACATGTAAATGTAAATGCACAAAGAAAATTTAGGTATTCCTCAGTATCCATTTATTTCATTTAGACTCTTTTTGATGTATTGGCAAATAGAGCAGAATCCATTTTTGAAATGCATCACGGTACGCTGATTAAGGTAGACAACTGAGGCACTTACTCATGGCTGAGCCAAAGGTCTGTCGGGCCTTGTATCGACGACCAGATAAGAATTTTTAAGTTTTGGGAAAAGGAAAAAGTCGCATGGGGCTAGATCTGGAGAGTATGGTGGGTGTGGCAAGACAGTAACCTCCTCCGACTTCAAAATTGCTTCACAAGCTCAGATGTATGTGATGGAGCATTATCATGAAGTAGACAAACATGCCTAAACCTGACCTGGCGTCGTTTCTGATAATATTTCTTGAGCTTTTTTAGTATAACATCTAACACCAATCCTACATTGTTTGATCATTAACTTTAGTAAAGCACTGAGGTCAGCACAGGAGAGTATTTAACAGGGAGGGAACAGAGGTTAATACACAGGTTATTCACAAGTGCAACCCAGGTTCAATCATGTAACTGTTCAGACACAGTACGTGGTTTCCTCAAGCTACTCTTGTTTGCTGTCACACAATTAGGACCATGCAAATGCTACCATTGGTGCCAATGAAAAGATTTTCATAAATAGTACATCACTGTCTTCCAATCATAGTAAAATAAATAGTCTAAACTTTTTTAATCCTAGTGTTTAATGTTGACAGTAATAATAGACTAGTTGTTTTGCCATGCTTTATTTTGTCTCAATTTTCCCCTTTTGTAAAATACTCAGAGCCTTCAGCCAAAATTTGATCGTAGAGCAGAACTTACATGAGTTTTATGGTGGTTGATTCCTTTACTTGTCTTAAGAATGAAAAGATCTTTAAAATGACATAAGAAAGAATAGTTTGTAAACAAGCCCATGTGCATTCCTGTATGAAATATCCTATAATCATATTAATTGCTCACAAGCTTAACTTATTCTATAAATAATTCAATTGCTTACTGATTGTTAAAGATTTATGATTTATTTAAATGTCATGCCGGCATCTCAGGAATCTAAAGGACTCCAGGGGGCTCGTGCACTGTGCCCAATTTGTTTCCTCCCTATTAAATACTCTCTTGTGTATGGAGACAAAATTGGCCTGTACATTATTGAACTTCACTGAATCAATAATCAATAAAAAATCTCACAATCAATTGTTAAAGTTTGCCCTTTAATTGTCCTCCCCTAATTATTGTTGCTCAATAATTTATCAGTTGAACCCTGGAACGTGTGTTGACACTTTACGGCCATCTATAAATACACTTGTGAAAGCTTTATAGGTTTTCACTGACGGGTGTGGCATTGAATCTGGTCTAATCAATGTGCCTGATTGAAACAATTGGATCGGAGATATGCGGGTTATTCAATCAATCTCTTGCCTGATTGGGAATCAGTCTTTCTGTGGCATGAAAGACAATAGAAAACAGCTATACAGCCAGTACATACCTTATCAGCTTGTAAGAAATGTTTTTGTTGACCAATCAAAATTGATCAGGGTCTTGTTTGTTGTGTAGTAATAGCCCTGCAACAAATAAATTACTGCATGGCACCTGTAGAATGAAAATCTGGATGTAGAATTTCTTTTCATTCACTCACTGGTTTTGCAAGATTGTACAATGTATATGTCTATAGCATACGGAGTTAGACATGCATATCCAGAGAGGCTCACCCTGCCCTCTTGCAGTTTGGTAAAAAAGGTGCTCCCTGTTCAATCCTAGATCCAGAGGGGCTCCCCCTTCTTTCTGGCAGTATGGTAAAACACTGCTCTCCCTGTTTAAGGGGGGTTCTTACTTGTTCTAAAAACATATAAGTTTCCATGATGAATTAAGAATTTATATGATAAGGGAACATGTTTCTGTTAAAACCCTTTACCTCATGGATATTCATGTACAAATTATGACTTGATGAATATTCATAAACTTTACTTTAAGTGGTATATGAAACAGAGAATTTTTCTTAGCAGTGCAGACTATGTAGAATCTGAGCTACAGTTTTGTATGAGTAAAGGAGACCTTGATCAGAAAGTTCCCGGAAGGAAGTATTTGATCTGGATCCACTCCGTCAAAACGCGTCTATATGGAATATAAGGTTAAATGCTTATGCATAATTATGGGTACAAAATCAGGCCATGGCCAGTGTTGACCATTTCTAGGGCAATCAAATTATTGTCTATATATAGTTGTAGGTGTAAGGTGGCTACAAGGCTGGTAGTGTGGGAAGGAAAAAGTTCAAATAATTTTTCGGGGCCGGGGACCCACATTTATTAGCGTCTGATATTTGATAATATTATGATTCATACAGTAAATTGTCTTAAATGTCTTCCTATTTCAAAATTCTGGTAATACAAAATTTGAACGTTTTGACTAGAGGAAAATCTCAATTTTCCATCCGGTCATGATTTTGAAGGTTTTCTTTGATTGCAGTCTGATTAAGTTTTATACTGGCTGCATGGGCCTTTTTCAGTAAATACCGACTTTCAGAACAAAAGATATTTCAAAATGGAGAACTTGTTTTTGTAGCTTAGGTAATTTAATGGCTCTATGGTAAAGCCTGTGGTAACAGGCCAAGATATACATTATCAAGATTCAGTAAATTTTATGATTTATTTAAATTTGCTCTGCCTATAGATGTGGTTTTAAAAAGTTGTCATGGTATATTTACATCATATAGTCTGACATTTTGACGGTTTGGTAAACCGGAGAGGGCCAGATCAGACAGCGCCTGGAAGGAAAAATATTGTTTTTTATATTATTATTCAAATATGATTTAAATTCCAGTAAATTAATGTTCATCAAGATGAATATTCATGAGGTTATGGGTTAAATATTCATGGAATTACATACAGTTCAAAAGATATATAAGTGGTCAGCTTGATTTGAAAGGGACAACTAGATATTCCTGATAATTTAGAGGCCTTATGGCAAAGCCTGTGATGACAAGCTGCAATAAATTTTATGATTAATTGGAAGTATGGTCCTATTGTTAGAGCGATAATGAGGTTACAAGTGCCATATTGTACCTGGGCTGACCACTCCAGACTGGACAATGGGGTTAGGGTCAGTCTGTATTGATTTCATATACTGACCACTGGACCATGGTACATGATATAAGATAATGATATTAAACAATGGTGTTAGATAATGTGCTGTATGCAGCTGGCACAATGCTTCGCAAATGTCACTTTTTTTCCAGCAGTATTCTTATTCTTGTGTTGCTCCCTTCTGATCTGTAGCTTGATTTATTGTTCTAAGACATTGGATATTTATCTATAGTTTTGCAAGACATGTGTTTATAATCTTTTAAACAATAAATTTTTAAACAGGACTAAAATATTTTGTGCATTGTTGGTAATGTGTGAGTGAAATGTTTTGCACCCTGATTCACTGCAAATATTTTAATTGGTAGTTTATACAATGCTATATATAAGTATAATATTTTATATAATGTAGTGGTGTGATGGTTGTGGAGCACTGAATTTAAATGGATTTTTTTTTTATTTGTTGGAATAAATGCACAAAAGACACAAGTGTGATACTGAAATAGGAGTTCAATGGTAAATCAGTAAATTGATCATAAATATTTCTGAGAGATTTGATGAGGAAAGGATGTCTTCAGTACAGGAAGGGAATTTTACACTGTGATTTTCCATACAGTTTATGTCTTACATGTTGGTTTTAAGGATTAAATGAAATATTACTGAATCTAATATTTTTATTGTGGATTTATGGTTTAAACGTGGCACTATGTTTGGTAGATACAGGAGTTCTCATCTTGGTTCAAGAAGTGAGTTTGCTCCAAAGTTGTGTTAATCTCTTGCAATTATAAATCTTACTTAATTGATTTTCAAACCAAATATTTAAAGTGGAACATGTTTTGTTTGAAAGTCAAGTAATTAAAAGGCTCTATAGCAAAGTATTCTGCAAGGTTGCAAAATGAGAGTTGTATGAATCTTGCATTATAACTTCTGGTGAAATAAACACATACCAGTAGTCAATAATTAATTTATTAAATTATTTAGATAAATGTATTTAATGTACCTTGTATTTGCAATTAGCTTTTTGTGTGAACATCATTTGAAATCATCATTTTGTGCATGGACTTTCTCTTGATTTCAATATACTGTATAAATATAATTGTTAATTTTCATGGGGACAAATTTTCTTTGAATTCACAGATGGTTTTATCCACAGATGTTTATCTCCACAAATATGGTTCATTTAGTAAATGTCACGCTTTATAGTAATTTAATGTCAACAAAATACAAAGATTCTATTTTAGGAGATTAAATTATATTGAAATTAACTGAAAACTATTTTCGTGTATTTGGGATGCAAACAATCCCCAAAAGGTTAACATCAGTACTTTGAAATGCATCAAATTAAATTGTGACATATAATATCGAAATTTTTATGCAAGACATACTTTTTTATACAATATATTACCATGAAAGAAAAGTAAGAGTGCTTGCTATCTTTTGCAACTGATATCTTTATAGGTCAGCCAGAACAGTAATTAAATATTTACTACTTCTGGCTATTTCTTATCTATTTATATACACTAGATCATATTTTATTGTGCTACTTTTGTTCTCTTCCGTCACCACATTATTTTTGTTTTGAATATCTGCCCTTAATGTTATGTACATGTTTGTGCATGAGATTTTGTCAATGAAGTGATATTGTTCAGTCAATCTCTAATGAAAACTGTACATGTATGTTTAGGTTTGTGATTTGTGTCTGCTTTTCTGTTGACAATTGTATTTGAAAAGTATTGAGTCCTAAATTAATCTTAGTTTAAGCACAAGATAAAGAGAAAATTATCATATTTTAAATTAGGTTTGATTTATTATGTTTGTTCAGAAAACTGTTGTATGTTAGGCTTTTCAGGCAGAGTCAAACTTGCATCTCTTTGTCAACCATAGAAACTGTCCTTAATTGTATACGGTACTTCTTTGGAAATATTGCCAAAGATTTCATTTGTAACGATTAATTGATTAATTTTTTGTTGATTCAGCTGGTGGAATTCTCATCGATGATGATGGAATCGTCAGGGATGATTTTGACGTTCTCAGTAAGCATGGTAGCTCCACTCATTGGACAGACTCAGGGCTAGGGGGAGACAAACAGTCCAGCACTCCTTCAACACTACGCCAGCTTGATCTGCAATCCTACCCCAGCTTTGAGGACGTGTCTCGAAACTTTGACGAAAGTAATGTTAACATAAGCGATCTTGAGGCCTCTAAAGACGACCTCAGTTTTGATGCAGAATTTGATGATACTCGAGACAGGGAGAGAGATGTTTTTGGTTACCAAAGTGATAATGGTAATATAAGTCGTGGAAACAGAAGTGGTTTAAGCAGTAGGAGTAGCTTCGATCATTCCTTGAACTATGATGATGAGATGCCGAGGATAATAAGAAAACAGATGCCCAGAGGGATATCTTTGGCGAGGATATTATCGTCAGTTACAAGAGTTAGGGGTTCTAGTGGATGAAAATGACTTTGCAGAGCCCAGAGACTCTCTGCAGGAGTTTGAAACTCTAGAGCATAGTTATTCAAGAGATCCTGATGATGATAATGACATTGGGGATGCTATTGAAGAATTCTTGGGTGGGAACAATCAGCAACCAGTGCATGATTCTATGGACATTGAAATGCCAGATAATGGCGATCAGAATAAACCAGTGTATCCATATGAGAGTCATGGATTTGATGATTTTGATCATAGGGACATTGTGAACGAGTCTGGAAAGCGCACTCGACCAAATACTGCAAGCTCAACGCGAACCATCAGTAGTCGCTCATTTCCGGAAATTTCACCTGAAGAGGCACTTGAGCTGTACACAGAACGTATACAGTCCATTGACGACAATGAGAACTCCAGCATCCATTTTGACCATAGTCAGAAATCTGATCCAAATGGTGAGGAAGACGAAATATTCTTTGTTGCAAGCCAGGAACACGATAGTGAAAGTCCAAAACCAGCAAAATTGCAAGCTTATGATGATGAGGACAGACCATCTATGACGCCAAAGTATAAAAATAGACAAGAAAGGTCAAGGTCAGCGACTCCTCAAGGTGACCTAGATTCTGATAGGTCAAGGTCAGTTACGCCTCAGGCAGGGAAGAACGAGATGGATCGTAACAGTATGGACAACAGGGATGATTCCCTCACACAAGTGACGCGTCTTGATTCCCGGAATAAAACATACAGTGAAAGTGACACTTTTAGACCCGATTCTGCTCTCAGTGACCTTTCCTCTGCTCCGTCTGAGGGAAGATCTGCAAAATCCAAAAATAAGAAACCTCCAAAAAAGCCCACACAACCAAAGGGTAACCTCTCTCATGCAAGGTCGCAAGAGAGTTTCTTTGACAATGGTGACAGTCCAGAGAAAAAGTCTGAAAAGGGACCAAAAAGACTTTTACCAAAGCCTAGTTCAGAAGTGAATCAGTCATTCAAAGTGAAAAGCAAGAGCACAACAAATATAGCTGCTCTTGGTCCTGTAAAACCCACTCACATGTCCCTGTCTGAGATCCGCAATCTTAACATTGATGAGGATTTGGATCTTCTTGACCAAAGTGAATCAAAAAGTGCCTCTGATGTTCCGAAAGGTGAGTTGACAAAAAAACTGAAGCAGGAGTCGACAAAACGCCAGCATGCCACACAACTTGTCCAGCAGTTACAATCAGACTATGACAGACTGCTGTCAAAATATGCATTAGCGGAGCTGACCATTGATCAAATGAGGCTGGGAGCGAAGATCTCCATACATGCCAATTCTCCAACACCGAGTCAAGCCACAAGTGGGTCTATCCAGTCGGCCCAGCATCTTCAGATGTTACAGCTAGGTAATGCGCAGCGGGGGATGTCGGCCCCGTCCCCGCAGCAGGCAGTACAGAACGTCTTCTTTCCAGGTAGGCCAAACACTTGTGTTGATTTTTCATTATGACAATACAGATCATCCATTAGTTTGCTGTCTATGAGCCATATCATTAAAAATATGTTTCTTTGCCGTGCTCCGACTGACTCGGTACTGACCCTTTTTTTTCACTATTTCTTATTTAGCTCTAGACCGATGATTTATTTTTTCAGTTCTCCAATTTCACTCTTTTCCATTATGTTCTTTCTGCTGTGTTTATGCCACTCTCAATTGGATTTTATCCGCGGTTTTCATTCAGCATGTTAAACTTTGAAAGAGCAAATAAGCTAAATACTATGTTCATCCTTCATCTTGAACGCCATTTAGCTTTGCCATCATCAAATTAAAAAAGACAGCAAAGAAAGAAAAAATTCTACCCACCTAAAAAGTTTTTGATGAGAGCACAGTAAGCAAACATATTTTTAATAATGGCCTGGTGTCTATAATGTTGATGCCACTTTCTATTGGAACCCAGTAATTAGAAAATTAGAGATCAGTTTAAAGTTTAAATATTTCTTTTTAAATTGGGAAACAGGCTCTTACAAATTACACTAATCTTTTTTGATGGTTTCTGGGTTGGACCAGTACTTTGTGCCTGCAGAGAAGGTCATCTAAAACTGTAGTCCCCAACCAGGGTATGAACCCACAGGTGCTGGATCTGCATTCTTCTTCTTGACTACAGGGCCCTTCAAATGATAGATTTAGGGGTCCATTGTAGATCCATTATAACACTTTATTGGGGTCTAGTCCTGTGTATTGCTTTATACTGGACCATGTTGTGATATATAACACAAATTACCAAATACCGGGTACATGTTTTTGGGTCTGGTGTATTGCATTAGCAAATATAATTGGGAACATTATCATAGAGCTGTATTGGTGTTAACAGTAAAGTTGAGCTTGTTATGTCAAATCTGCATTGTATTAGTGTATTATGATTCTAAATGAATTTGCATACATATTTACATTTCAGAATACATAAATGTTAGTGATCTGTTGTATAATAATAAAATGTTTATCTTCTAAAAGTCATTGTAATTCATGGGTATGAAAATGAAGCCCTTTCAATGAATGGATGTTATATAGTTATGCCTTGGAATGAGGAAGATGTGGGTTTGATCCTTGTCCGTGACATACCAAAGTCATAAAAAAATTTATAGCTCCCTATCTTGATTCTCAGCATATAAAGGTAGTTCCTGGACTGGTTGGCCTGGTGTCAGGGTAATGTGACTGGGAGTGTTATCAGGCAACATGTCTACAAAATGAACTCGGGTCCTACTGACAGAGTAGTTTCAGCATCTGCTCCATAACTGATAAGTCGTTGGGTCAATTCACAACCTTTACATATCAGATTCATTTAAATGGTATTGGCTTGGGGCTCAGGTTATAGTTCCAGGAATGGTTGGCTCAGTTTCAGGATATATGTAGTATCATGCTACTTTGCTATGACATTACGTCTCGGTATATCTGTCTCTTTCAATCAAAATCCTAAAATGACTGAAATACTATCAGTGGGACATTAAAGATATTTTAAAGCAAGCAAACAAGCAAATAATATCATTCCTATAGATGAGATTTATTATTCTCTAGTAACACTAATTAACATGACGCCAAAACGCCCTGAAGTGAATATGCATATCGGCTTAACCAGTGAAAAGCTGTACAGTCCTCTGACAAACAAATGCATGTGAATCTTGCATTCAATACTTACCATAGTTCAACAACCTCCGACAAACATTTTGGAGCGTGGCTATACCTATTTTGGCATCAAGTTAATTGTGAAAGTAATGTAGACTTTCGCTTAGAATTACTTACAAAATATGACCTACAGGCTTTAAATATAAATGACACAATCAGTTTAGGCAATACACAGTCATATATACTGTTACATAAACATGAGGTTTAGTGAGTATTGGACATGCCTATGGTTTATACTGAGTAGTATTGTTATGAACTTATCTTTGATTATTGAAACATGCACGATTCTTTTGGTTTAACCATACCTTATCAAACACTAAGGGCCGACTACAGTGTCTCTGTACATACAACCATGTGCTGCTTGATAATTTATAACCCTGATCACATTCTCAATAGTTTGCAGGTTAATCAGGTTATTATCCCCCGCCGATGAAATCGGGAGGGGGATATTGTTTTGGCGTTGTCCGTCCGTCCGTGCGTCCGTCCGTCCGTGCGTCCGTGCGTCCGTCCGTCCGTCCGTCCGAATTTTGTCCGGAGCATAACTCCAAAAGTATTCAAGCTATTGCTTTGAAACTTCACAGGTGGACAGATCTCATTGAGGAGAAGTGCAGTGCACAAGAACCATAACTCTCTTACCAATTTTGGAGTTATTGCCCTTTGTTATTTTTCAACTTTTTTTGTCCGGAGCATATCTCCAAAAGTATTCAAGCTATTGCTTTGAAACTTCACAGGTGGACAGATCTCATTGAGGAGAAGTGCAGTGCACAAGAACCATAACTCTCCTTATCCGAATTTTGGAGTTATTGCCCTTTGTTATTTTTCACACTTGATTTTTGTCCGGAGCATACTCCAAAAGTATTCAAGCTATTGCTTTGAAACTTCACAGGTGGACAGATCTCATTGAGGAGAAGTGCAGTGCACAAGAACCATAACTCTCCTTAGCCGAATTTTGGAGTTATTGCCCTTTGTTATTTTTCATACTTGATTTTTGTCCGGAGCATACCTCCAAAAGTATTCAAGCTACTGCTTTGAAACTTCACAGGTGGACAGATCTCATTGAGGAGAAGTGCAGTGCACAAGAACCATAACTCTCCTTAGCCGAATTTTGGAGTTATTGCCCTTTGTTATTTTTCATATTTGATTTTTGTCCGGAGCATATCTCCAAAAGTATTCAAGCTATTGCTTTGAAACTTCACAGGTGGACAGATCTCATTGAGGAGAAGTGCAGTGCATAAGAACCATAACTCTCCTTATCCGAATTTTGGAGTTATTGCCCTTTGTTATTTTTCATACTTGATTTTTGTCTGGAGCATACCTCCAAAAGTATTCAAGCTATTGCTTTGAAACTTCACAGGTGGACAGATCTCATTGAGGAGAAGTGCAGTGCACAAGAACCATAACTCTCCTTAGCCGAATTTTGGAGTTATTGCCCTTTGTTATTTTTCATACTTGATTTTTGTCTCCTACCCATGAAATTGACAGCATGACCCAGTTTGATCTTTTACAATGGAGTTATGGCCCCTGATTTATGTTCTGTAAAAACAGCTCCTATTCATGAACTAAATATATTCGGCGGGGGATTTCGTGTCTGTGACACAGCCTTGTTTGTATGCATTTCATGTTCATACATTAATTTTGAGATAAGATGGTGGCTCTGACAGTCAGTGATAACGTGATCAGCAGGAAAGCTACCTGTTTCACTAAACTTTGTTTCACAAATTTCATCTTTAGTTTTAAGAATGTCATGCTTCGATCATCATGTCAACTTGTCATATCTGCACTTAAAATCAGAAAAAAAGGTGACTTGTTCCATTGCATTACAGAAATTGTTTGCTTTTTGTGAAGAAATAATAAATGATTAAATACTATTTTATATCATTTTGAGGAATTTGCAAGCATGAAGAATTTGAGAAATTTATACAAAATTTATTGAAACAGCGCCTGGATTTTATTGATAGGGCTAGGTGTACAACAGTTAATCCACAATGATACATGTCATCATTTGTCATTCAGCAATTGTGTATTGGGAGACCAGAGATGGACCCTACCACATGAATTTTCATGACAGATATCTGACAAACTGTACAAGGACTCTCCAGGGTTTATGGTACCTAGTCTGGTACCCTGTGTTTGTTCTACTATCAGTAATATCTGTATAGTTGGACTGTATTGTTCACAGTCACTATAAACTTACAGGTATAATCCATCCCAAACTGATTAGCTCTTTGTTGCCCATTTATTTGGCGCAAGCCGTCTGTGAATAGTAACAGATTACTTTATATTAGAACCCAAGTCCAGGATTTGCATGCGATGGCTTATGCCAAATTGACTTAGCTGTTCGCATATCTGTAGAATGTGTGATCGTTATATTGTCAGCCGTGTTTTGCAATAATATTGACGCATTGTTTGCGCAACTGTCTGATGATTATTTTATTAGGAAATAAAATCTTTCAAGATGGCAGCGAAAGAAAAACCACCTGACATGTTGAGTTTGGTTGTTTATTTATTCATGATCAATTGGTAATGGGAATGTGTATTGATTTTTTTTCTAATCAAACTAAAGGTGGGACATTCAATAAACTCTTCCGCTATATTGTACCCAGACTTAGGCTCAGTAGTAAAACTCTTTAATCATGGCTATGGGTGGACAGTTGAATTTGATATGTTGAATAATCTGCTATGCTCTGTTTGCGTCATATATGGGTGATTAAAACTGTTCTTAATAGACATTTAACACTAGAATGATTCATGTTTTTGCCATATAAATCTGTTGAAGGACACTTTCCACTATAATCAATCAAGGTCACTGACAATTGATAGTATCGTTAATTATTGTATTAGTGTTTTATTGATTAAGGTACTGTGGTCTAGTGAGAGTTTCAATGACTCTTAATCTGAAGGCTGCGGGTTTTAGCCCCATTTGTGGCAAGAAGCTGTTTTGACCTTTCCAGATACTAAAGGTGTGCGGTTTTACCGGTCAGCCGTGGTTCGAAGCAGCTTGTGGTACAAACCAGTACAAGGACGAAAAATACCGGTACTTCGGTGGTTTCTGTAGTACGAAAATGAATGAGTACAATTTTTCAACAATAAATTTGTTTTTACTGGTAATCTTATTGCTTAACAACATCAAAAACCTGCGTAGATATGATATAAATGAATCAGTTTCCATTCAAATCTTAGAAAAAATTCACTTGTAACTAATAATGACCTTGAAAGGAAATAAAAAATAGCTGACAACAACACATTGATTTCCTTTGCAAAATTAAATATGAATATGTGTCTTCAACACAAGTCCCGGAATATTTTGCATGGTATATTGTGGTACATACTGCAGTATTTACCTAAAAACCACGGTATACTGTGGTACAGTTCCAACCCGCAGTTTCCAGCTCTACCAAAGTACTGGTCCAACCCAGGAATTGTTGAGTAGGATTAATGTAAATTGTTAGGACTTGTTTCCTAATCAATATTAAAAAATAAGGCTTTAAATAATTATTCTGACAGGAATATTGCTAAAGTGTCATGGGAAGCATGCCAAAAGAAAACTGACAGCATATTTGTAAGGATAGTTCCATGGACAAGAAGTTGTATAGTCTAGAATGTTTGGCATGCCCAATTTGATTGAAAACCTAAGAAAACACACTTAACCAAAAGCATGAAATAAAATCTCACTTCCTAGAATTTTACCCCACCTTTAACATTCTTTAATTGGAATGCGATAAAAATGCCCAGTAAACATTCATTAAAATGGCCTTACCAAATCAGTTTACGATTATTTATGAGGATTTCTTAAAAAGGGTTTTGTTAAAGGAGCACAACCCCAAGATAAAGCTTAATTGATAGATTAGACTTCCGATTACTGGTAACATTTGTCAATCAGACTTCATTATTTGGACATTCTTTTCATCGAAGGTACCCTACCATACGGTGCATAACCATATCAGCGGTCTCTCTGCAGAAATTACAATATCGGCAGCCTCTCTGCGTTTGCACTGTAAGGTCATTCTCTGCCATAAACAAAATATACGATGGACGGAGGACCAAGAAAAAGACATGTGGTACTCTGATGTTCTGTGCAATACTTAATTCTGAGCAATTCACCTGTTTAAAGTGACCAGTTGTCTTTGAGCCAGGGAGACTGTCGATATGCACTGTGTACTCTTGACTGTCAGGCTGAAATGAGTTCTTTTTTTTTTTACCCAAGTTCCAGTTATACTATTTCCCACAGGTAACTGGTTATCCATACAAATGTAGTCATTGCACCTGTATTAACTTACACATTTCTATACAGTACAGACTTTGTACGCCCAAAATATGACCCATCTCATGTGAAGGTAATTCCTTGACAATGTGTGGAATTCTGTCACAGGATGACATAACAAATTGGCTTTTGACATGTACATGTATATAGGTTATAAAGAAAAAAAGTGCATCTGGTAGTATCATAAAAGAAAAAATCTCAGTCGTGTAACGGGTAATAATTTTGTACCTGAGTACTGGCTATTTTTGACCCGGGTACACTAGTCTTCAAGCAGGTTTGCAGTAGGTTTGTAGTTTTACCCAGATGCCTGACTTTGCACTTTGGTGTGTTCCATCACGATGGATGTCTCTTATTTATTTGTCTGATATACTGTTGCAAGAAAGATAAGCCCAAACACAACAGCAACTACCCTTGGCTCAAAGAAACAAATTCTATCTATTGATCACTAGTATATAAGAGAGCTTTGTAATCCTTCAAAACTTTTTGTAATTCTCTCAGATTGAACCAATAACCTTTTTTGTTGAAAAGCCTCATTTACATTTTAATACCCACCTGGTCTCAGATATTGTGTTTTGTTAGGTTTGTATTTTGTTACAATCTGAAAGGTTTGTATGAACTTCATTAGAAGTGTTTGAAGTATTATTTAGGTTTCCGAGACAAGGCAATATGATATCAGTTGCAGCCTTTGAGACCCACACAATGGAAGTTATAAGTTACTGTAACAGAGATATTGTGGTTAAAACTGGCAATGTTGACATTTCAACAAAGATTCAGATGACTTGATATGTGTGTTGAACAATTTGATATTGCCGTACAAGCTGAAATACAAAATAAACGACAAATGCTTCTTTAACTTATTTTAAATTTTCCTCTTGCAATGTGTTTTTACCCTTATGAGATATCTTTAGCTGGACGTTTCCTTGAATTTGTTGAAATGATATCCTTTGAGTGTTTTTCCAAACAATGTTTTAATTGGAAAAGTTTGTTTGTTTGGATGATCACATTTGAATGGAATTAATAAGTGATGTAATTCTCTGGTGTGTAATTATGAAAATCATCTTTCATATAGATGTATTTACTGACCATATTTATCATTCATCCAGGAATCTGATACTGGTTTATATTATGGAAGGACAATGCAACTTTGTTATCTTATAATGAAGGATTTATCAAAATAAGTTATTTAATAGACAGAGGGATGACTGATCAACATTGTGACTAATGCACATGCTTTTCAATCATGAAATCTGTGTTTGATACCAGACTGGTACAACTTTATAACAATAATTTAAAGGATTTTGGTCACCTATCTATTTGGAGTATGTGTTCTTAGGATGCTCTCTCTTCAAATAATATTAGTACCACATCAACCTTGTCAAAAGAAAAGGAATTTTGAAGATTGAAATATCATTGGTGTAATTTTTAAAGTTACGGAGCAGTGAGGTCAGGGTCCCAAAACAATGAGAGGGGGTCATACACTGACCTTACAGTTGTATGGACTGCAGATTCACAGTCCGCCACATTTGTACGCTATTGATGAAGTGTCCGAGAAAAGTTACGGTGAGTTGTATGTCTCATTTCACTATATGTGCCATCTGTCTCTTTCTGATGTTAGTTTTGTTACCAAGATGTAGTATCATGGCACCTGATCTAGAAATAGGAAATTAATGCTAATTAAGTTTTGAACAACTGATTGTCTCTGATAGAGATTTAATTGGTTTATTACTTTCATCAGGAAATTTGACTGATGTAGAAATTTATGACTTGATTAATACTACTTTATTGAATATTAATTTAAATAGCATATAATTTTTCTTTTGCCATGCAGAATCCATAGAATCTGAGCTACAGAACTTACTTGATCAAACAGCTCCTGAAAGGAGATACCTGATCTGGGTTTGGTCTGTTTGTCAATGTATTTAAAATATGTCTATATGAAGTAAAGATTAAGAACTTTTGGCCTGTTTTTCTGATCAGTTAATTTTCATTAACACTATATCAAGAAAAAAAATCAGTGTTTTTTCCCCCCTCAGTCTTATGACCTTAACTATTGTATTTGATCAAGATAAGCGAGATCAATTGTTTTTGAAACAATGGACAAGACAGTACAGTAACTGTAGAACATGTCATAACACAAGTCAAGTGTGGTCTAACATAGGTGTGGCATAAAGAGTGAATGAGGGCACGCCACTTTTGAGTTCAGTAGGGTACGAAATTTGTTTTGTAAACACGGGAAAATACCAAAAGCCTTTCTAGATTATTAACTTTAAGTGGGTAAGATATAGAATAAATATTGATTGACTATTTATGGGGGTTGTTATAATGCCAGAAAGGACTGGCTTCATTATTGAAATGATGTCATTTTGAAGAAAATTGGTCTCTTGATATCATGGAATTTAAGATGAATTATCCTATCAAATTATATAGGCATATAATATGAGTGTCCATGAATATAAGTTACATGTTTCTTTTTGTTATAATGATCATTGTGTCACCTGCTGTAAGAAGAGGTGACACATAGGGATCACTTTTCCGTCGCCTGTCTGTCCGTCTGTCAGTCTGTCACACTTTTTCCGTCTTGTTTCAGCAGGTGACACATGTGTTCCAGAGAACATTCTTGTTTTAATTTATAGAATGAATGTTGAAGGTAAACTAGTGGTTTCTTGATTGTGCAGTATTGTTGTTAATGGGTTTGACGTGGAGTTGTTAGTATTTGAGCAAGATGAAAGGATAAAAGGACTAATTTTATTTTAGATATATAAAGGGTAAGGAACATCATGTCTGTACTTTACACATTTTGCGGGAAAGAAAAATTATAAAATCAATGACTAAAATGAGGAGGGGGCATTGCAAAACATTTTGGAATATTATAATTAGTTTACGAGACCTGTGAGATGTATAAGCGATAAAAAAGGCTATATTCGCTTAATCTCAGGCACTGTAAAATACTTTAAAATCCTGTAATCAGTTTAAAACCCTAGCTCCCCATGTAAGTACCTATCGGAAGATGTTCAATCCCGGGAACAGTTGACAACAAGCTGCCCCGGTTCCACCCATGTGACCCTGCATTGTTATCATTGTTTGTTTATCAATAATGCTATTGTTTTGAGGACGTCCTGTAAACTCAGCATTATGGGTAATCTTCTTGGTATCAGGGCAGAGTACTAGGGATCGCCCGATCACCTGATCGGGCACATAGTATTGATATAAACCTATTGTAAAGATCATACGTGTGTCAGGCTGGACTGGGCTTAATGCAAGAAACACATAAATCCAAATTTGGATGTAGGTAAAATTAGTGGAATATTACGTCTGCTGCAAGGCATTTCAACTATGTTCCATTATAAACTGTTAAATATAGACGAAATGATGGCATCGGCACAGAATGTAATTTACACACGAATATACTACTCGAGATTGAGTGTTTGCCAAGTCTTGGTTCAATGACTGTGATTGCAGACGAGGATTTTGATCGAGGATCGAATGATGATTACGATGTCGGCAATCTGCCCAATGACATCCTAAACCACCCCCAATAACAATGTAGGGGTATCACTTGGTGTGTAGAATCGACCAGATATTCTGTATATAAGGTAGATAGATGGTGTCTGTTTAAATCTTTGATCTCGCAGATTGGGGCGGCTGTTTTATGGGGGTATTCAGATGATGAAATGCAAGGTTACTTAGTTTATGATGTGGAAGACAATTATGATAGAGATATTAAAGAAAAGTGTTAATGGTTTGGACTGTGTTACATATGCATTTGCGTTTTAATAGAGTATGATCTACATTGCAGTCAGAAAAAACCCTTAAGACCTCATCAAGTAGAGCTTCTGCTTAAGTTAATAAAGCTTCTGTTGGAGTCTAACTTATATTTCTATTATATTGTACATACTTTCAAAGTAGATAATACTGTGATATTGCAGAACAGTCACTTAAAACCATGGTATACTGAAGTACGTTTCAGGTGAATTGTGACTTAGGGCTGAGTCCATCTTTTAACACGTGTACACATTAAACTATTACCCTTGGTACCAGGGTGCCTGTATAGTGTAGTGGTAATGCACCTCGCTTCTCACCAATGCATCCCGGGTTCAATTCCTAGTCACGTATGTGAGAGGGTACAGTGTTTGCCCGGCCAGGCATGTGGGTTTTCTCTGGGTTCGCCAGTTTCCTCCAACAATAATGACCACATACGCCTCCACCATGCAGAGCCATTAAAAGTGATTAATATAAGTTTTTTAATTGATGTAGAAAAAATGAACCAATTATTATGCCTATATGGATGAACTCTTAACCCTTTCCCTCATAGAGGAAACCATGAAAAGACCTATGCGAACAGCATAAAACCAGATCGGCCTGCGAGTAACTCGCAGGCTGATCAGGTTTTATGCTGTTCACTGCTCCTCAGTGGTCTGGAAATGAGGATTTTGTAATTAAATTTGGTAAGGTTTAACTGTGGTTTTCTGCAGATCAGGCTTTATGTGATACCTATTGAGGGCATCAATATGAGTATATATGAGGGAAAGGGTTAATATACAAAATCAAAAGATGTGAGGAAAAATTGTAAAAAAAATAAAAATTCGCATTAATTAAAATATGACATAATGATATCATCATATGACTTGTATGCTTTGGAAATCCTTCAGCTTATTCAAAAGACACAGATATGAAACTAAAACTTCATAAATAGGAAATTTTATATTTTATTTTAAGAACATCTTTATTTAAAATAGAAAAAATAATGAAAATTTTAATATTATTGCCAAAAATAGATATGGTAAACTGACTCACTGAGGAAATGTGACCAGAATTTTGATATGACCAGTTTCTTTGTCTGTCTATGACACATAATATGGACTTTTCAAACGCCTGAATATCTCAGTTAGATTCGATTGATGGCTGAATGAAAGGGTTTAGAAGTAAATTGCTTTCTTGTCAATAAATGTGTACATGTTCTTTTCATGCTGGGATAGGGGTTTAGGATAGCATGGAGTATATTCAGGTGGCTGGTGTTTTATTTGACATGATTGGTTTTATTGCTCATGGATTGTATAGGCAGAATAGGTAATTCTTTTTTATGTGGATTTTTTTTTTTTTTTTTTTTTACAAATGAATGCCTTTAATTGTGCAGTTATGTACATGTATATTTATATATTGGTTGGGTTGTCAGCCTAATTAATGGCCATCAATTATCAATATCGATTCTATGTTTCCTCCCTTGTAGTCAGAAAGAGGCTACGTACTAAAGACCTAACTATAAGATAATCTTCTATGTTTTTTGAAGAGATATTAACTTAAAAAACAACAACAATAGAAATATGACCTAATTATAATTTGCATTAAAATATGAAATAGTTTTTTTTTGTTTTTTTTTGGTAGTTTGGTATTCTATTTCAAGCAGGCAAAATGCTCTTATGCAAGTTTTATATGTCCATGGCTTTAAAACCACACAACAATACTTTTGAAAATAATCTGGTTTTAAAATGAAACTTGAAAAGATGTACAGAATTGAACAAGGAAATTTTCAATCATAAAAAAATAAACCATATTAATTTTAATATAAATTTTGAAAACAATGTAATCCCTATAGAATGGATAAAATGATGATTCTTGACAATATAGAATGCATAATTAATGATTTTTAGCCACAAATACACAGTGTAGATCTATTATAACATGCTCCATATTATCCCTTTCCCTCATATAGACTCATTTTGACGCACTCAGTAGGTACCACATAAAGCCTGATCTGCAGAAAACCACAGTTAAACCTTACCAAATTTAATTACAAAATCCTCATTTCCAGACCACTGAGGAGCAGCGAACAGCATAAAACCTGATCAGCCTGAGAGTTACTCGCAGGCTGATCTGGTTTTATGCTGTTCGCATAGGTCTTTTCATGGTTTCCTCTATGAAGGAAAGGGTTAACACAAAAGTTGATGTCCATTATAATGGTTTTAATGGAGCTGCAATATGTATATGTATGTATGCCTCATTGATGGTCTGTCAAGTTTAGGAGTATCAACTAAAATGTCACTGTGAATTCTCTTAAGTAAGCTCATGTGTTCAGAAGGCACTGCTAATATTTAGTGCTTCCACTAGAAATTCATAGCTCTTAAAATTTTGCAAAATCATTCAAAGTATCTTCTTTAAGTTGAAAGTAAAGGAGCTTCTTTACCTCCAGTGTAGGAGAACCATGTTTCCATGAGGGAGGTCACATTGACCCTTTATAGGTAATTGAGGCATACCTCACATCAAGTTGTTGAAGTTTGGAACACTTATATAAGCACAGTTGTTGTCAACTTGTACTGGATGGTTTCAGAAAGAATTATCAGTTAAACATATAGATTTAGACTTTCCTGGAGTGGTATGAAATGTATATAGGCACTTTGTGTTGTCTGGTTATCAGTAAATGATTTGTCAAGGTACAAGACAGTCCAGCAAAACGTAGACACAGTCTAATGATGGGAAACCATGTGGTCTGTAAATTATTAATCAGAGAACACAATACGCTGAGAAACTGTGTGAATTAGCTATAATTTTTATTTGAATATGTAGAGGCAAAGGTCATTTGACACCAAAACTCAACATGCATTCAAGCAACTCTAGTTACTAGTAACAAGTCAGCTGAACTCGCTTTTTGTTTCATGACAACCCTGTCGACAGTCTCTCAATTGCTTGAGTGCTTTGATCTTTTCTTGTTTTTTTGTTTTTTTTGCAAGTAACTAAAACTACTAATTAGAAGCTACTATTTTGATATGGTACAGGTGTAATTATGGGTCAAAGGAGAGGTTTCTTTAAATGGATACAATGGTTGAAGTTAATAATTTATGTAGAATATGCAATTTTGTATTTGAAGTCCATGTCAGTCTCATTAAAATTAAATTAAAAGGCCCTAATATTTATAACTGTACCAAAGAAATAAATCTGCTCAATATTCCTGTGTTCCTGCAACTGGAATAGAATTAAATGGAAAAAAGGAGAACATAAAATAACAATCACAAATCTAGCTTCCAATTTAAGCAGGAAACGGACAATTTCCTGAGTCCATGTTGTGATTGAATTTTTTTCCTTCAATATGTATTCTGTTACAACTATGTTAATATTTGTTTATCAGTTTCAATCATATGTAAAAAAAACAAACAAGGTTGTGATACCTGTTTGCTTTGGACATTCTTTTGCACAATTTACTTGCCCTAAAGATCAATATCGGTTGAAATAATTTGGCCTAATTTTCCAAAAATCTACACTGAAGGCTTTGTGAGGCAATGGTATAAAGAGGTAAAGTCAATATGATGGTAGGTGTAATTTCGCGATACCTGTGTCGGAGTTTGTATAGACGATACCCTGACATTCAAGTGATCTTTGGATATATAAATTAAATAGACTAATGGGGTAGACAAACAGCTCCTGATAAAAACAGGAGCACAGGTTAGGATATGGAGTAAAAATGCAGACTTTGCATAATAAAAAGATTTGAATGATTTTGCAAATAAAGTATATGGCCTCATAATTCTTTCACTTCAAATGCTTCATATTTATTGCTAGTATTTTAATGGTAAATGAAATATTTTTTACTTTGTATCATTAACTGCTCAATTCCTTTGATGCTTTTTACCAGAGAGATGACTCTGTGATTAGAAATATATGAACCAATTAGCCTGTGTGTAATTTATAGGATGATAAAGTAACTTTAAAACCAATTAAAAGATTTTTTTTTTTAAAAAAAAAAAAGACAAAATGTCAAAGTTTAGGCATTGTGAATAAGTTTCTGTAAATGTTCACCATGAAATTTATTGAAAGGGCTTTCTTTCATCACCACTTAATTATTTTGACAATTGATTCTTTCATATGAATAAAATATTCTGTGATACATGTTCAAGATATAGGCAGTCCAAAATGACAACCATGAATCTAGTAATACCCTCATGCTCCCGTCCTTTCAGACACGGGTGTCGGACATGAAGCCGTGCAGCGTGGGACGTCCCCAGCCCCAGGGATGGCGCAGGGCATGGCCCCAGGCATGCTGCCCAGGTCAGAGTCCACAAACAGTATGGACTCCACCTCTACACCGCGGGGCGATGTGGAGGAACCGGGTGGGATCGCTAACGATGCCGAGAAGGTGAAGCTGGGTCTCATGTTCCAGACTCGAAACCTGGATGAGAGGGTAGGTGTTAGAATGCTATAACCCTTTCCCTCATATATACTCATTTTGACGCACTCAGTAGGTATCACATAAAGCCTGATCTGCAGAAAACCACAGTTAAACCTTACCAAATTTAATTACAAAATCCTCATTTCCAGACCACTGAGGAGCAGCAAACAGCATAAAACCTGATCAGCCTGCGAGTTACTCGCAGGCTGATCTGGTTTTATGCAGTTCGCATAGGTCTTTTCATGGTGTCCTCTATGAGGGAAAGGGTTAATGATAGGGAGAAAATGTGCTTATACACAGTAGATAGAGCCCAAGACCAGGTGTGCATCTCAACTTGATTTTCTGCACTATCCGAAAACTCCATATTCATTGAACTAGAGAGTAGAATGTTCGTATATAGGATATTATAAGCTTATTCCTGATTAATGTATGGCCTTCATGTTCCTCAAAATTTCATTACCTAATCAGTGTGGAAAATTTTAGAAAAATCTCAATTTGAGATACAACATGGAATATTTATGCCAGGTTAATTGGCAAGACTTAAAAGTCTACTACCAGAATAAAGATATTTCCCTTTCTGTGAGTTTTTGTATTAGGACATTAAATTTTGTCTAAGTAGATTTGTTGGATATTTGATCATCTGGGATGAAAAATCCATTGCACCATTTCTTAGTACAAAATTTCACATAAAAATTTTGTATCACATACAGAAATAATGATACCTCACTTAGCATAAGTTTTCGTTTTGTCTGTCTGAGTAGGAATTAACACTGGCTTTCGTATTATAAATGTGATTAAGAAATGTAATGTAATTCTTAAAATCATTAAATGCAAAAATTTTGGCATGGATTTATATTATAGATAATGTGAGAATTACTAATGAAAGGAATTTTATGCCGGATACTTTTAGTACAGTATTAACTTTGCTCCTTGCATTATGCTTAAAAGTGCGGATACAGGAAGCCCAATAGGAAGAAAATTTAATTTCGCTTAGCTTTTAGTCAAATAGTTCTAATCAGTTTTCATCATAATAGTTCTTGTGATTTTGACACATGATTTTTTACTTTCCGTATGTCTGAACATAGTCTTCAGATTGATCTGGTAGTTCTGACCTCATTTCTTTTGTTTTAGATGCAATCTTTCCAAGCTCTTCTTGGTGAAAATCATCTGAATCTTGAAGAGCAAGAAGGAGTGTTTGAAAAAATTCGGACGGATCATGAAAAACTGCGTCGTGACTACCTCCAGTCTAAAGAAGATTACAATGTGTTGCGTCGATCTACGGCTGCCGGTGCCGATGTGAACTTTGACCAGGAAAAGGAATTAGAGGGGGAATTGTTTAAACTTGGAATGAAGTTTGATGAAATTCATGAAAAGGTTGAGGAAAATTTAAAAGAGAAATCGGCAAAACGGCAGCCGTTTCAGAAAAATCGGAGACCAAGTCAGGACTCTGAGGCCGGTTCCCTTGAGCCGGAACCTTCTACGGAAAATATGAAAAAGAAAATACACGGTAGTGCTGGTGACGATTTGTTACAGCCAAAACTGAGTCCAGAAATGGACGACAAATTAAAACAGTTACATGAACAGTATAATGCATTGATGGATAGATATAGGAGATTAAAACAGATGGGGAAGTCAACAGAACGGGAAAAGGAGATAGACAATCTGGTGAAGGTAAGTAAAATTTGTCATAGTTGTCTCCCCTTGACTGCAGATGAACTATTAACCACAGGCTGTATAAATTGACAAACACTTGGTCCTTTGATTTCATAAATGATAAGTTTTATAATTATTATTTCAGTTTTTTCTCCCAATCCAGTGGGATATTGTATACATATTTATTGAGTAATGAAATACATAACCTGAACTGACAATGTAATCAAGCTGTAATAATTATATGCCACTTTTTCACAGAAAACTGACCAATTTTAGCACGCTAGGTGATAATTTAGATGAACTATTCTGATCACCCAGTGTGTTGTCTGTTGTGTGGCTTCAACAGTTCATTTAAAGACATCTCTGAATCAACAAAGTAGAAATTGATGAAAAATAGCAGGAATGATCCTTGTGTGGCATGCACAAAAGTTGCTGAAATTAAATTGATCTATGCAGAAATCTGGTTCACATGCCAACCAACATTATTTTATTCTAAAAACTGTAAAAAAATCTTCTCCTCTGAAAAAAATGGTCTGAATATAATTTCCTTTGCCTTTAACAAAAATTGTGAAAATAACCTTGATCCATGCAGAACTCTGGTCACCATTTCGACCAACAGGATTTGAATTTGAAAACTTGTTAAATCTTCTCTGATACCAATGGTCAGAATTTGATTTTATTTTGCATAAATGGTCACCTCATATCCATCAACTATAATTGCTAAATTGAAGTTGATCCCTTAAAAATGAGGCCCCCAAGTGGTTGGCAAATTTCCTTAAAATTTTACTCTATATAAAAAATTTAAAAAATCATCTCTTGGATCAATGGTCAGAATTTAATTTCCTTTGGCACAAATGGTCACCTCATAGTCATCTACCATAATTGCTAAAGTAAAGTTGATTCTTTGAAAAGGTCCCTAGGGGGTTGGTTAGTTTCTTTATATACACTGCATAGAAACTTTCAAAACACCAGTGTTCAGAATTTAATTACATTGTTCATCATTTGTCACCATATAGACCTTTACCATAATGGCTAAAATCAAATTGATCCCTTGAAAAATGGGGCCTCCAGTAGGTAAACTAAAGTGCCTATATAATCTCTGTAGAAACTTTTAAATACTTTGTATAGATCTGAAATTTGAATCCTTGATGCTGAAGGTAACCAGGTAAAAAGTGTTTCCATTTACATCATATAAACTCTTTATTCTTTATTTAACCCTTCCCCTCATAGAGGAAACCATGAAAAGACCTATGCGAACAGCATAAAACCAGATCAGCCTGCGAGTAACTCGCAGGCTGATCAGGTTTAATGCTGTTCGCTGCTCCTCAGTGGTCTGGAAATGAGGATTTTGTAATTAAATTTGGTAAGGTTTAACTGTGGTTTTCTGCAGATCAGGCTTTATGTGGTACCTATTGAGTGCGTCAAAATGAGTCTATATGAGGGAAAGGGTTAAGTAGACAAGTGTATGGAACTGACCATTCAACCTGCTGAAGAAATAAAATGGGTACAGTCAAGATTATTGGCTCTGGTGCAATATTTTGATCGTAACATTACTCTTTCGATTTTGCCAGTCATTGATTTT
>CM037787.1:57032255-57082255 GCA_021229015.1 Solen grandis | reverse complement strand
GGTACAAGTTGGACACTCTGCCACATTGCAACAAAAGCTAGCTCCAAAGCAAGGAGGTACTATTTTATACTACATTACAAATCCTATATTTTCTGAAATCCTATATTTTCTGAATCTTGATCTAGACAGCTAATTTCTGGATGAAGGAAACAACAAACTACCCCCCTTTTTAAAGTCAAAATTCAGAATTATCAAAGCATGAAAACTTCCTATCAAAAATTACTGAGAGAACACAGAAATAATAATATACTGAGTTCGACAAAATAGAAAGACACTGAGTTTTTTTTGTAAAAAAGGATAGGACAACATGTGTGTATCCTACACAGCCCATCTTAACCCTTTCCCTCATAGAGGAAACCATGAAAAGACCAATGCGAACAGCATAAAACCAGATCAGCCTGCGAGTAACTCGCAGGCTGATCAGGTTTTATGCTGTTCGCTGCTCCTCAGTGGTCTGGTAATGAGAATTTTACAATTAAATTTGGTAAGGTTTGAGTTTGGCTTTCTGGAGATCAGGCTTTATGTGGTACCTATTGAGTGCGTCAAAATGAGTCTATATGAGGGAAAGGGTTAATTAAATGAAGCAAGGGTATCCTAAGTCCAGCAGGGTTTGCAGATCAAAGAGGGAGTCTATACACTGCATATCATGAGTGAAGATAACACACTCACCTTGGACTCGAGGTCGTCCATCTTGCGAAGGAGAGTCTTGATTTGTTTGTGAAGCTCGCCCTCCTGCCGTCCCGCCTCCTCCAGCTCTCCCTTAATCTTCTTGTTCTCCTCGTCCATGCGTCGGATCTGATTTGTACAGATCTGGTTCTGCAAAAAGTTTTAGAAATATGGAATCATAACAAGGTAACATGCTCCTATGGTAACATATCTGACTACAGACCCAGTAGTTTTTGGTTAGTTCCCCCTTTGGAAACAAGGACTTTTCATGGCCATCTTAGTCACGAAAAACTAGTCCAACCCAGTGAGAATGTAAGAACCTCAATTCCAATACATGTAGATGTAAAAATAAACTAAATCTAGCTGATTTGCCTCCCTTTAATTTTACACAAGCTGCAAAATTATGAGTAATTTAAGGTGTTTAAAGTCAGCGATTTCATGGCTGATGTAATTCCTCTACCTTATATTGTCAAAATTTTAAACCAAATCCAAGAGTTGCTAATCTACCAGACTGAAATGGGTGAACTTCTAGAATTAAACACAAACATTTGCGTCTGCATACTTTTATCAGTCTACAGTAGCTTTATTCAGCTGAATTTGTTCACTATTAACACTTTCAGATTTATGCAACAAATAGTTCTTAGGAAATAAAAATATAAATCACATTGCAATAAATTCCACCTATGATACTATCCAATTGATTTTTTTTAATAAAATGGGGAAAACAAAAGAAACAACAGACATAACAATTTAGACAAAAGAGAACCTACCGAAGTTTCGAGCTCCATGACTCTCTGTTTTGTGTCCTTCAGATGGGAGAGAGCAGATGCCTCCCGCAGTTTGGAGGACATGAGATCTTCCTGGGCCTTCTTCAGCTCGGCCTTCAGTTCACTCTTACTGCTCTTGTCCCTCGGAGAGATCTGTTGGTCTGCACTGGCCAGGTGTCTCTGTACAAAAAATTGAGAGATGTTATTTCTTTTTTTAAAACAAATCTTATTTCTCTGAGGGATGTTATTTTTCTTTTTTTTTTAACAAATCTTATTTCTCTATCTCATGTAATGCTGTAATGTCCTGTGTCCTTTTGATCTTTGAACCTCCTTCTGGGGTGAGTCATTTTAAACGTATTTTGGATTCTCATTTGACCCTTATGTATTTCCTTATTCAAAATATGTCAATCTTTAACACAAATTAGAACTAAATGTACTATGAAACAGGCACGCTGGCAAATATTCATTGAATTTAAAGAAATCTTGATATTTCATTTTTGAAGCTTTAAAGTTTCTTATTTCTTTTGCAATGCTGTATTAAATAAAATATGAGACATACCAAAGATCTGATGATTCACCTGACAACATTTAATTAACACAGCAAAAATGCCTTGTAAAGTGCAATTAACCCTTTCCCTCATATAGACTCATTTTGGCTCACTCAATAGGTACAACATAAAGCCTGATCTGTAGACAGCCAAACTCAAACCTTACCAAATTTAATTGTAAAATCCTCATTACCAGACCACTGAGGAGCAGCAAACAGCATAAAACCTGGTTTTATGCTGTTCGCATAGGTCTTTTCATGGTATCCTCTATGAGGGAAAGGGTTAAAGTGCATCAATAGTACTGCTGGTGAAGTGAAAAGGAATGTGAGACTTCAGAATTGATTTCTGTCATAGATACTTCAGTATGGACCTGACAACATACAAGTAAAACTGTCGGAGCACCCCCTACCTGCCAATTGGCATCAAGGTCTGCCACAGTCTGCCTCATCTCCTTCAGGGAGAGGTTGGCCTCTGCCTCACGCAGCTTGACCGCAATCAGCTCCTCCTGGAGACACTGGACATCATTACTGGGTGCCTGCTGGATCTGAGTGTTCAACTGTAACATAAAGGGAACCAGGGTCACCCTGTGTACACACTCACCGATATGTACGCAGGCTGACAAGTTCTGTGCTTAACTCTATCATTAGGTAATGATGATCTAACTACATAAAGTCAAGTGCTAAGCTACAAGTCAGGTGCTGAATTATAAGTCAGGTGCTAAACTATAAGTCAGGTGCAAGTTACGAGTCAGGAGCAAAGCTATAAGTCAAGAGCTAAACTTAATGTCAGGTGCTAAGCTATAAGTCAGGTGCTAAACTATAAATCGGACGCTAAGCTACAAGTCAAGAGCTAAGCTATAAGTCAGGTGCTAAACTATAAGTCAGGTGCTAAGCTACAAGTCAGATACTAAGCTACAAGTCAGATACTAAGCTACAAGTCAGGTGCTAAGCTACAAGTCAGATACTAAGCTACAAGTCAGATACTAAGCTACAAGTTAGATACTAAGCTACAAGTCAGGTGCTAGGCTACAAGTCAGATATTAAGCTACAAGTCAGATAGTAAGCTACAAGTCAGGTGCTATACTACAATTTAGGTGCTAAGCTACAAGTCAGATACTAAGCTACAAGTCAGATACTAAGCTACAAGTCAGGTGCAAGGCTACAAGTCAGATACTAAGCTACAAGTCAGGTGCAAGGCTACAAGTCAGGTGCTCACAATCAAAACCTATGAAATAATATGATACATATTCAAGCGATATGGTAATTCAAACTGAGCCACTTCCTTCAGTACAAGATGCTGAGACATGCACTATTTAAAACATGAAGATGATCAAATGGGATTTCCATGTAGAGCATGCTGCCTGTTGACCTATCATACACTACCCTCAATATCCTGCCATGCATTATTGATGAGAAGATATGAAATGGGATTTGTAACTACAAAAAAACTGAACCATAATCTGATGTTATTATTGTTCGTATACACATTTTAATGATGGATCTGTAAATAATATAAGAGGTCTGGTTCAGATATCAAATTTATATCTAAAATCATTTTTATTATATTGATATCTCTTCACTGTTTATAACAGAGATCAATGATTTTACTGACTCTGGCTATTACATAGTAACATTTATTGATGTGTAATATCATAGCAAAACTATTTACAAAATCTGTCAAAGAAGCAGTTCTAAACATTTTTTTTAAACTTTCCTTTTTATAAATGCATTGTAAAAAACAATTTTGTTTATAATCATTTTCTCATTTTTTTAATTTAAATTAATAGATTGTAAAACTTTAAAATGAACTTTGGTTCAATAAAAACACCATGATGATCTGTGTAAATATATGTACAGTGTAGATCCATTATAACACACTTCTTTATAACACGGACCCCAATATAACACAGAATTCTCAATCTTTATTTTCTTATTTACTTGTTGACTTATTGTGCATTTTCATGGACTTAAAACTTATAATGCGGTCCAATATACACAGTATCTAGACTGGACCCCAAATATAGTGCTATAATGGAGCTGCACAGTAATTATAGTGCATCTGCATATATACTCAACTGTGAAATCATTAATTTTCATGGGACACTAATTTTTGTCAATTTCATGGTGGGTTTTATCCACAAATATTAATCCCCACAAAAACTTGTCTCTTACATAGACCTCACATTTTCTAGAACATAGATCCACAAATAAATGTACCCATGAAATACTCTTATGTACATAATCAACAAAATTTAATGTCAACGAAAATTAATGATTTTACAGTATACAGGTCAAGATATAAACAGTGCTATGCATGCATGTGAAACAGGATGAATACAAAAGCTACATCAGGATGAAAACGATGCATGAAAAGCCACTGCCTCACAAAAACTTGATACAGATGAAATCCTCATTCAGCGAGCAGAGGATGCAATCAGTGAAATCGTGGAAGATGAAAAGACTGAAGGCTTTCAAGGTACAATGAGAAGCTCTCATAAGACTCTGTCACATGTTATTTCTGACTTCTTTTAAGGTTACAAGTAATTTGAAATAAATCTTCATAGTATAGTCTTATAAGTATGACATATTGCAACTGAAAATAAGCAGTAAGGAAAAAAAGAGCTGACTGTAACCATTCTACTGCAAATTAGTTGCCAACCTTAACTTAAACGAAACTTTTCTAAGTTCAAAAGGGGCCATTATTTATTAATGATTTCAGTCACGAGTTCATTGTTTTTTCTGTTATTAATATGATCATGTTGCAATTTGAAATTAGCGATTAGGAAAATAGTAAGAATCAATCTGACTCTATTCATAAGGTACTTCACACATATTGCAAGCTGAAAGGCAAACTATACTGAACATGTAATTATAAAGTTTAGCCACATTTTTTTTTCATTAATGCACAGTACAATTTAGTAAATCAACTTCCGTTTGCACACATGCATAAAAAAAATGATGTTTTTTTTTTAATAGAAATAAAAAGTACAACAAAAAATTTTTTAGTCATTAAAATAAATACAGAATGAATGAAAGTCTACAACAAAAAAGGAATACAAAGTAAATGTGTAGAAACATGTCATGCAATTGTATGTTAAGTTTTATATTGCCACCAGAGCTTGTTTGATCACTTCAAATATCACTCCCATGATATGTTACCAAGGGTTTGAACAAAACATGAAAATACAGAAATAAATAGGGTACAAACAAGATTTAATAATGCAAGCAGTTGCTGATGATGGTCATGAGATGGGACAAGATGCGAGTATGTCAGTAAGTACAGTTAATGATGAGGTCACACAGTCTGATGAACATCTACATGATCCAGGCACTCTCACAAGCAGTCATGACACCACAATGGCAGATGGGGGCTACAACAAGCATGTGATCCCTGGTGCATGTGCGTGACAGTCTCGTGCCACCGGGACAGCAGTACCTGCTCAAGTTCCTGGATCTTGTTGCGGAGGTTTTTCAATGTGGTGTTATTCTCGGCCTCGCGGAGCCGTACCATGATGAGCTCCTCCTGAAGTCCCTGTATGACCACGTGGGCTTCACCCTCGTCAAGGCTTGATGCCGAGTTGATACTGTCCGTCTGGAGAGACACTCATGTCACTATAGAGCTCCATAAGTGCCTAATGGCTCTCTCTCTCTTTCCCCCTTTCTTTCTCTCTCTCAAATATAGTTCTCTCTCTTTGTAGCTCTCCATTTCATTCTCTTTCTCTTATTTGTGCCCCTCCTTTCTCTCTTCTGAACTCAAGATCAATTTCTCATTCTCTATAATTTCTCTTTCTCTTTCTTTTAGCTCTTCACATCATATCTCTTTCTTTCTCAACATTATTGCTGAATATACAGGAATTAATTATTTAGTAGGAATTTGAATAAAAGATATCAACCTTCAACTGTACAGGTTAAAACATGTTTCTATATAAGTACAGTCAACCACCTCCTCCTCAGTACTGGCTAAACCCAGACCTGCTTGTGTTTTACTCTGCTTCATTAAAATTGCAGCAGCATCAGTATGTTTACCAAATTACATCTAAGCTGTTGAACACCGTATGTTTCCATAATAAGTTTTCACTTGTACATAAAACAACTGCTTTCTCTTAATTAGCCAGCCTTGCTTTTCTCCACAAGAAGATCTCATTGAGTACAGAAAGCATTTTTAATCATTTAATTTGTCTACATTCAATGTTGATTTACACTTCAGGTAGGCTTTAAATAAGAAATAAATTTTTAATTATTGAGTAGCAATGCATTAAGTAGCACTTGAATTTGACAAAATCTCTTATGCAAGTGTCAATCACACTACAAAGTTCAAACATATCAATTATGTAACTTTTTCCTCCACATCAAAGTCTTTACACAGCAATAATTCATCCATCTCCTCAGTATATATTCTAGACTCAGAACCAAGAAGAGCATTTTTTCTATGTGATGTTTAACTAAATCTGTAAATATTTCTGTGACCATAATTGCATTTCGTAATACAGTGAACTCTCTTTACAATGGCATTCATTTTAACAGCATCCTCTTTATAACAGCAGTAGTCTTGAAAGTAAAAGAGCATAATCATTCTATGTCTTTATTCTTTACAATTGCAATTTCTTTATAACAGCAAAATTCACGAAACAAACTCTGCAGTTGTAAAGAGAGTTGACTGTAATTACCAAATGAGCCAACTGAGACAGCCAAGAAAAACTAAAATATCATCGAAAGGGATGAATACCATGTTAAATAGCATTTACACAATATGAAACAAGAAACATGTCAAATGATGTGAAACCAGGTTTTCAAGTGTTGCCCCAGGCAAACAAAACTATTTTATATAACAGTGACCTTGACCAACCTTTCTGAAATGAGGAAATGAAAAATCTATTTTTAGTAACAGTGACCTTGACCCTATCATCCTGAGAATCAGTCCCAATCTTCCTCTTCCAATAAGGTATCTACCATCCAAATATGAAAACCTCATCTCTTTTTAAAAGGAGATATTCAACAGAAACTTTATCCGACCACACGCACACCAATGACGCACCCTGGAGTACATGAGGACTTCACTTTTTTGAAGCGGGAGTATAATTAGTGTTACTAATATGTAGCAATTACAAAATCCAATTAACAGAAAATAATTATACTTATATAATTATAACTGCAGTCTGAGGTGCAGCTATGCCAGGAGGATGCCATCTCTATACAGATCTTAGATTGGATGAGTGACCCTGTGTCAATACCGGTATTCCACAATCCATCACCGGCCAGCTAGACAGCCGGGAATTTAACAACACACAGTCCTATCATTATTCAACTGATATCTAAGATTTCTGCGAGACAGACTGAATCTCAAATAATGTGCACCAACCTCCAGGCAAGTGAAGGATGAGAAAGGAAAGCTCAGATGGAACAGGGACATTTCTAGAGGTAGAAACAGCTTTATCAAACCATCACTATGGACCTGAAATCTAATTTCACAGGAAAACTGTTTAGCTAGCGGCTGATTTTTTCCATTTCAAAAATCTGTGAAATTGAATCATACAAATATGAGGGATGTTCACCATACAAGAATCACATAGCTAGACACCATATCCAAGATAGAGATTTGTAACACTACAAAATTCAAATAAAAATAAACCTCACAAAAAAGAAACTCCCTCAACACACTCAAAACCATGATTAAAACTCATAATAATATCAATTTCAATAAATATACACTTGTTTCTGTGAATTTCATCTCTTAAATACTTATTTAAACTTAAAATATCAAACAATATCTGAATGTTAGCCGGGCACCACACCCTATCTGCATCACACAACACCTGGTTCCCACAACCTACCCGCTCTTTAATGTCCCCCAAAAGGGACTGGGCCTCCTTCAAGTTTTTCTGTGATTCTGCACACTTCTGCTTGGTGAGGGACAGTTCATTCTTGAGGGCGTATGTCTCCTCGGCTTCCTGGGCCCGTGTCAACTGATACTGGATCAGCCGGTCTGCCAGCGACGCTGACTCCTGATTGGTGAAAATATAGGCAATGAAAATGACATCATAGCTTGAGTATGACATCAAAATTTGAAAACCAATATGTACCAACTCAAAGGTTTTTTTTTTTTTTAATAAAAAGGAATTCCTAAAAATGGTATGTGATAGGACATGACTCACAATGCATTTGCTTCCTATTCAATCCCTACCAAGGGTATAAAAATAATGCCAATATAATTGACATATTACCTTCTCATCAAAATCAAACGTGACTTGCCTATGAAACTACAATAATGCAAGAACATTCAAACAATAAATATAGTATCAGGCCTACAACTAAAATGAAACCTCCCAATAAGAATACAATTCAACAAGAAAAACGGGAATGATGATACAAGTGTTCCAAGATTATTGATTTAACTAAAGATAAATTTACTATCCCAGACAACTATATTAGTTTCTCTTTAAAGATGAAAGTTAATGAGAATATTTACTTTCTTATACGTATGCAAGTAGCATTGGTTTTCACTGCAGGATGGAAGGGTGAAATTTTAAAATTAAATATACAGCCTTGTTTAATGACCACTCTTCTTGTACGCCTGGCATTTAAAGATAACATTGGGAAACAAAATGATTTAAATCAGGTTTTGATGGACATATTTAAGACAGAAGTTTTATGGTCATAATTAAGTATGGAACCAGATGCACCTAGACAGGGATTTGAACCCTGTACCCATGGCAATAGGGGAGAGTGTTGAGTTGAGCTTTAATATTGTGATCCGGGTCTGCTCTGTTTCACAAGGTATTTTGAAATGTGTCTCTACAAGGTTAATGTTTACATCATTTTTCAATGTATCTATAATAAAATATCATGTTACCATGGTAACAGTGAACTGGTACCAAACACTAGCACTAAGTACAGGTCTAATCCAAGAAACATTTGAGAATGATCATTATAACCTGTCAGAACTTGCTTCTCTATTGTTGTTCATTCATTTTTTAAACAGAAATAACAATAAAATCAATTGTTCAATCAATACCAACAGCAGCTATCAATCTGTCCTATTCTATTGCAATCTGGTACTTACCTTTTCTAGATTGTCGATCCTCTGGCGCAGCAGTCGGTTCTCTGTCCGCAGCCTCTGTGTAGGAGAATGCATGCTCATTACTAAACGTCAGTTGCCTCAATTACACAGTAAATATCAAGAGTGGTGACACCTTACACAGTGTCATCAATACATTACACACAAATATAATCCAATACACACATAAAACTTCAACCGTAAATCCCTTCTCCAAACTTGTGCATCACCATCTCAATAAAATCACCATCTCAAAACAAGGCCATCCTTTCTGATCAGTCCTATTTCTTCCTCCAACACATCATACTCAAATAAAGCGTGTACACATTTCTTCTTGCTTCTGATTGACAAATTAAAAAAATCCATGAGCATTCTTTATTATCATTCAAACACAAGACAGTCAACAAGATAGCAACTTAATGAATATTCATTAGGAAACATTATGAATATTCAATGGATAAGACACTTCAAATTTACCAAATATATATGTCAGAAATGGAATTAAAATGATACACATAAACAGGATTCTTTGTCCCTGAGTACATACAATCACAGTACCATCTAAAGAGATTAAAACTGTTCATTCCAAGATTGTTTTCTTCATCTGTCACAAAACTCCATATAGCAAATTCAAAACATTTCAAACACACACACACACACACCTGAGTTGAACGCGCTTACAACAGTCGTCCAATGATCAGCTTCTATTTTGGAAAACACTGGTGTTACGTAATACCTCTCTTCAACACAACCAAAACATCCAACAATCTGACATAAAATCTTCTACACAATTAAATTACTGTTCAATTAAAATCACGCCCTAACGCCCCTCTAGCCGACAATCTGAAAGCTGATAACGGCTGGAGAACCATTACAACACATGAAGCATCCAAATATGGGCATTGTGTGTACATGCTGCACTGCACACAAGAGGTTTTTAATTCCTCCCCGTTCAATAACAATCAATGAAATACCCGTTAAGTGTATCATAGGATAACGGGCAAAAGGTACACACACTTACTGCGATCAATTGAAACACCGACTAAGCAAAACAATCACGCCAATTAATGTGGATGCTGCACCCACTCATATACTTAACACAACAAGTTTCTGGTGTCAACCTGACACTGTTATTCTCAACTGCATGTCATCATAAATTGTAAAATACAACGGAGAAGGAATGCTTCAGTATTGGTTTCAGGACCTTGAGATTACAACAAACTTTGGAATATTTATGTTAACATGTTGCCAAAAGAAGTTTCATCAATAAACCTCCTACTATAACATCCAACAGAAGAAACCTGACAAATCATTTCAGATACTTTCAGTTTTATTCAATCCTGTAATTCTTCAGGGAAATGTGGTTTGCTCAAGGGTTTTCAAATGTCTCGCAAAATTCAAAACGCAAATCTTTTCAATGAAGGACAAGTAAATGTCCTTGCATTTAAAAATCTGACAATATTTCCATCACTGGAGCCAGAAGTAAGGTAGATGACAGACTTCCTGTTACAGCCAATATGGACAAAACTTCACTGATTAAATATAAATAAACTTTTATTCATCCAATGTCTACCAATCTCTATTGTATTGTCAGCTGAATGAATTATTTCTCAATATTGTCTACCCAAAATGTTTTTTTAATTCTGAAGAAAGATATACACATGTTCATTCAAACACAAGGTAAAATGATAAATATTAATTTCTTTCCCATTGATTATAACATTTCCATTAAATTTGTTAATTAAAACAATGATTATAACATTTCCATTAAATTTATTAATTAAAACATAAAACCTGTCAGACTATCAATTAACTGAAAACTGAACTGCCACAAAAGATATTCCATGCCTCAGTTTAAACTAGCTTACATATTTTACATTGATTGAGAGTTCTAATAACATATGCTAATCCCTCTTGTTGGTTCCTGGGTTGGACCAGTACTTTGCGCTTGAAAAGGTCATGGAAAACCCTTGCCCTTGGCGGTGTTCAAACATACAACCTTCAGATTCGTAGTCCAGTACAATACAGCTGGGCCATGGCCCCCTTTTATGACCATCCCTCCACAAAAGAATCTATTACAACAGGATGCTACAGGGTCAACAAAAGCAAGACAAAGAAATTCTTAGACCCCCCCCACCCAATATTTGAGCTCCTGCATCTATTAAAAGCACAATAAAGCATGAATATGAAGAATACAAAAACACCATTACTTACCCTGAGTTCTATTTGATCCTCGTTTTCCTTGCTTTTTAATGCTGTGTACTCCTTCTCTAATCTGAAAATAGACAGAAATAGGAATATTTGAATTTATATATTATATAGTTACAGTCCTAATAGTGCTCACTTAATTTGTCACTCTGGAAAAGTACTATACTAAAAATATATATACATATACATTTTGTTTGTTTGTCTTTAACATCCCACCAACAGTATTTCAGTCATTTGGAGATGATGTCAACTTGAGACAGATACAGTTCTGCCACACTGCAGTATCACGCCGTAGACATGTGGCATGATACCACACCCAGTCACAATAACACCCGGCCAACCAGTCTGGGAACTACCCTTATATCCTAAGCACCAAGCAAGGGAGCTATACCATTTTTTATGGCTTTGGTATGTTGCAGCCGGGGATTGAACCCACAACCTCCTGATTCCGGGGCGGATACTCTAACCACTCTGCCATCAGGACCGGTACTTACATTTTTTAGTCATTAATTTTCATTTATTGTTTTACCCATAAATATTCACCCCACAAAAAATCTATCATTTTGTAGACCTCTTATTTTCTAAAATATGACTTTATAAAATGAATATATGACTAACAAAATTCTTTCAGTAGAAATTCAATGATTTAACAGTATGCATAGTAAAGTAAACAGATATATTGTCACAATAGTTTAACAGTTCACACCTGGAGATGAAAAAAAAAGAGAACAATTTGAATCAATAATACGCAGATAAATTCTTACAAAATGATAATTTATTAAGTTTTGCTTTAACAAGAAATCAATTAGTGCAGATAAAAGGTCATGCAGTTTCCAGAGTGCAGTCAGAAGTTGCAATGTTTCCATGTGGATTAACACTGTTCCAGATAATGTGCTTATACACCAGTCTGGTTTATTAATATTTCATTCAATCAATGGCAAAATGAACTATATACTGCCTCTATTCCACACCAGTATGGAAGCACACCAGTATGGAAGCCCTATCTCTCTGTGTGAAGCCTATAAACATGTGACATTCTCTGTATGACCTGTAAAAAAACACCAAATCTTCTCCTTTAAATTATTTATGTTCATGATTACCAGTGCAGATCCATTAGGACATTGTTTGAAGGTGTAAATCATGGCATCACATTGTAATTAACTGTCTTGTAATTATCATGACACAATTAAGTAGAAGGATTACAAACGATGATTAATACCCCTGCAATCCACTGTGTTTTCATGTAATGCGTGTGTAGGAAGGAATGGGACTTGCTGGGACAGGCTTCATATTATTATATAGGCCCCATCTATGTAAAGTTGGGTCTTCATATTATTATATAGGTCCCATCTATGTAAAGTTGGGGTATCAAAATGATCATTGGTATTATAACATTATGAACCTGACATTGTGTCTCATAAATGACCTACATTATACTGCTGATTGAACTTATAAATTAAATTTGAATTAATTTCTCTATACCTTAACATTAAAGGTTGAAACATGTTGACATGATCCTATTTTAGCCCTTTATCTAATGAATATTCATGTATAAATTAATATTAATTTACTGAACATTAAATGGTATATGAAACAATGACTTTTTCTTTTTGCCATGCACACTGTGTAGAATCTGAGCTTCAAATATTGTATGAGCAAACAGAGCAGACCCTCAAAGGAGCTGTCTGGTATGGGTCTGCATACTCTGTTTGCCAATGCATCAAAATGAGATGATAAGAGGTACAGGATTTAAGTATCATTGTTTTCAAGCCTATGAAATTCTTATAGTCTGCATAGCAACTGAAATTTCATTTGATTAATGTTCCAATTTTACTGCTGCTTCTTTCATTATATATTTCAATGACATATAAATTAATTTCTTTCTAGTGAATTTAAAAGCTATTATTTTGATTTTTTATCTCTTAGAATGTTTGAATTCATCTCTTTCAAATGATTCCAATGCTCATGTCTGCACAAGATAATGTATCAACTATACCTTGGAATGTACATAACTCTACATTAGGGAAGCTTATGAAGGAAAATCTTGCAGAGCTGGGTTTGAACCCACATCTGCTCAATGTCAAGTCCAGTGATCCATCATACACCAGGACACAGTGTACAGTTAATCAGATAACTGAATCAGTGAACCATAACAAAACTGTCGCCAAGTGATTGTCATAAAATAAAAGTTCATCACTCAGGGCAGGACACTATCTTAAACTGCCATCAGTGAGGGCTTGGGGTGGAGTTGAACTGTCCACAGTGTTGCATTGTGGGTAGATATATAGAGATCAGATAAAGCAACAGTAAAACAATTAAGCTAATGGGATCACATAACCATTGGTACAATAACACAGTATTGAATTATGACAACTCATGTTTGACATTTATTATCTTTATTAATGACAATGACAAATTAAATTATCTATCCTAATGTTTGGACTATTTCTTTGTGATACCTTTAACACCAATAAGTGAAATAATACTACAAGCTATAATTTTTTTTTTTTTTTTTAACCCTAACACACTAAATTTCTTGATTGGACTTGTCTTTTCTTCATTTGGACTGTACCATTAGCTGTTTATGGGGATGATTTCTGAAAAATTACTTGACTGAATAGTGAACACTACAGACTGTGATCAGACTGCAGGAATGTGCAGGCTGATCTTGGTCTGCAAAAAAAAAAGGCAGTCACAAATGCCCATAGCATTGTAAGGCTTAACAGATTGCAGAGAGCATATATTGATTATCCCAAATATTTGACAGGAGATGAATTTGAATTTACATTTTTCCACTTCATATTAATTTTATTAACTGATATTACATGGAATTTTCTTCTTTTCTTTTTTTTTGGTTAAAAAAAAAATCAAAATTAATTTTATGTTTCTAAGTTATAAGAAAAACACTGTCTAGGACCATCTGATTGACCGTGGAGATGCCGTGCCTTAAGTCATAAGACATGACTGTAGATGCAAGGTTTGTGTGTTTAAATCCCATTTATGGAGAATTTTCATGGCCTTCTCAAGTGCAAAGTACTAGTCCAAACCAAGAACCACCAAGAAGGATTAATATAAGTTGTGAGAACTTGTTTCCCAACATAAAAAGAAATAAATTTAAACTTAATATGTGTAGAAACTTAGTTTTATAAATACTACACTATTTGATTATGAATAGGCTATGTGTGTCTGAGGGATTCCAAAATCCACAAAAACTGACAATTTCAAATTCTATGCTAGTATGGGTACCTAGCTCCTTTAAATAGTTGTCAAAGAAATAATTGATAAAGGAATCAATGAGGATCATTCTCCGAGTGAGGCAGTTTAAGTATAAAGATTGGCCACATTTCAGAGACTGCTGTGCACACAGGACTTGAGATTTCCCCGTTGCAGTACACTATTGCATATGCTCCCCCTCGACAGAGAGCGGCCGGTCCTATTGATCGAATTTATGTCTACATGGCCCCAACATCCGCCGCCGCTACATATTTATCAATGTCTAATCAATATAATTGTTTCACTTCCAACACTTCACCATTCTGCATGATTTACAGCCCAAACTGCCAGTCTTAGACTGAGAAATCACACAGATTTACATAACTACTGCCTTGTGGTGTCTATCAATTATACTTCCTGACTTGTTTTGATCGTTATATAAACAACTGTTGATATGACACACTTTTTCAGAAGAAATAACATGCTACCCATCATGCTCACCACTTCAAATTGTTGTATGACTTAACCCTTACAGTGCTGTGTGTAAATGTGACTGCCTTTGGGACAAAGAGAAACCAAGATCAGCCTGCACATCCATTTGCACTTTTTGCTCTTCAGGTAATAAATTTTCAGCAAGAATCCCCATCAACAACAAATAAACAGACATGTTCCAATTAAGAAATTCAGCATGGTAAGGGTTATGAGAGTTAAGCTGTTTTCTACTTTGATAAAAAAAAAAAAAATCATATTGTCAGTTTGGTTAAGAGTATATTCTATTGGTGTTGTCTAACAGACATCTCTAATATTTACGTAAACATTAGAAAGGAACATTGATAGATTAACCTGTCTTTATACTAATTATACTAATTTCCTTGTCACATCCCATGTGAAAGTGACTGAAACATCCCCACTTTGCAGTTCATAGCTAGTATAAAAACTACCATAAAAAAATTATGTATGTATCATATACAATTTCAGTCCCCATGCATCATATCACCAGTACACAGAAACAAAATATCTTCAATATCAGAGCAGAGGTGTCATTTTTACATAAAAATATGTTTTACGCACGTCTTAAATTCTCGAAAATTTGTTTAATTTACTGTAAAGACATTCTATCTCCAATTTCGTGTTTTTCATCATCTTATCTTAAAGAAAAATCTGCGATATATACAGGCCTATTAAAATACTATACATACCTATAAACATTTTATGTCAATATTTTACATACCTCTATATTACCAGCATTTTACACTTACATAACCAGACATACTATATTAACTCTATTTTTCTCTTGTAATAGCACCTCAGCCATTTTACGCAGTGTCAAAATGTAAAATGACAGATGTTTTTGAAATACGAAACATTTTATGGAAACCAAATAATGTAACAAAACTTTCATGTAAATATATTTATGTCAAGATAATTTGCAATATTATTAGTAAATGATTTTTGTGACAAGATAATTGTTAACTTTTACATTCGGAAGTAAAACTACCATTAAACATATACTCTCCCTTCATTATAGCCATTAAAAAGTACAGGTATGTTTTTATGAACAGGGTGTATACAAGCTGACTTGACTTCTTACATGTTTGTCCAAGTGGCCGCCACATTCTGATATTCAGCCAACTATGTCAACTATGTGTTCCACTGTAAACATCTCACCTCCTTCAAATAATATTGGGCTGATAAAATTGAATAAATGCATGACTTGACTTAAGATAAATACATATGACTTGGGGGTTTGTTGAGATGTACTTCTGATTTTCCTCTCTAACCTATCTTATGCCATCATCCCATCTATAACAAGCGTATAATGTTTAATAAAACACTTCAGGACATTTCCAGTTAAATTCTGATAAGAGAAATATTGAGTTTAAACATCCTACAGATAGTTTTTCTGTTAGACATAAAGTAAAACACATAAAGGCCTTCAATTGTTCATAGGCTTCATGATAGACTTCCTTCAGGATAATTTCAGTCTAATTTTACTCCCTGTTCTCAGACTCAGGTAAGTATGGATCAGTGCTCATTCTCAATTCTGGTATTTATAAGTACAGGAACTGTAACGGCTCTCAATTCTTGTAGGTACAATTTCAGTAACAGTTTTCATTTGGTCAGCAAACGGTATTTGTGACTTTGATAAGTACAAGCTGAATTATCTTTCTCCTCTCTTGTACTGTTCTTAACTCTTGTAAGTACAGACAACTTACTGTTTGTTACTCTTGTAAGTACAGACAACTTACTGTTTGTTTCTCTTGTAAGTACAGACAACTTACTGTTTGTTACTCTTGTAAGTACAGACAATTACTGTTCATAACTCTTGTAAGTACAGACAACTTACTGTTTGTTACTCTTGTAAGTACATTTATCACTGAGGTTTTAACTCTTGTAAGTACACTTACTGTTCTCGACTCTGGTAAGTACAGATATAGCTTTGGTCATCATCATCTTCTCCACAGTCCACAAAATCCATTTGTGCCTGGTGTACCCCGGTAACTATGGCGATGAGTCGCTACTGTGTCAAACACCACCCACCTCTCTCCAGCCATTGGAGCCAGAGTTCTGGGTCACCACCACAGAGACTTTTCTGTACTTGGATTTATCTCAACTATCCACAGCACATTCAATGATACCCCAATATCATTTAACTATCCATGCAATATTGTAAATCCCCCTTTTCACAAATATTCATAAAACATTAGAATTTATTTCTTTTTTCTCAACTTATCCACAAAACACTGTTTATGTCCTCTCAAATATCCATAGAACACTCTGTAATTTCCTTTTATTTTTCACATCATCCTTTTCACATTCTCATTTTTATAATGAAATTGCTAACTCTCCATCTGCCCAAATATCGCAATACGGTAGTTTCTGTTTACATGTCAGTTCTGGACTCCTTTATATCAGAACCCTCTACAATATCACACAATGTGTCCATATCTTATCAAGGGCTCCTTTTTTTTCTTAATGTTTGATTTATTTCCAAGTCCTCATGTATGTTTGAGCTTTGTGGTACTCCACTACCTCCAAAGGATGTCATTGAAATTCACTATTAGTCAAACAAAATAACTCCGTAAGTATCTCAAATTAATTTTGTATCAGCTGAAAACTGACACCCAACCGTGTCTTAGATCTTGCAATATGATGCACTCTACTCATGTCACTTGAGGACATCCTGGTGATCCTATTCAGCAGAAACTGCTACCATCTGACCCTAATTAAGGAGACATAATTGGTCATGTTCTCACCATGTATTCCATACGGACATGAAACACAAGGCAGGATATGCTGTATCAAGTGAGACGCACGCATGCCACAGCGACCACAGGTAAATATTGAACAACCTGACACAAAATGAACCAAACAAATAAAATCCAACATGAATGTGATTAAATCAAGCGTTTCTTGGTTTCTAAATAAGGTTTCACATCAATGCCATCCAATCTTTTAATTAACGCATCAGACAAATTTGAACCCAAACAAGAAATTAAAGATTTATAAATTTTGCCCATTTCACTGGGATAAATCTTCTGAATTTCTGAAACCTTAGAAAAACCTCTGTAATTAGTTTTTTTTCCAACAATATACATTTTTAGTCTCCTTATAATAAGTAGTCCATATTTAATTACATTAATTGGTAGGAAAAAACAATAACAATTCTTCTCTATGGCAAAAACAACTCCAGCATACAGTGGTATCTGTAAACAAGTAAAATCCTACTGCCCTCAGCTAGAATTGAACTCAAGACCTTCAGACTATATGAGCCACATACACTCTATCATGTCCCAACCAAACCTCTATGACAAGGAAGTACAAGTGCCATTTTATACCTGGACTACATCTGTTTTAACAAACATTATCACGTTAGATAGAGGGTGAAAAAACAACACAACTTTGGTAACTCTTTGTCCATTGTAAGCCTTGCTTGGAAAAATAACCTTTCACCAGATTTGTTAATATTTTCACTGTTCATAAACAATGTATGGATAAGACAATATTGATGGAAGACATGATAGGTCTAAAAGTAACTTGTAAACTGAACGTTACTTCATGGATTTATGATAATGCATGGATTTGTATCTGCATGAATAAGAGGTTAAAGAAACCTTAAACTTTCTTTGTTAAATCCCTGCTGACAGAAGACCTGTGACTTAACAAAGAAGCACCTGAACCTGACTACCTGGCGACCAATTATCTACCTAATGTACCAATTAGCATCAGCATCCTCTGACATTTGACCCCTGTATTTAGATAGCACCACCAGCCCAACCCCCGCCAGGTGGAGGGCATGTGACCCTGACTACATCTGACATTGCAGTTGACAGTAACCTCCTCCCATCTGTCAGGAGAACTCATATAAGACACCTGGTTATGAAACACTGACAAACATGTATCACACATTCTGTTTAGTTCTATGCATATTCCTTCACTTTGTGATATTTTTTGTTTGTTTATTGGATTTAACGTCCCACAGACAGTATTTCAGTCATTTGGTTATGATGTCTACTTGAGACAGATATAGTGCTGCTACACTGCAGTATCACACTGTAGACATGTAGTCCACATTTGTGTACCCGTAATTTGTGATATCGTTCTACTTTCGATTTGGCGATATCCCCCTACGGCAGAGGCGAGACACCCAATACAAAAAATAGCATGTCACGCTGAGCGGCTCATTGATGGGACTATGTAGACATGTAGCATGAAAGCACACCCAGTCACATTATCCTGACACCGGGCCAACCAATGCTGGAACTACCCTTATATGCTGAGCCCTAAGCAAGGGTGCTATACAAGTACCATTTTTTTACTACTTTTGGTATGTCGTGGCTGGGGATCAAACCCACGACCTCCCACTTCCAGATATTTTTTTAGTACAGGCATAGTGACGCTTTGCCCTTTGTCAAATGATATCACAAAGAAATGTAATGATCATAGGACTAACATTTAATTGTCTATACTGTCTAATTGTATCAAACATAACATCATTACATCTTGAGTCTCAGCCACCTTTCACACAAATCAAAAAACTGTTCACAATTTGTCTTATCAGCTGTCAAAAAATTAAGTTTGCATTCAAAAACAGTATATCTACAGTAATTAACTATAAATAAACCAAAGTCCATCCCCATAAAAAACAAACAAACAAACCCAATCAATCAAACAAATGAACCTGATTGACCTTTGTGTCACTTGCAGTATGATTCAGCTTCATACTTGTTACATCTTTTGTTGCAATGTCATCTATCACTCTTATCCATGCACAAGGTTTATCCAAATATGTGTACATATCAAGAAAGCTAGGAATACCAGCAATCCACTGTCTTACAAATACCCTGTTCCCACTTCATGTCAAATGGAAAGACACTTAAACATCTCTGTAGCCAGAGAGTAAGAAATGTTGTAATTCTACATCCTCCAAAATGTTCTTTATTTGCCTTTTAACATCTGCACATTTATAAAATGCATTAAAATCAAAGTACTGTAGGTATTAGATACTAAAGTATTTTCTCCTTATATGTCAAAACACCACTCCGAGTAAATACACTCTATTCCATTTCCTTTAAAAGCAAAACAATGAAACTACAGATTTTGCAAGAATAATTTCTCTTTAAACTGCAAGATGAGCACATGAAAGGAATACAATGACACCAATGAAAAACAATGTTCTGAAATAACCTAATGCAGCTTAAAAATAGCTATGCTCTATACTTAATATGATAAAATATAAGCTTAGACATGTGTGACCATCTATCTAATCCACTCTGACATTTTATGGCAGTGACAAAACTTGAAGATTAAAGGTCCCCAACATGCACAAACATTCTGCCTAAGTAACCTTCTGTCTAATTTACCATTTCCATAAATACTGTTTTCTGAAAATAATTCTGCAAATGAAATTAACCCTCCAACAAATCAATCTAAAACTGAAAACAGCTTTAACAGCAACAGATTCTCTTGATAGACCTGGGTCTGCATTGCATAGCCAAAATGTTTCAAAACAATTCAAAAAGCATTTCACAATGAAATAATAGTAAAAATCATCGAAATGTTTGAAAATGTTTCAACTATGTAGCATAATGTACCCTTGAAGAAACTTTGAAATCCAGAGATAGCCTGAGTGTCAATGTACCACTATCTAAACCTATCTCCACAACACTAATGTCTTTATATGGCACAAGTCTCATCTGCAACCACTGCCCTGTAAGGCATACCTGGAATACTTCCCTCCCACTTCCAATACCCCCAACACATCAGCATTATTAATCCCAGGTCGAATCCCCCATCTGTTGACATGGAATGAATTCACACACAATGCCCAAAACATTCCTTATACTGATTATCATTCTCATGCATTCATATTCTTATACCATATTGAAGGCTTTGTGCAAAATCATGCTAACTGCATATATAAAGAAAGAAGCAGTTACATTAGTTTTGAACCAAGCACTTAACCCTTTCCCTCATAGAGAAAACCATGAAAAGACCTATGCGAACAGCATAAAACCAGATCAGCCTGCGAGTAACTCGCAGGCTGATCAGGTTTTATGCTGTTCGCTGCTCCTCAGTGGTCTGGAAATGAGGACTTTGTAATTAAATATGGTAAGGTTTAACTGTGTTTTTCTGCAGATCAGGCTTTATGTGGTACCTATTGAGGGCGTCAAAAGGAGTATATATGAGGGAAAGGGTTAATATGCAATTCCACAGCTGTTCTTAGTGAGTATTATTAAACTGTCATTTGGAACTAAATCACTAAAAACATTAGTAGAAAAAAAACTTGTTTTTTTGTTGCAATTTATGACGCATGCATACACAAATATATATATATCATTATGTCATTTATATGGAATATAAATTCTACCAGAGCTTCATCAATGAAAAAAAAAAAGAAAAGAAAAATACCCACAACACAGGTGGGCCTCTTATAACCCTTGCAGACTTATTAGATTTATATCGTGTCAACTTATCAAAAAGATGGAAATCACAATCCAACACTATGAATCCAGATCAGATAGCTGGATTCGGTCTCAGACTGGACCAAAATGGTATCAAATACACCAGAATGACACCGGTCAAACTGTACATCCATGATTGAAATAAGGGGTTAGAATCCAGCTACACATCAAAACACGACTGTCCACGAGCCCAACAAGCTATGTCCCACCCACCCTCCACCTACACTGTTATCAGTTGGTACTGAGACACAGTTCTGTCTCATTTAACAGTTTAACAGCTCCATAATACTGTTCTCATCTCATCAGAACATCTCCCCACAATTTTTACAGGCCATCTGATGACAGTGCTTGATTCACTTGGATAACCTCATCCTTTATGGTTTTATGTCTCCACACGATTATTCGAGTGAATGAACACCGAACATAGATTAAATTTTCCGTATTGAAACCCAATCCTGGCATCTATGGTCGAATGATAACTTGTACCTACATTAAGGACCATGGTATGATATACCTTTTATAAAATATCATCTTGATATAAATATATCATTAATTCTTTCTAGGCTTCAGTATTTACACTGATACATCGCAGTTAACCTAACAATTAACACAGAAATCACAGTGACACAATTTTACGCCCAAGCAAATAATCAGCTGCCTGTCAAACATCTTCCATACCCTTCATGACGAATGACCTCTTTCTTACGGCCTTTTCATACCAAAAATTCCTCACTTAAATATTTACATAAGAAAAGTTGCCCGAATTAATCGGAGAGTTCATTATACACCTATAAGCCAGCAATTTGCACAAGGCACCTAATGGTGATAAAAATCCCCTAGTTGAAACACTTGGTCCTCACACTAAGGTGTCACTAAAGGCTACACCTTCCCTTCTGGTCCAATGTTGTCCCACTTGCGTGGACTACATGTCGAGATATTCATGTACCATGTGTGTACTGGCAAACATTCATGGCCTTACAAGCATACTTCTTCTTTCATCAGGTCTCACTGAACAAACTAATGTATGGTCAAACCTCAGTCCTGAACGGTTAAGGTAAAATCTTGACACAGAATGGACAAAGACCAAAGCAAGTAATGACAGGAAAAAGGGAGTCTTCATTGTTGAAATGAATAGCACTCAAGTCAGTTTACAAAGCCATCTTTATGTGTGTATGTTTACTTTTGAAAACGGAGGAGGAGGAAGATCACAAGGCTCATGTCAAGGACTTACAAGGGTTAGACAAGATCCTAGAGATTTGTTTAATTGGGTTTCTAACACACCAATGACAGTATTACAGTCATTTAATGATTGAGGAACTTTACATGAGAAAGTTTTCGTGGTGCCACACTGCAATATTACATTACAGACAAGTGGCATGATACCACACTCAGTCACATTATCCTGACCTGTTACCAGTCCTGGAACTACCCTTATATGTTGAGAGCCCAGCAAGTGATCTACACCAGATACCATTTTTTACTACTTTAGCAGAGTCTGAAGAATGTATATTTACCCAGTTCAATGTGATGACCATAATGATCCAATTAAAGAAACAAAACTTTTGTAATTTGACTAACAAACATGTTAAACTATCAAATCAAATGTTGTCAATTAAAAATTTACACTGACCTCTCAACCTCAAATTGACCTCAGTATCAAATTAAAAACTCACATTGGTCAATGGCAAATGCCAAGCTAATGCTTTTCACCCTTCTTGTGACAGAACATATCTGTAACATTTCCAAACCAATTAAAGGATTGAGCCCTTCACAAGGAGAGACCAGACAAGTAGCTGGATTAACTTTTGGAACTTCAAAACTCTATGGTAAACATCACGGAGGGTACAGACCACTCCACCTCCTGCGAATTGACCACTTGGATTACCTGTACAGTCCTCAGCATGGTACGGGCTAAACCTTTCTGATAGGTATCCCCACCATACAGCCAGGTCACGTATCATTATAATGACCTTATGTAACCAATATTCTGGGTCACATGGTTTTTCTCTGGTTGGGTGCGGGCCGACAAGACATGAAGTCTTGCCGCAAGACTGTGGTGACCTCTGGTGGACACAACCATCGGAACAAAAATGACGCTGATTTGGTTAAAATCTCACTGTTAAAACTGAATCTTAATTTACAAAAGTTTTCTTATAATTTTTTTTTTTTTTTTAAACAGGAACTGTGGATCCAAAGGTTGTGGGTTTCGAACATGACTTTCCCAAGAACAAAGAAGTGGTCCAACCCAGGAACTGTTGAGGGGGATTAATATAAGTTGTAAGAACTTGTTTTCCCGATCAATGCGTAAATAGATTAAGTTTTAACAAAGTCTGAAGCTTTGATCTGTACTCTCTGTGATATCATGGTGACATCAGGCTGATGAGTCTTGTGATTGTCCCCACCATGTTTCCCTGGTGTTTATCTTGTTTACCTGGTATGCTGAGCTCATTATGGACAATCTGAGATAAGACCCTGTCTAAAGCAGGTTAATGAGACCACACAGATTCAATACTTTATCTGATTTTAACCCTGGATAGCAATTAAGTGAAATTCTATGGCATGTGAAATTGTTACATTTAGACATGTCCCTTGAAAAATACTAGTGTCTGATATATGGATTGAACTCTTTATTATATCATACTGAATATGAGCAAAAGTATTTTAACTGCTACCTTATTTATATTTGGTTACCATAGTTTACACCAAGCTTATTAACCTTAACCACCCTAAATTTCTTAATTGGACTTGTCCCTCCTTCATTTTGGACAGTACCATAGTTGTTTATGAGGGTGCTTGCTGCCTGATTGACTGAATAGCAAACTGTACAGACAATGATCAGACTGCATGGAAGTGCAGGCTGATCTTAGTGTGCACTGGTCGTAAGGCAGTCACAAGTGCCCAAGCATTGTTTTAGGGTTAACTCTGACTTTACTCTCCCATAATTATCTTCAATATAAAGTTCATGCCCATCCTTTGCATCTACTGTTGTTGGTGGTCTAAGATAACCAGTAAAGTTCATATATAAAACATGGCTTAAATGCATGTTGGAAACCAAAAATCAATTTAAGACATTCAGATAGAAATTCTAGCTTTGAAATGAAATGAAATGAGAATAGCCAGCAACAGCTACAAGTCAGATTATCCCTGGCATGCCTGCAGAATTCTCAACCTTTATTATGAAACAGGGCTGTTGTATATGATACATTACGGGTCAGTATGACACTAAGTTCAGTAAGTTAATAGGAAACACCAATTACTTTATAGTTCCAATCAAACATGACTTCCCATCTACCTTAAATGTTTCTTTTGAAGTCCAAGTGATATACTATTAATTGAAAAATCTTGCCAATTACCCGGTTTATTCTCCCTCGGAAATCCATCAAAATTCAGTCATTTGGCACATTTCCATATGAATCTAAACCTTTTCTTTTTTACAATTATTCCTTACAAAGTGTTCATGTCCTGAACAGAAAAAGGAAACACTGTCATCCTCAAGAAACGTCAGGCATCAAATTTCTCCACCCCTATCTCAAAACCTCTCAGTGGATAATTTACATACTGTCACAACCAGTGTCCTTCCAAAGCTGTAAATCTGCCAACTCAGCTCAACTTTCATTCATAGAGTACACTGACCAAAACTTGCCAAACAGGTGGTTGTCATTTAACCCTATACCTCATACAGACATGTTTTGACACACTGGCAAACAGAACAGACCCAGATCACACAGCTCCTTTCAGGAGCAGTTTGATCAAGGTCTCCTCTGTTTGCTCATACAATATTGTAGCTCAGATTTGACACAGTCTGCACAAGAAAGAAAATCCATTATTTAATACACCATTTAAAGTTCAGTTAATTAAAATCCAACAGGTCATACATTCGAACATGAATATGTATGAGGTAAAAGGTTAATGATCTGGGTCGAATTCCATCAACAATACTTAGCTCTAAATAAAACTTAACCCTTTTCCTCCTATAGACTCATTTCGACGCACTCAATAGGTACCACATAAAGCAGAAAACCACAGTTAAACCTTACCAAATTTAATTACAAAATCCTCATTTCCATACCACTGGGGAGCAGCGAACAGCATAAAACCTGATCAGCCTGCGTGTTACTCGCAGGCTGATCTGGTTTTATGTTGTTCGCATAGGTCTTTTCATGGTTTCCTCTATGAGGGAAAGGGTTAAACACTTAAGGGCGAATTTTATTAGTCTTGTTTCTCCAATAAAATAACCAAATATTTCATTTCTTAACAGTCATTGGTAGTGATTAAGTTAATAATTCATTTCAACATAGTCATTTACTTGAATATTTTACAAAGCAGTAATGGTAGAATGTGCATCTACCTAGTTTAAGAATTTAAGTATTACTTAGCGCTAAGTATTGTTGGCAGAAGCCAGCTCCAAAGTTTTTATGTATTCTATTTCAACTCATTCAGCCTACATAATAATGTAAAGATGAACAGTACCTGAAATTTCCAAAACATTATGCCTTATTCCAGCAATCTTAATTAGTGCTAAGCAATACTTAACCCTTTCCCTCATAGAGGACACCATGAAAAGACCTATGCGAACAGCATAAAACCAGATCAGCCTGCGAGTAACTCACAGGCTGATCAGGTTTTATGCTGTTTGCTGCTCCTCAGTGGTATGGAAATGAGGATTTTGTAATTAAATTTGGTAAGGTTTAACTGTGGTTTTCTGCAGATCAGGCTTTATGTGATACCTTTTGAGGGCGTCAAAATGAGTCTATATGAGGGAAAGGGTTAAAATACCATTCATGTTCTAGAGGATACCAAAATGTGTTCAATTCTTCACAAATATTGTTAGTCTGGTGTGCGTTCAGTTAAGGCTCTTGTTAGCAAACAACAGCTGATATTTGCAATTTGGTACCTTGCTTACATCAATTTCTTTTCACAGTGATAAAACAGAAGTGCAACTGCTCACATTAGCAACTGTTAGAATCACTGAACACATGGCAGACCTGTAATTACTTATGTCAACTTAACATTTTGCAAAATTAATCAGGTGGAAAGTTTTAACTTTAAATTACTTAAACTTGAAACTTCTCTAAGTATTTTTTGTGGAATTCAAGCAAAGTCAACCCCTTTTTCGTTATTTGAACCGAAATCAGAAAAAAACTAACTACATCACAGTTTGGTCTACGGTTCTTTCTTGAATGAACAGTTGTTTTTGTAAGGTTTGTGATATATCAAAATCGAGACCAAATCAATATCAATATCATCAAGCAAATCAACAGAATCCCCCTCTACCTTCTCTACAAAGTTGTCTAAAATAAATTCCATCAACCAAAACATCCTTTAAATTGATTTATCCTCGTTTATCTAGGACAGATTCTTAAATTCATAGAATCCACAACGGCAAAGATTCCTTTCTAAACCTTACACAATGATCAGTGGCATCGAGATGTTTATATCATAACTTGATCATGGTTTTACTCTTCATTCTTGATACCAGTAGCAAACAGCATTACACTCTCACTTAAGATTGATTTACTGAATATGCAGTGTAATGCCGCTATTTTGCGTTGACCAATGTATCGTGATTGATCTATGGACCCCAAAAATAAATCACGTTATTTCCATTTGCATGAAATCCTTTACCAATTTATGACTTAATATTTATTTACTGAACCTTAAATGGTAATTATGTAATACTGAATTTTTCTTTGTCATGCAGACTGTGTTGAATCTGTGCTACAATATTATATGAGCAAACAGAGGAAACCCTGATCAGACAGCTCCTGGAAGGAGAAGGTTCCAGGAGCTGTCTGACCTGGGTCTGACTTATTTAACCAATCCTTTCATCAAAATTAAAATGTCCTAAGTTCAATAGTCACACAATTTCATATAAAATCTTCCAGTATTCAAAATTCACATTTAACTTTAATCTTTTTAACAGCCTTTTGGTTAACATTTATCAGAAATGAATGTAGAGTAACTCCAGCACTGTGTCTTTATCTGATTTATCTGAATTGTCCGTTCAGACCATATTAAGAAGAAGTGATGTCAGATGGGAACGTCATAAAAACATGCTACGTTGCATGTGTTAATGCGACACTTAACAATAAACGACACGATAAGACCACATATTAATAACTTCACTACCATCACACTCAAACTCTCCTGTAAAGTCCCTTGCTGAAAGTAAAACCTTAGAGACCGTCACCCCTACCTCACATTTTGTGTCCAGCTACATTATCACAAACCGATCACCAACTTAACAAAATAATCAACATTTAACCATGCCCTGTAATCTTTCCTTTCCCTATCTCACCCCTCCAATACCTTTACAAACACAGAGACTTTCCTTGACCCCCTTGGGAATGACGAACATTTCACTTGATCGTGTGGTCAGGCTTTCCACAGGCACCTGACTTCCTCCCCTATCTATAATTAAGTCCATATAAGGTACAATGAAGATTCAATTAAATCCCATCCCCTGGGAGAGGGTTACACTGACCGTGGGCCGTAGACCATCGTAAACGTTTGTGTTTCCATGTACCCATCAATTGTAAAGGTGTAAATAAAACTGAAGTGACTTTTAATGACCAAGTTTGTACCAAGTATTGGGGGATGAAAGGCTGGGTAGATGAGCTATTAGGGCCCAGGTGTCTTCATGTTACCTGGTTACCTGCACTGAGGTAAGCCCCCTGTAATAAATGACCGTTGTTTGTACCCTGGTCACCGGGGATCCAATATTGTGGTTATTTCATTGAACAATCCAACACTAACATTATTTTCAAGACTGAAATAATCTTCTTTTTTCAAGTTACCTCCCAAAATATTACCAAAATGCTCAAGATGATGATGCTTAACCCTTTGCCTCATGAATATTCATATATTAATTTATGACTTGATTAATACATGTATTTATTGAGCTTCAAATGGTAATTAATGAAACATGGATTTTTCCAAGCTGAGTAGCCTGTGTAGAATCAATGCTAAAATATTGTATGAGCAAAAGAGAAGGCCCTGATCTAACAGCTTCTACAGGATCTGTCTGACCTTGGTCTTCTCTGTTTGCCGTCTGAATGTTAAAAGGATTAAGAAACATGTGTACAGCAGAAAACATATGGAATTATAAAAGACTATTTTAAGAGTAAGGCTTTATGAAAAACCACCTACTTTGGATCCATTGTTACATCATGTAATCTTATCTCTACATCCGATAAAATGACCGTAAAATATTCTCCTGATAAATCCAAGTCGAAAAAAAAACCCAGAGACCCCCACGCGAACAAGAATACAAATGATTAAAAGTCAAGCAAGGCGAAACCTTATAAATCCAAATAAAGCAATCAAAGAAAGCTCTTATCAAAACACTGACATCACAGAGCCTCTTAAAGCCCAATGTTATGAAAACTTCATATAAATGGAGTGATAATCTCAAGCTGATCCTACCGAAATCTAGTCTTCATAAAAACCTCTAACAGTGGGAATAATAGGCAATGAAAAGCTTATCTTTTGATGACAGGGGTTAAAGGTTTCTTGCATAGAGGCTCCAGTATGTCCGCAAACAAATCAATTTATGTCACACACTTTTTGATTAAACTTTTGCTCAAGCTTGTAACAGAGGTACTATAGCTGAAATTGTTGATTATAAAAGGTAGAGGTGTGAAAAATAGCATATTTATATTCTATTGTGAAAATATAGAAGTTGAATATCATTTGCAAATACTGTGGAATATGAACAGCAAATAAAATTTATTTGCTGATGAAATGATTTAAATATCTGATTATAAAATGATTTTGAAGTCCTGAATATCACTGTATGCAATAAATACATCAAATAAATCACAATGAACTTATCAAAGGTAAGGAATTTTCTAAATACATCAGAAATATTATGTTTATACCTATATCATTATGAGCTATTTACAAGGTCCTGGATACAATTCCAAAATAAGATACTAAAAATTGTAAGAAAATTGAAAGTTAAACACATCTTCTTATTAATAATTCTGATTGTAGAAATCTTAAAACTGACCAGTCCTATGACTTTTTATGACCCTGTAAATACAATTTGTTTTTCTTCTTTGGGTTTCACACCTCACCACCAGCATTAACCCTTTCCCCCATAGAGACTCATTTTGACGCACTCAATAGGTACCACATAAAGCCTGATATGCAGAAAACCACAGTTAAACCTTACCAAATTTAATTATAAAGTCCTCATTTCCAGAGAGTTACTCGCAGGCTGATCTGGTTTCATGTTGTTCGCATAGGTCTTTTCATGGTTTCCTCTATGAGGGAAAGGGTTAAAGTAATTTTGGGGACTTTGTCTGCATGAGACATTTGTAGAGCTGCGACACTACCATATGACACTGTTAATGACAAGTTTGTATGCTATCACATTGCTAGACACTGGGAAAACCCAGCATGGAACTACCCTTAGGCATTGGGCACCAAGCAAGGGAGAATTACCAGTACAATTTTTTACCAACTTTGGTAGGGCCAGGGAGCAAACCTGCAAACCTGATTAGCTGAATTTAATTTGTCCATAATTATGCAATGTTACCATCCACTATTTAAGTTTCCATATGGCATAAAAGCTGTATTTCAAGTTTGTGGAAATTGGTGTTCTACAAGGATGAGTTCAAGAAATTTTTAGTCTTTCTGTGTTTTGACTGGATTATACACAGGATCCTGAGGTTCTTCTGCATCCTTTCAAGTTATCTATATGGGTAGGATCCGAATAATATCACCAGAAAAAATATGAAACATTTATACTCCAGCCAGTTTTGAACTTTAACCCTTTCCCTCATAGAGGACACCATGAAAAGACCTATGCGAACAACATAAAACCAGATCAGCCTGTGAGTAACTTGCAGGCTGATCAGGTTTTATGCTGTTCGCTGCTCCTCAGTGGTCTGGAAATGAGGACTTTATAGTTAAATTTGGTAAGGTTTAACTGTGGTTTTCTGCAGATCAGGCTTTATGTGGTACCTATTGAGTGCGTCAAAATGAGTCTATATGAGGGAAAGGGTTAAACCTTTACTTCAGGAGTATTATACTGCGCTGTTGAAAAACAGGGTTAAAGAAGATCATGAGTTGAAACTCTTCTCATTAGAGACAAAAAAGTTGCATAAATTGTGATGGTATGTTTTATGTTTCAACATGTTACTGATAACATGAAAATACTTGGTATGTTAATTTGAAAACTTATGTTAATTCATTACTGCCAGTTTTAATACTTTGTTGGCTTAAAAAACATAATTTTACACATAAAGTATTCAAATAATTTCAATACTTTCACTGAAGAATAAAAACAAACATAAATTTTAATTTCAATTAGACTTGTACTTCAGACTTGATGTCACCGAGGTGATCACAGCCCCTGTTGAATATAAAATGTCACAGTATGACATTCATTTGAACCATCCATCACTACCCATGACATTTTGTCAAAGAAATTGAATACACATAACACTCCTTATGAATAAACATAGCCTCCAACTGTCTTATTTGCATACTGTCATAAATTTGATTATCAAGTTAGGACTTAAAGGATATTCGGATAATTTGTCAGCAAGATGGATATGAGTGAATCTTAACCATATTAAGGATACCCCACTGAATGTAATGCAAATTCTACATATTTGGCTAAAAAAATCAACAGCCAAATAGTTAAACTGATTGACCCTGACCACTTTAACCCTTTCCCTCATAGAGGACACCATGAAAAGACCTATGCGAACAGCATAAAACCAGATCAGCCTGCCAATAACTCGCAGGCTGATCAGGTTTTATGCTGTTCACTGCTCCTCAGTGGTCTGGAAATGAGGATTTTGTAATTAAATTTGGTAAGGTTTAACTGTGGTTTTCTGCAGATCAGGCTTTATGTGATACCTACTGAGTGTGTCAAAATGAGTCTATATGAGGGAAAGGGTTAAGTGCAGAGTAAGAGAAACAGATAAAACTTACATAGTCTCTGAGATTGGAGACTGTAGAGATCAGAGAGAGGAAAACACAATAATTAGAACTGATGATAGAACTCCAGTGATAGAAGTAACAACTAGCAATCTGAAGCTAGTGAGATTCGATCCCTTCTCAGGGGGCCAGACTTTTTCAAGACCCTACATGGCACAAAGTACTGGTCCAACCAAAGAACCATCATGGAGGATTAAGGTCCCAATCAACATAACAGAAATAAGTTTAAATCTGAAACTCCTAAAGGGTGCAACAGCATCAATTCTCCACCACGGCCAGACAGAGGTGTCCAGGCCATCACCCCTCGTCTGACCAGTCATTATCATTACAATGGGTGTGTCCACATGACACAGACCTGCTCATTACCTGTACAGGTATCTCCTGTCACCCCAGGGACACACACATGTACACACAAGTATGCAGGGTCACAACTCTTTATATGACATCATCTTATACAATCCTGTGGCTAACAGTGTAGAGATACTTTTTTGTGTAGCTCTTGTTTTATAACCCTTAGATAATGTCATCAAGACTGTGTATGACTGCAGCCAAGAAGTTTCAATCTGTAAACTTTATAGCAGGACACAAAAGTCACAATGCCCCAAAGAGCCAGGCTCCAGTTACTAAAAACAATTCAAGGTTGCAGAACACTGAACTAATTCTGCATGGCCAGGGATCAAACAAATAACTACTTTACTCAGGTTATGCATCCTGTTCAGATGTTGTAGTTTACACTCTCCCTAGCAGCTATAACCAAGTCATAAAGAATACATTGTACCATCAGATGTTTTTTTTTTCTTTTTCTTCTGTTTACATATGAACTTTCTTGTCTTTTTATGTTGCTTTCGACACAACTTTGACAAAACATGTTAATCCTTCTCAATGGGTTTATGGGTTGGATCAGTACTTTGTGCCTGAATAGGTCATAAAAGATTCAAAACTTTCCAACAGGGTTCAAACCTACAACCCAAGGATCCATCCATGAACCACTTTCACAGCTACCAATGAACCATATATATAGCCCTTCTTTCATTTTTCCCTTACCAATCAGATCCAGAACTAAACTGAACCCTATAAATCATAAACTTTTTACTCAGTGACAACCAGTCAGCATGACCATAAATACACACACATTTATTAAAGACCTGCTACACCTGTCCAGTACACACTAGCAGAATGTACACAATGTAACACCAGTATCCTCCCAACCTTCAACACCACCATCAACATCTAAAGATTCATCTGTCATAAATCCATCACAGCCTGACAGTCAAACATTCATTTTTCTTTTACACTATAAAAATATCCAACTGAAAATGTATCTTGGAATGAAAATACAATACCATTTCCGAATCAATTACAGGTATTACTGTGCTGAAACCATAGAAACAAGTCTGAACTTAACTCTGCATTTTTACATATTAACAAACACAAGAGACCCAAATCAGACAGCTCAGCTCAGGGTTTCTTCTGTTTGCTCTTATAGCTTATATTCTACACTGTTTTCATGTTAAAGAAAAATTCATTGTTTCAAATACCATTCTAAAGTTCAATAATTTCATAGTCAAAAGTCGTAAATTTGTACATGAATATTTGAGATAAATGGTAAAAGCGTTATTTTTGTACCACTTCCAGACAAGATATTTAGATACAAGCCAGAAATTAGTGCAATTACTGATTTCTATATGATAATCACATTTATATACTGAATGCTTTTTACATTAAATATTGTGAATATTTATCCAAAAGTACTTAATATGAATCACCCTGTTAGATTTGCAAAAAAAATAACCCATGGAAATTTAAAACTAACCCAAGGTTGTCTTTCAGATAAAGCTGTGATACTGAAGAACAAGGTTCTGCATGAAATGAAATATAGCAAGCAGCTGATGTAATCACACACATCAGTATGATGCATACATCCTTGAAAAAATCAATGCCAGTCCAAACCTTTGCAATAAATCATGTTAGCAAACAAAATGCTACTTGAAATAAAAAAAACAATAACAAAAAAATAAACTACACAAACTGAATCAGTTCCAGATAAAACACACATAACCAATCCCTGTTAAAATAAAGTTCCAACAAGTAAACAAGATGTATATGAAGTCCTTGTTAATCTATACCAGAATAAATATCCAAAAGTGTGGAATGAATCACGGAGGGTTTAAATGCCGTTACATGCCCTCGCTCCAGGTGACACTTCCTGCATCCATGTCACACAACTATCGCCTTGTCACTTCACTCCATACCACCTTTACGACCAGATACACTCGTTAACCATCGCTTCACGCACCGTGACAACTATAAATTCATGGGCTAACGAAACCTACCAATTCAAAAATACTTATCAAATTCTTCCCGACAAGAAAATTGGAATAATTTGAAAGATGCTATCACTTGTTAAAAGAAATTTACATCCAATGATTTTCGTTACGAGATGATGATTTAAAAACCTGAGGTGTCACCGGGTAAAAACCCGCACAACAAAAGATACAGCTGACAGATGTACACATCCAACCCTTACTGATCTCCTGACATGAAGAGCTCTTCAAAGGGGGATAACTTAAACAGTCTCAGCAGGAAACCATAGTAACAAGTTGGAAATTGGGAAAATATTACACAATTCAGAACTATCATCGTAACTAATCTTGTGTCACGTGTGACAAAATTCTAATAATGTGTTAATCCCCCAACACGTACCTCCATTTCACAAAGAGTATTAAACTTTTCAAAAAAGCGAGAAAACGATCTGTCATTTAAGATGATGATAATACCCTAAAATTTACCTATGGTACTCCAGGACATGGAAAAAAAGTTTGTAGTTTTATAACGATGATACAGCATTTACTTTCAAGATGTCACCTGATACATACTTCTTATGTAATCCATGTCATCAAAGTGGGGTCATCCTACATTAAAGGAAAGAGAATATTTCAAAATGTAATTTATACCTACTTACAGTGAAGTACTATCATAGTTATTGCAAATTCATTTCTGAAAGGTGGAGAAAAGTATTCATACATTGTCATTGATAAATGATGACCTGTCTTTACCATACAAAATACAGGTAATAAAATATGCATGATATGGAATTAAATGTTGTTTGCTGAATTCTTTACCATTTTTCAAAGTCATAATAATCCTCTGTAAATATTTGCAAACAAATTGTATAAGAAAGATTCACACATGATAAATATGTGTCATGGTTTTTGAGTTTTATTTACTTCTGAAAATACTAGCAAGATTTTAGTAATTTTGGAGAGATTGTCTAATTGAGAAAGACATACCACTACCACATTGCAGCATTATGCTGTGGGCAAGTGGCATGATACCACTTATCACAGTGGACATTGGGCATGATACCACACCCAGTCTTGTACCAGGATGCTTCAGAAAAAAATGACAGTATTAACAATGGGAGATACCAATTATGCCAACTAAATATATATTTCTTTTAATAACCTTGACCTGAAAATGACCATGAACTGTTAATGACCTTGACTTATTGCAACTAGGGTCAGAACAATTGTTTCATTACCCCTTACATGAAGATTCTCATGACCGAACTGAGAATCATCTGATGTATACATCTAATTCCTTAGCTTTCCATGCTAATAATGCAATCTGTACTGAAACTTCGTTTTACAAATTGAAATATTTGTCATCCCTTTCAAATTTGAAGAAAACATTTCAGATTTTCCCACACTTCAATTAAAAGTCAATCTGAACTGATCTCAAATCAACATGTTTTAATTTTCTCCTGCACATACTACCACCAAATCTGAGCATGGTTACAGTTATCAGTTCACACATGTAAACGTTCAATTTCACTTGCATTGCAGATTTTAATTTGTGCTGAAAAGCTACTTTGCTTTCAATTATGATTCAAATTAGCCCACTTTATCAATTCTGTACAAGCTCCCCTCCTCTATTACAAATTTCAGGTTTAATATAACAAATTCCCGATAAACATGATAGAATTTGAACAAATTTCCCTGTATTACAAATCTTCAAACAGGTATGGCAAAATCTATGGCAAAGAGTCACCATAGGCCTCATAGATATTCATCTACAAATATATTATTTGACGGATCTTTAAACAGTATATGAAACAATTCACTTTTCTTCGCTGTGCAGACTCTATAATATTGTATGAGCAAACAGCCTGAAGTTGTCTCCTGGAAGGAGACAGATATAGTGCTGCCTCACTGTGATACCATGCCATAGACATGCGGCATGCTACCACTCCCAGGTCACATTATCCTGACACTGGGCCAACCAGTCCTGGTACTACCCTCTGGTGAAGCACCTAGCAAGAAATACAACACAAGTCACTGGACCAACCTGACTACTGGAACTAGCCTTAAATGCTGAATGCCATGCACTGAGCGAGATATATCATTTTCAGATGTATCATTTTTAATCACTTATGAAACTGCAGCTTGGGACTGAACCCACAACCTTCAAGTTACAGGGCAGATGCTTTAACCACTGGGCCATGATCCTGCCAAACTATAATGTATAACTATAACTAAAATGTTTTCCATTAGACATAAAAGAATAAGTATCTGAGTACAGTTCCTGAATTACATGCACAAAATAAGAAGAGCAACAAACTAACTAAATCTTCTTGTAGACCAGCCTTATTTCATCATTGCAAAACCTTACCACTTCTCATAACCACAGTATTACTTACTTCATTAGCAACCAATGAAAACAAACACCTTGACAAGTCTATGCTGCAAAAACATTCACTACACAAGGATGCTTTTGTTCACATGTACCACACACTGCACGGAAACTAGCAAAAAAATAACCCAGGTAACAGATGAACATTACAAAACATGTATCAGATGACCACATCAAATATATATGCCTTCATGTATTTCCTTGCATTATTTTTTTGGTCTTTTTTTCTATCAATATTTGTAACACCCTAGTCTTAATTCTAAATCAATATTTTTCATGATGATGATGATAAGGAAAATAATGATGATGATGACCATGACGATGATAATGATGATGATAATTAGGAGAAATTATTTTTACGATTTATATTTACATGGATATTGAAAAGCGTGTTATGCAATTACCTATTCAGATATATCATAATGATTCAATAATATCACAATTCCTTATCCCTAACCCAGTATTTATGGTGTTCTTTTAAAACATTCATTATCGCATAAATTCAACTTCATTTGAAATAACTTAAAATTTCACATTTGAAACAATATAACATTTGTATCCATGTATATAAAGTCTGATGATAATCTGTTAAGCAGTACGACTGTGAAATATAATGGAGATTTTTTAAAACCTTCAAAATCCAAATGGATTCAACATATATGGAAAATAATTATAAAATTGTGCTCACTAATCTTAAGGAAATAAGCAAGGATGATATGGAAAAATTTCAAATTTTAAAAAAATAACTTCAGATTTACCTTGAATAATCATTAACACAATTATTAATGACACTACTTTTTATTTACATTTTTTCTCACGTAGCGTCACAAGCCAACCAACAAAGCAGAGACTTACCTACACATAATTACAACAGCAACTAAAAATAATAAATATAATCTTGAATTCTGAATAAAATATGCTTACTCTGAAAACTTCTTCACTTTTCATAAGACTTGAGTATTATCAGGTATAAGAACATGTAATTTATCAGTCTTCTATGAGGCTTGGTTTGACAGAAAATAAAATGCAAAAGGAGAATTTAGTACATCTCTCTCCCATGTGTTTCTTATTTATTTCAATAACAATTCAAAAATCTATACAATTTCAACTACAAAGGAAGATTTCCAAAGACACTAATATCAATTCCATCTTACAATTATTTCAACACCTTTGAGATATACCACAACGTCCTTCTAACAATGTTTTCTAGTAACTTAAATATATCCATAGCAATGGCTATTAGAAGGAAATATTCAATATCCAAATGAACATTCAGAATGCAGCCCATTCCCTGTTGAATTTCAAATCACAACTTAATCCATTTTTTCACTCTGATGTATCACATTCAAAATCATTTTACATATAAATATCACACATGTTCAAAATCAATGTAAAATCCAGAAATGCAAAGCGTGTTATATTAAAACAGGTCCATTTATAAACTACACAAAGTAATTAAAAAAAAAAAAAACAACTGATAGAAACTGAAAACCACCAACCTTGAATGAAACATGTTAGCTGCTGGATGTATACATGAGATGATTAAATTATGAAATGAAGGGATCTAGGGAGTAAGCCAGCCAGCCCCCAAATGATCAAAATCTACCCCCCTTCCGGTAACCCAATCTAGCATGAATGTCAGACTTGATTCCAAGCAAGGTTTACCTTGACTACTTACTGGATTTGCAATCATAATTAAGTACAACCGGAGGTGTTATATATTGATTTAATTTCCTGCAAACTTTCCCTGCAATGTTTAACATGCAGTTTATATAACAGGTACATTGCCAATGAGGATGATTCAGTAAAGACATTAAGGAAACCTGGCTGTTAATTTCATGATTCAAACCAGTGTTAATTTCATGATGAGCTGCTGTTGAGGTTGGGAAACCCTAATTAGCACTAATAGATTATAATTATGCAAGTGTCTCACCTGGATTTTCTTGTTTTTCAGCCCTTCATCACTCAGTCCTGCCAATTTTTCACAAGTTAAACCATTCTAAATCCAGATCAGACTAAAAGGTGTTACCACTCGGAAAAGGTTTTATCCCTTTATTATTTATGTACAAACTTATGACTTGATGTACATTACTTGACTGAACTTTTAATAGTATCTGAAACAATAAATCTTTCTTTGCCATGCAGACTTTGTAGAATCTTAGCTTATAAACTGTATGAGCAAACAGAGGAGTCCCTGATCAGACAGCTAGCTTCTGGAAGGAGCTGTTTGATCTGGAATGCTATGTTGCCAAATGTGTCAAAATGAGTGTATAATAAATTGAAAGGATAAAGTGATACGGTAATGAGGTATATAGGCAGACAGTATAAAACTTGATCAGTCGGTAAGCTACAATTAAGCTGATCTGTTTTTATACTGGCTGTTATGTTTATATTTCTCATGTGGTAAAGGGTTAACCTGCAGGATACATAATGGGAAAATTATTGGAACACACACACCTTAAAACACACATTTTTTTACCCTATTTTTCCACTATTACCACTTTTCTTTTGATGGGGGTTAAAATTAACCAAATCTTATCGATCATGTGATTTTTTTTCTTTCCTGAAAACATTGTTTTCTATGCTGATTTTATTTAAGTTACTTAGGAATTCACTAAATCTTGAAAAAAAAAGAAAAAAAAAGAAGAAAAATCCACTTCACAAACTCTTATTAACTATATATCTTTGCCATGCACTTCCACTGGACCTCCTCCACCCTGTCAAATGATCCTTACACCAGAATATTCAAATACTGACCTGTGCACTAAAACCTGACCCTGTAGTGACTTAATTGTCTCTGAACCACAACAGAAATGTGATCCATAAAGAACATTAAGGGTTGAAGCCCTGTGTAGCTGGTATAAACCCATTAGCTATAAACCTGCAGCATGGAGAACATGCCATCACCGGCAATGCTCCTTCAGGTCACACAACATTAGGGATGTACACCACTAACTGGGAGTATCAGGGGCCACCCAGGTCCATGTCATCTCGGCCTCGAAGTTCTTGAAAACACTTAAGTATGATCCAGGCCCAAAGTCCTTGAAAAAAACTTAAGTAGGACCCAAAGCTCTTCTGTTCTGTTCTTGAAAATACTCAAGTATGACCTCAAAAACACATACCTTGTTAGTGTGACCCTGTCTCAAGTTGGAAATACTTAAGTGAGACCCAGGCCAAAAGTTCAGGAAAATGCTTAAGATAATCTCACCAAAAGTTTTGGTATAACCAGGCCCAAAATTCTTGAAAATGCCTAAATGTGTACTGAACTACTGCAATTCAAAACTGTTAAAAACACATTTATCATGAAACATATTATGGACATGTTTCACTGTTAGGGGACTACATGTACTGAGAATACAGGATCTGTTAACCCTTTCCCTCATATAGACTCATTTTGACGCTCTCAATAGGTACCACATAAAGCCCGATCTGCAGAAAACCACAGTTAAACCTTACCAAATTTCATTACAAAATCCTCATTTCCAGACCACTGAGGAGCAGCGAACAGCATAAAACCAGATCAGCCTGCAAGTTACTCGTAGGCTGATCTGGTTTTATGCTGTTCGCATAGGTCTTTTCATGGTGTCCTCTATGAGGGAAAGGGTTAAGGAGTCTAATACATATTTATGTTACATGTGTACACTCTTTTACAAAAAATGTAAGCCCCACCCCACCACTGGCTAGGGGCATTTAATAGAGTAATGATGGTGTGATAACTATGAGAAGTAAAGGGATCACTGTAGGGGTTGAAACAAGGGACACTGTGTTAAAACAGGTGTTCAGTGGTACGGTCACATATCCCTGTCTTGGCTTACAGTATAATGGGCATCAGTATCAAGGTTATTAATTAGTCAATGGGGGTAATCACTCTGAATAAGGAACACAAGTACTCTTTAATAGGCTATTAAAAACATATAACTGCCGTGGGGAAAACTGCCATGTTTTACAAGTGTGATGGAGAGGGAAAATTTATTGTTTTCTACATAGCAAAGTATGTTTTCATGAGTAAACTTTATGTCTGATAATAGCAGTATTCATCTGAGTGAGAAACAAATGATCATTTATGTATATAATTATAAAAAACGATTATTCTGTACAAATATAAAGCTAAGAAAAAAAAAAAAAAATGTGAGGATATGAAGAGAAAGAAAACGGGGTGGGAAGAGTCTGTAAGAATGCCATGCTGAATTACAACACAAAATTAAATTAATTTAGGGCTTGGTGCAAAACTATTGTAACTCTTTCTTTATTTATATGTAGCTATAATATATTTGCCCCAAACCCTCGCAAGTTTAATGACGATTAAGATATATAACTGGAATGTAGAAGGTAATTCTTATTGAAAACATTCATAATATATAAGTCATGTATTTGACATATATTACATTTACATTCATCATTTATAATAGTATAAAAACTGAAAAAACCCTAAATACTACAGGAAGTGTATTTATAATACCAGTATTCAGCATGCCTATGTTATATTATGGTAACACATGTTATTGGAAGCTGAAAAACCTTTTCTGTCCTTACTTCAAAGAACCAAACAGCCTAGCTTATTTCAATCAAAAGAGACATTTATTTTGGATGTATAGGACTAAACACAGGGTCCCCCACCCCAATCCAATTATATACCATACAAGGTCCTTTCCCCCTCTATATTTTTCTGTCTCTACTTGAACTTCAGTATCACCTCATATAATGATAGTCCCTACAATGTACCTGTAATAAACAGTTTGACATAAACAGTAATAAAGTCCCCAGGGAGCGGGGTCATCGTCCATCGTACAATAATGGACCAAACACATCTCACCGTGAAATTCAGGTCCTCTTTCATCCGACTCTTCAATACAAGATTTTACTTGACTTAATAGTTTTACAAGTTTTTTGTTTTCTTAGTTTTACCTTCCAACAGATTGTGTTTCAGTCATTTGTTAACCTTGTCTAAGACAGACATTGGGCTGCCCCAATGTGACTGATAAATAGATTGATTCCACTTCCAGTCTCATCAAACTCAAGACTTCCTGCTAGGTGATCAGCCATTTAAGATAAAGACCTACAATCCTACTTAAACAAAGAATAATGTATCAATCATTATTCACGCCTTCTCACATAAAAATTATGTCTATAAAATCAAACACTGTTCACTCATGAGCATTATCAAACCTGTATTTCACAGACCATCTCAAATTGAGATTATCCTCAAACTCAAAATCTTTTAAGACCTAGAATTCCCCCTATTTATTGACCTAAAGAACAGAAATTGTGCATACATGTATGCTCTTAAAGAACATGGTCTTCAATATTTTCTATACAGTGGTAGCCCGTCCAGACACATAGGTTTTCTCCGGTTTCCTCCCACAATAATGACCACATACGCCGCCACTAGAGCCATCGAGGGTGATTAATATAAGTTGTGAGAACTTGTTTCGTAATCGATGTAAAATAAAACAAGTTTAAACATTTTATCTTCTATAGAGAATTTGAGATATATGAGTTTTTGAAATTCCTATTTTGAGATATTTAGAGAAACTTTGGACAGAAACTTGAGAATTCTGAGTTCATGAAAATCTCAATTTGTGGTGTACAATACAAGTGAAACCAACAATTCCCTCACAGATCTTACTCAAACTGTGCTAAGCTGGTCCAGATGGAGTTTGACTTAATCTTTTTCCGCATGAATATTCATGTCCAAATTTATGACTAGATGCATATTAATATACTTACTGGTAACTTTAAAAGATATATGAAACAACAGATATTTCTTTGCTATGCAGACTGTAGAAATTGAGCTGCAATATTGTATGAGCAAACAAAGGAGGCCCAGATCAAAAAGCTCTCCTTTATGAGGTCAAGAGTTAATTACTTGTAACTTTTTGCCAACTCATCTTTTATTTTTCTCATTCTTTACTATTCATCATCATCGTATAACATAGCTATAAATTTCTTTCCTCTTCAGATAGAAACAAGAGTAAAGACTACCAACTAATATACAACTATCTCAGTATCTTTCCCATAGTTGACTGCAAGTTATTAAAGTTACCTTCATAACCTTAATAAGTCACTTTCTTATCAACCTCAAATTATCATAATTGTATTCAACAGTTTAACTTAAGTGCCTCACCACATACCCAAATCTCCATAAAAATACACTTGCTTCCTGTAACAGCACACCAAATTAACAAAATTTGAGCTTTAAGGGAATACCAGTTTTTTTTCTTTTCATCAAATCACCTAAATTTTATCATCATATTACCTAGCTTGATACACCCTTGGAGTGACACTTATTAAAACCCTTAATATAATAACCTGGGTTGAAATCCAGCCTCACTATTAACATGTAAGAGCTGGTAACCAGTGAAAGCCTATACCACATTCACACTGACCTAAATGTGAAGTGTCACATTATACTTCACTGCCTCTAACGACCATATTTGGTAAAACTGATGTAACAGGGTACTGACATAAGCGGAGTCTGTAAGATACTTGTACGAGGTTTGAATAATTCATGTTATGAGGTAGGGTATCAAAGGCCGTATTTTGCCAAATATTTGTTAACTATGCAAAATGACAGCTAAACAGGTATTGCTCTCTTGTAAGATAATATATATGTAGTCAGCTGCTTAATGATATATACATCTCCATCTGCCTCTGAATAAATCAAGTATGGGAGATTGTCGCAAGTCTAAAATATTGGGCTTTAAGTCATGAATTTCTGTTTGTTGGTTTATATGTCTCACCAACAGTATTTTAGTCATTTGGAGATTATACTTGAGACAGATATAGTGCTGCCATAAATTCGAACCATGTCACAGACATGTGGCATGATATCAAACCCAGTCAAATTATCCTGACAGTGGGTTGACCTGTCATGGGACAACCCAGTGTTTATGCTAAGTACCAATAAGGGTCAGCCAGTACTTAATGACTTTGATCAAACCTGCAACCTTCTGCTCACATATTAAATAAAGGGAAATGTAGCACTGCTCAAGTTCAAAATTTAGCTACCAATAATAACTGATATATCCAAACGGTTTTTTTGTTTTTTTTTTTCCTGTAAATAATGATTGACCTTTCACAATGATACTATAACCTAACTATTCAAGTAAGATGAAGAAATAATAAATCTCCCTTTTAGGAGAGAAGGTATTATCTGAGAATTTATGGCTGCTGACTTTTTTAGAATTTATTTTAAGGATTCATATGAAATTCATTCTAAATTTAGATCGTATTTTCAAATATTTTAGGAAAAATAATTAGATTCTGGAAAAAAAATGGTTTTGGGGTTAGTTCGTAAGTTGAAACTAGGGACTTAATAATTGTGCCATACCCTGATAACTGTAAGTATTTGGATGCTCTAAGTATCTTACAAAATATAATCATCTTCATAGCTCCTTATTGTAGACAAAATCATTTTATGACTGAAACATATGGAAAATGTTATCATTCTTGAACTCCAAATCTGTCATATGTTCTAAATAACTTTTTTGCCCATTTAACCCTTTCCCTCATAATAGACTCATTTTGACGCACTCAATAGGTACCACATAAAGCCTGATCTGCAGAAAGCCAAACTCAAACCTTACCAAATTTAATTGTAAAATCCTCATTACCAGACCACCGAGGAGCAGCGAACAGCATAAAACCTGATCAGCCTGCGAGTTACTCGCAGGCTGATCTGGTTTTATGCTGTTCGCATAGGTCTTTTCATGGTATCCTCCATGAGGGAAAGGGTTAAATACTCCGAGTAACTGTGGTATACTGAGCAATACAGACGGTAGTTTATAAATAAGATGAAAGTTTACTATGGTTACTCATGATCACAGTAAGAACAACAGACCCAAATTACGTGGGGCATTTAGACTGAAGAACCAAAATGTAAATACCATCATCACTCTGCTGCTGTGCAAATTCTTTTTATTTTAATTTTGATTTTGAAGCAGGGGATGAATAAAATACATGAGAATTCAGTTGTTGTTTTATTCCCCCAAAGCGTTACCCCACCCACGAGATAAGCCACATCCACTTTTTCCTAAGTAGTAACCTCAAAACCCTCACTATACATCACACTATACTGAAGTTATGAAGATAAGGGGTGAAAAAAACCAAAAATTATATCTTGCCCTTCACAATTTTGAGGTAGTCGAATCAGGAAAAATACAAGAAATGATCTGATTTTTCACTTACCCTGCACTTACATTCAATTGCTATGGTGAGTGAGCAAATTGGATTTTACACCCCGTAACATCAGTCTGTGGCATAAATATCTTATATTAATAACAGTTCAAAATGTGCCACTCACCGTTTAAACTTTTTGGCACTGAAGCGAATAAGGTAGGCTGCGTTGAATATCGCGTCCTCTTCCTGTTCGAACTTGATGGAGATCTCACGCTGGAAGAACTGCAGCATTGCCTCCATGTCCATGGAGAGCAACTGGGTCTGACTAGATTGTAGGATGGCCACCCCGATACGGAATATCACATCCATGCCCTGCAATAAAAAAATATTACTGTTTAATCAAGCAAACATGGAAATTCAAATAAGCATCAATTAACTTTTGAGTACATGTTTTAGTCATTTAGAACATAAAAGGACTGTAACAATAAAGAGTGTCTGAAATGCTTCATTCCTCATAATAATAAATTGCTCTAAATGATATTAAAGCTAAATACACCTATCAGAACTATTGTATAAACAGTTTGCAATTTTTTCTCCAAAGGGAAATAAATATGTTCTGTTTAGCAAGTATCACATTGTATAGATGACTAAGTTACCTCCCCTGTCTTACAAAGCAAATTCCCACCTAATTTCAAACTCGATGTTCATAAATTTAGGATCCAAAGATAGAATTATATACAATTACACCTAAGAACAAAAGTTAACTCAACAGAAGCTTAAAACTGTTCATTATCTGGAGGTGGCTATTAATCAGGCATAAAATTTCTCTTTAAATCCTGTGCTTGGAATACAGTCACAGTTTGGCTGTAAATCAGAGGTGACCATTTATATAAGTGTGACTCCACACACACTAAAAGAAAAAAATGTAAATTATGATGTCTTATATTATTCAGTGGAAATTTAAATGTCATTGATAAAAATTACGGACACTCTAGAAATAGTCTGAATCTTTGCTTCTGAATAATAATACCATCCAGAACATGTTAATATCTTTAGAGAGAGAAATATTTCTGTAAGTAGCATACAGTGGGCAGCGATACAATGACTTACCTCTGATATAAATAAATCCATGACACGACACGCGATCTGACAGGTACGACAGTGGCGAACAGTGTCAGGAACCATGACGATGCATACATGGATGTATGGAAAGACTGACTTTGAAAATGAGTATGTAGGTCAGGCATTAACTCCTGAAATGGAATAAAATAGGTCATGCATAAATGTTTATCTAATTTATTTATATATTCCTGACTTAAATTGTACATCATTTATGGATTTTTTTTTCATATGTAAATGAATTTTCTTCTTGTTTATGAATTACTGGTGATAAATCAACAATTAACTTTCAATTAAGTTTCAAGTATATGATACATGTATTACGCTTGACTTAGTATAACAATACTTTATAAATGTAGGTAGAGGTTGTGTCAAGGAGTTTCAAGTGGTAGATCTGGCCCTGTGTTCTCAAAAAATACTTATGTATGATCTTTGGCTTAAACTTGAATATCTGCTCAACTTTGAGTTAGAGCCTGGGTATGAAATTTGAGCATTGTTCTTGAGAGAATAAAAACTTACTCAAAAGTCATGCTCAAGTTAGAGTGATAAAGTGTGCTCTCAAACACTTTCTCAAGCAAAGTATGAAATTCAATTTAGCTGAGAATATGCCTATAAGATGTTGTAAACACTGTTCATCGTTCAATTTAACCTGAACATGAAAACCATATTTAAGGTTTCACTGTTAAACAAAGATCTTGGTCACCAAAAACATTAACCCTTTGCCTCATACAGTTTTGTTTTGCTGCATTAGGAAACAGAGCAGACCCAGATCAGACTGGAAGGAGTTGTCTGATCTGGGTTCATACAATATTGTCATATTATCATACATATTGTAGTCCAAAGTTTTCATAGTCGGCATGACAAAATAATCATTGTTTCAAATACCATTTAATAAATGTCCTGTAATGATATCATTATGTCATAAATTTGTACATGAATATTCATGAGGTGAAGGGTCAGTTTGTTAACTATCTCATATAATAACTACAAAGTCCAGTATAACCCTTTCCCTCATATAGACTCATTTTGATGCCCTCAATAGGTATCACATAAAGCCTGATCTGCAGAAAACCACAGTTAAACCTTACCAAATTTAGTTACAAAATCCTCATTTCCAGACCACTGAGGAGCAGCGAACAGCATAAAACCTGATCAGCCTGCGAGTTACTCGCAGGCTGATCTGGTTTTATGCTGTTCGCATAGGTCTTTTCATGGTGTCCTCTATAAGGGGAAAGGGTTAACAAGGTGTAACCAAGGTTTGGATGTTATAAGAACCAGCATTATAATAGACCTGCACTGTACTGCCAAACAGTTGCTAACCACTTAACCACCACCGCTCCCCTGGTCTCACCTGTATTAAACATTCCAGTTTGTACATGCATAAGCCCAGCTCAGCCATGCTTGGTTTAAATATTTCTCTGAGACGATAATCCTGCATCAATTTAACTAATACTGCAAACGCCTCCTCCTCTGGCATCTGTAATAGAAAAATACATCATCAAATCTGTCCACCTTAGCATTCAAAGTCTCATATCAATAGATAAATGCTACAAAAAAGACTTTGGTAGTTCAAATCAGTTAAAATTTGTTCCAATCACAATCTGTTATATTTCAGATTTTGACTGATTCTGTTTTCTATCAAAAGGGAGGCATCTCACATATATAAAGTTTAATAGATAGCTAACATGTATATTTGTCCTACAAAAAGGGAGAAAACTCACTTATATATTGTTTAATAATGGAGGTAAGTATCATGTGTGCAGTTGTTCTATAAACAAGAGCTGTCAGAGGACAGCACGCTCGACTATTCAAAATGCTTGTCGGTAAATCAAATGAAATCTATTTCAATTCTTGCCCTTCATAGTAATAGTAAAAAAATGATATACCTTGATAGTCTGATACCCCTTGATATATTTATGATGTCTAAAATCAATCCCATGCCTAGTTACTGAGACATAAGCACAATAACACTGTGCATGTAAAACTTAAACCAAAAATCCAAGTTAGAAAAGAGCCATAATTTGCATCAGTCCAAAAGTTATCCTCCTGTTTTCTGATGCCCTTGAAGACACACCTTAACTTTCTAGTCAATTCCACAAGCAATTTCTGAGATATAAGCTGGATAGTAGCTTGAATGCAAAAATTTAACCATAATTCTAAGTTAAAAGGGGGTCATAATTTTTAATTTATTCCATCAAGTGTTATCTTCCTTTATAGTATGATACCCCTAAACATATTAAAGATGTTTCAAATCAATTCCATGCTTGGACTCTGAGATATAAGCATGAAAGTACCTTGCATGCAAAACTTTATCCAAAATTTTTAAGTTAAAAAAGGGGCCATAACTTGTAATATATTCCATCAAAAGTTATCTACCATGAAAGTATGATACCCCTAAATGTATTAAAGATGTTTCAAATCAATCCCATGCCTGGATACTGAGATATTAGCATGAAAGTACTTTGCATGCCAAACTTTAACCAAAATTTCTAAGTTAAAAAGGGGCAATAATTTGTAACAAATTCTATCAAGAGTTATCTACCATGAAAGTATGATACCCCTAAACGTTTTAAAGATGTTTCAAATCAATTCCATGCTTGATACTGAGATATAAGTATGAGAGTATCTTGCATGCAAAACTTTAACCAAAATTTCTAAGTTAAAAAGGAGCCATAATTTGTAATATATTCCATCAAGAGTTATCTACCTTGGTTGTATGATGCCCCTAAACATATTCATAAACTTTCAAGCCAATACCATGAATGGTTATTGAGATACAAACTAGATAGTAGCTTGCACGCAAAACTTTAACCAAATTTTCTATTGCATGCAAAACTTTAACCAAAATTTCTAAGTTAAAAAGGGGCCATATTTCATATTAAATTCAGTCAAGAGTTATCTACTTGGTTGTCTGATGCCCCTGAACATATTTATAAACTTTCAAGTCAATACCATAAATGGTTATTGAGATATAAGGTTGATAGTAACTTGCACGCAAAACTTTAACCAAAAGCTGCAACGCCAACGCCGATGCCAGGGTGACTACAATAGCTCTCATATTCTACGAATAGTCGAGCTAAAAAGGGAAAAATAAATTACTTATGTTTTGTTTATTAAGGGAGATAACCAACATAAATGGTTGTATTCTAGAAAGGGAGACAACTCACCTGCATCAAGAGAAGCCCCACAATGAAGCCACTCCCCTGGCAGTACCCCACCTCTCTGTCATGGAGGGAATATGCCTTTAACATAAAGAGAAATGTTGATAGTAGCTACTAGCCATACTCTAACTCACCAGATAAATACAGTGTGGGGACCGGATTTTTTTAAATTTTATTTCCTTTTCTGTTCTTTTCGTCAGGTAATTAGCTGTTTATATTTCAGAAAATATGAGACTCGTGAAAACACTCCCACAACAAGCGCCAAATATCAGAAAAATGACTGGCTAAGGGGGGCGGGGGTGGCTGTCAAGTTACTCCAATATAATGTAGACTCTCAACTGAAAACAAATACTTCAGTATTGTAGATCTGAAAATAAGTAGACTTTTGATATATAAATCTTTTCAAACACACATAACTGTAAAGCATAATATGTGTTATGCATTTTCATACCACAATTAAACTAGTCACTAGGTTGCCTTTGTTCTACAGTCACGTTTATACACAGTCACCCTACATAGACTTGGTCAAATCAATTGTATTGCAAAGATAATATCTAAATAACGCACACCAATAATACTGTACCTCTTTCTTATGTCTGACCCAATAAATTTGTATTGTACAGTAAAAGGAAATTATAGCTGAATACACGAGTGAAAATTAAACTGACTTCCCTGTCTACATACCTTCATGACATGGAACAAGCTCTCCTGGCCTAGTCCATCTTTCTCCTTGAAGAAATCATGCTCTGGGAAGGTCCGCGCGATGTCCCGTCGGATCATCTTCTCACTTGGCGACTTCTGCTTCAGATACTCGACATACATGTCCTTCATCGGTGATGTGTTGACATCGAGGAGGAGCTGCCAGGCTAGCCCACGGAACGGGTGGGGAATACCACGCCGAACCAATTGCTATAGTGATGGGAAAAAAATAATAACACATTGACAATAAAAAAATGGCAAATCATTTTTCATTTTAATGTAGTACTAAAGTTAACAACCATTTGCTTGAATCTCCTTAGGCAGAATATAATAACAGAATTCTATAATCATATATCATTCTTTTGCCTAAGATTAGTCTAGAATTGCTAAATTTTCTCTAAAAATAAGATTATTATAAGTTTTTCTCTAATTTCAAAGATTTTCTATAAGCTTCAAGAAAAACATTTAAATTTTGGTTTTGAGTTGTAAGTTTATGTCACTGTGATACTTATGTCATATTTTCAAAGTAAGTCTTCTCCGAGTACACTAGAACTATCACTCAAGGTGATTAATCTCCCCTTGTCTTCATGTAAAGAAAGTGTAGGGTGTGACTTGACGTGGCAGGACAAGCATGATTTCTATATAGCCCCCAATATATCTGAAGCAGGGTACCATACTCAGGTCAAGGAAAAATAACAAGTATCAGAATATACTGAAGGTATATCATCAGGTGTTGTTAGTCATCAGCATTTAGCTGAATACACAATATAGCATAGCTCATTGTGCAAACTAATTACTTACTGGATAAAAGAAAACTCATTTTAAGGCTGTAGTCTG
>CM037787.1:57003286-57032155 GCA_021229015.1 Solen grandis | reverse complement strand
GTCAGGTCTGTCTCATTTTTGTATGAACATCGAGAAATAAGAGTTAAAAAGGACTTTACCTACCGCAAACTTTAAGTACAATCCATTGTGTTCTTATATTGGATAATGTACTTACCATCACTTTTGTATTCAAGTTTAAGATGTTTGTTGCAGTGTCGGTTATGAGCGTCCGTCTGAACAGGCCACCTTGGGCCACAGTATATGTTTATATACCCCTAGGCAGAGGGAGTCAGCCAAATCAGCCTTAAACTGGAAATTTACGTCCACTGTTTGTAACCGGCCAAGTGTTAACAGGAAGTATCCTTACTTCTAATCAAGAGTCACTGTATCCACATTTCTTGCGGTCTCGACTGTTATATTATGTGAATGGCTATGACTTTTAAAGTAAGGTTATGATTTTACGCATTACCTTCACAGTTATTTTCTTTGGTGCTTCGCACCCTGGGTTCCGAAATAGTTTTGAAATATATACACAAGAAAACTCGATTTATACAATGGTTGTCACAAGAAAACAATACATGTACTTGTATTTAAAACACAATAATCACCAAATAAAATAGCTTTGATTTCCAAAATAACCTAATAAATGTACAAAAATCACAACACTTTGATAGAAACAAAGTATAAATTGTTCCAATCAAAATAAATTCTTCCCATGTAATAAAGACAACTAATTTTAACTGTCTTCAAATAGGACAATATAATTTTAAGTGTCGTGTTAATTCATTTATTTGTGTACCAATCACACTAGCATTACGATACCGTTGCTTCAGGCACAGGGCTTAAAGCAATACTGACATTTATCTGACCTGGAACACTGACCATGTTCAACAAAGGTGACCTCGAAAGTATATCAGATATATATAATATCTTGAAGCAGTTATCAACAGAAAATGCTTCACTCAAAACCCTGAGTACATACGTAAAAACTGTCAAACGTGATCCAAACTTAAGATAGCCCAATCTGACCATTGTCTTCTTGCAATGATTGAACACCCTTGATCTGGAGCAAAGCCAACACTAAGGTCCATTAACAGCCTTACTTCAGAACAAGGTGGTGAAAGAATAGAGACACGATCTCTGAAATAAACCTTAGACACATATCAACACATAACATGGCTTCAACACTCAGCAGAGTACCATAAGCCTAATCAAAAACAATTCAGGTCACTTAATTTTACCTGGTTACCTTCACCATCAATCAGATTCAAATATCAGACACAAAGAATTCTAAAGATTCTATACAGATTAATGAGATTATACTAGAAACTAGCTCACCTGAAGGCCTTATTTTTCAAGTGAACAGCTTGATTTAAACAATTATCGTAGAAGGCCATGAGCTGACCATTTTACCTCAGTGATATTAAATTCTGACCATTGGTGCATAGAATAATATTTGAATTGTTTTATATAGAGCACATAAGGAAATTAGCCGATCCCATAAGCGCCTGATTTTACAAGGGATCAACTTTATTTTGGCAATTAAGTATGGTATAGGACTAAAAGATGACCATTTGTACTCAATAAATCTAGATTCTGACAATTGCTTTCATTGAAGATTTTTTTTCAATTTCTATATAGAGTAATTAAGGAAACTAGCCTCCTAACTAGGGATCAATTTAATTTTAGCAAATATGATAGTGAGCCATAATGTGACCATTCCTGCCCAATGACATTAAATTTTTACATTGGTTTAACAGAAGACGATATTTGAAAGTTTCTATATAGAGTATATAAGGAAACTAGCCGACCCTAAGGGGTTTCATTTTTCAAGGGATCAATTTCATTTAAGAAAAAAAGTATGACAGAGGTCCATGAGATAACCATTTGTGGCAAAGGAAAATGATTTTAGAGTAGTTCTAAGATCTTCAAAGTCTTTTAAATGAAAGTATGTTGGTTTCCTGGACAACCAGTGTTCTGTATGGATCAAGGTGATTTTTGCAACTTTTGTTAAATGCTACCTAAGTATCATTCATGCTAAGTTTCATTATTTTCTACCAAATGGTTTCAAAGGAGAAGTCTTTCTAGCAAATTGTTGATGATGGACGATGCAGGATGATGCTCATAGCTCACTAGAGCACAACGTGCAGACAACGAGTCAATGCACCACCGAAGCAGCAGTTTATCAGACAACGCACCGAAAGACTTCCAGCTCGTTAATGAGAGCCATTCGTTACATCAGGATGACCAGTCTTCTGTATCTACAATATTTAGTTTGATCAGATCCTCCAAGACTGGTGAGTAGTTCAGGGAATAACTCTACGATTAAAAGGACGAGTCTAAAACATTAGAAACTAAAACTTTTGCTGCAAAGGCTGAAAGTTTCCATTATCCAACCTTAGAGTTTCTGAAAGTTTTCCATTGTTTAACATTATCATTGTTTAACATTGTACAGTCTTTGAAAGATTCCATTGTTTAACATAACAGTATTTGAGAGATTCCATTGTTTGACATTACAATCTTTGAAAGTACCCATTGTTTAACATTACAGTCTCTGAAAGTTTCCATTGTTTAACATAACAGTCCTTGGAAGTTTCCATTGTTTAAAATTACAGTCTTTGAAAGTTTCATAGTTTAACATTATAGTCTTTCTGTATGGCAGCACTATTCTTCAAAGTAAATATAGGATGCAGAGAAAGGTCCCTGCTTGTCTTAGTTGGTGTTCTTCCCGTGCTGTGCATTCGGATCTTTTCCCACCTTAATTAGGACTCAGATTCATAGATGATTAATAGTTTAAGTGGTAAATTAAATAGTCAGAATACTTAATAAAGATTACTGAATCAAAAAAAAATTATATCATTCACTTTGATTTTTTAAAATGTGCAATATTAATTGTAATGAAAGAAATACATTAATCTTTTTACCCAAACTTTTATATAATCCAGTATTACTTGATGTATGAACAATTTAACAGGTAAAAGTGGAAATTTTTTTGTCTAGCAATATTTAAGATCTAAACAAAAAAATTGTACCACCTGTTTCATAGTTCAGATGTGCAATAAATTAAAGTACAAATAAAGAAAAAGAAGATGACACTTAATCATTTGTCTGTAGTCTCATTTTCAGATACTAAATTCAAGTTTATAATGTACTGGGATATGACAATGTATAGTTTTAATGTATAGTCATAAAATGTATTTACATACAAATGTAAATGGATCTCTGATACATCATACTATAAAAAAACATTTAAAGGGTGTATATACTAATATATCTTTGAAAGGAAACATGTATTTTTACTTTTTTCCCAAAATGAATAATTGCACTACATAAAATATGCATAGCTATTAAATAGTATTACTACATGTACATTATATTGTTAGGAAAAGTTGTGTTACTACTTATACATTGATGTCATGTTATTACTTATACATCTATATTCAATGTTTGTCATTACTCCTAAAAATAAATTAAATGCATTTGCATAAAATACCTATAAATGATGTCAATTTCAAATTACAATGCAAACTATTCATGTCTTATATTTTGTTTATATTTTCTGAAATTGATAAAATTGGAGTTAATTAACAATTTACATGCAAATATATTGTAAGGTAGTTAGTGGGATGGGTCGACATGCTTTACGTAAGAGGACGTGTCTAGTTATATACAGTGAAACACATAACCGCTTGAGCTGATTCATTTTAATCAGTTTATCTGGTTACAATAATAATGTTTGGATATTTTATACAATGTTTAAACCCCGTTTTCCAAAGGCGTTGGTCATTTATATCCTAAATTGGAAAAAAGCATATAGTCAGAAGTAGGAGTTTTAAAAAAATCACAAAGATAGCATCTAAAGGAAACAAATAAAATGCGATAGTTGTGATTGACTGGTTACTTTTATGATAAATGTTTTCAAGCAAGTCCAATACTGTTATCTCTAGTCCAGTCTTTACGACATATATTCTCCAAAGGGTTCGGGCATGAAAGGTGAGTTTTCACTATAATAATAACAATACAGTGATATGTTCCTACTTCCGGGGTTGATTGGGTCCTCTTTTTGCAAAGATATATGTCACCATGACATGTGACCAATATCTATCCAATGCATCCATCCCAATTTTAGTCTTGCTCCAGGTGACATAATATATTGTAGGCTTTTCGATATTTTTTTTTAAAGTTTGATAGCAAAATGTTTGTGGTAAACAGTGCTTTTGCTCTTTGCAGTTGGTGGCAAAATATCAACTATGTTGCCTACTGCTTGTTTTAGATTTAGTTGGTGACCATATACTTGTGCTGAGTGCCAAGCAAAAGGACAAATATATCAATACCATTTTAGCAACTTTAGTTATCGAACCCACCACCTCCCATTTCCGGGACAGACGAACTTCTCGGCCGCCGGGACATGTGTGTATTACTTGTATATGAAATAATTTTGACTAGACTTGACTATTTGAGATTACCGTCACTTCGACAGAATATCAGTCAGCCCAGCTAATTAAGAAACCCAGAATTAAGAAATTTTTTAACCTTTCCATAACACATCAAAAGATATCGTCGATAACTGGGTGAGTATTTTATATTTTTCTATTTAAATAAAAAAAAAACTGGTCGCAAATGATAGCATTTTAGGTTTTCATATTCACTGTTTAAACTCGTATGTACTAACATCTGCTCTTTCAAATGTATCAACATCAATTACAATTCAAGTATTCTTATTTCACTGGGTAATTGTGCCTGTGACCAAGTTGATTGCTTGCTTGCTTTTGATTTAACGCCCAGTCAATATCATTTCGGTCATTAGTGGATTTTTTCTACATTGCTGCCTCACTGCGGTATCACATCGTAGACAAGTATTATCCTGACACCGCGCCAACCAGTCCAAGAACTATCCTTATATTTTGTGCGCCAAACAAGAGAGATATACCGGTATCATTTTAACGACTTGGGTATTCATGTCGCGGTCGTGAATCGAACCCCTGACCTCTCGGTTACGTAGGGGACGTTCTACACATTCGGTCACTGAGAGCAGAGCAGCGAAACAAGTGTATTTTGCTCATGTGAACACATCTATATGTCTTTATTGCATAGTTTTCAAACCTAGAATTCATGTTCATTATAAGCTGGGAAAATAATTCGGTCGCTCTCAAATTGATAGTCACCATCATCATCTGCAGCAGCAACATCAGACCATATGAAAGCATTACCCACATGGTACACGTGTGACAGACGACATTTGAGCTGCCCGGATGAGGCAGATAAAGCGTTCGTCTGAAGGAGAATATCAGCATAAAGTAATCTCAAACCTTCATGATACGACGTGTTATGATAGATTCCACTCTCCTTGACTTTCATTTTATCATCGATTCCCGACCTTTGTCAAACCATGAGGAGGTTGCTTTACCAAATTAGTATCTCCTTATACTTTACACTTGATGTCTGAATCTGGGCAGGCGATAAAGGTTTGCCGCCGACTCGTACATAATCAAGGTCCGTTTGTTCTAGAACCATCCTGATGACTCGAGGAGAGGCCTACCACAAGGCCTCCTTGTCCGAGTTTCTGTATCTTAACCGTGGACCATTGGAGGGAGATTGCTAGTTTACATATCTCTCTGTTTGTATCCTTCTGCACTAGACCTAACATTAAGAAATAGGACGACTATATTGAAACAAGAATATTGGCTGCACTTAAGTTTTGCCTAAGCATGGTTTTGATCGGATGGTTTATATGTTACTCCTTCCAAATATACACATAACAATACGGTGTTTAGATAAGTCCGTAGCAATGAGATTAAGGGTCACCGTACATTCGGATCTATCCTGTTTCCTGCAAGATCGTGTTTTGTCCTCATTCGTTCTCTCTTTGCAACTATAAACATTTCTTCTCGTTTCTAGAAGATGCTTGCTAATACAAACAATATATACCGGCCGAGCGGTTAGGGCGTCCGCCTCGGAAGCGGGGGGTCATGGGTTCGATCCCCGATCGTGACATACCAAAGTCGTAAAAAAATGGTACTATTATAGCCCCCTTGCATGGCGCTCAGTATATAAGGGTAGTTGCAGGACTGGTTGGCCCGGTGTCAGGATAATGTGATCATGCCACATGTCTGCGGCGTAATACCTCAAGTAGACATCGTCGCCAAATGACTGAAATACTGTCAGTGGGACGTTAAACCTAACAAACAAACAATATACTTTCGTACTTCTGATGAAGATGATTTTGTTTCAGATGATGAAAGTGTGCATATGTTCATGTTAGATGATGTTTATACCATTGACTCGTGTAACACACGGGTATCACGGGATAAGAGTTATTTATATAACAATGGGGTTCAGTTGCTTAATTTATGCATACAGACAGGGTTACATATTCTGAATGGTCGAGCTGGTAAGGATAAAGGTATAGGGCGATATACATTTGTTGGTAGCCGAAAATATGTTCTATTATTGATGATGTTGTATCACCATTTTGTAAAAGTAATGCTGACAGGATACCGAATAATATGTACAACAATTTTAAAGTTACACAACCTTGGTTTGACGAAATTTGTATCGAAAATTTTAATTTCTTTCAAATGTTAAATAAATATCGAAATGAAAAAATGATACGAATAAGGTTAACATGGTGCGTATGGAATCGTGTACAAACGAAAATAAACATAATCATAACAGTTATGCGAAAGTGCAGAACAAAGTATGACAGGTCAGAAACTTTGAAATTAATAGAAGCAAAACATAAAAATGCAAAATCGTATTGGAAGATGTTTAAGTCTGGTTCTAATGCACCTTAATCAAATATATCTCTTAACCAGTCTAAAATATACTTGTGCATACGTGCATTAATAATCAAAATGATGGGTTTTTTACTCCTGATGAAGACACTTTATATTTTATTGAGAGATATGAAAATAATGATGTTGAGTGTATTTTTGATGAATCAAACCTATGTTTTGCGGAGAATGAAGTATTAAAGCCATCAAGCAATTTAAACATTCACGTGTTAGTGGACCTGATTTATATCTTAATGAATTTTTCAGTCATGGTAAAGATGTATTATTTCCCTTTCTAACTGTTCTTTTCAATAAAATATTTGATCTAGGTGTTTTTCCTGAAAGTTGGTCAGAGGGTTATATTATCCCTCTACATAAGAAGGACAGTATTAGCAATGCTGAGAACTATAGAGGTAATACGCTACTTAGCACATTAGGGAAATTACAAACAAGGGTTTTAAACAACAGACTTACAGGCTGGTGTGTGTGTGTGTGTGTGTGTGTGTGTGTGTGTGTGTCAAATCATAAAGTAAGTACCAGCAGTCGAAAAGGTGCCTCAGAGACTACCCATATGAAATTATTTCGCTAAAAAGTAATCAGAAAGTGTTGTCCTCATTTTCAGGTGGCTGGTCATGTGTCCTCACTTTACCCCTTTTGCAAGTGTGTGTGTGTGTGTGTGTGTGTGTGGAAGCGCAGGCAGGATTCAGGACGAACATGAGTACGACTGATTCTATTTTTATTTTGCATGGTCTTATTAATCATTTTATTAATCAGGAAAAGAAACTTTAGTGCGCATTTATATATTTTACCGAAGCCATTGATTAAATTGTTCGAGATAATTTATGGTATAAATTGATAAGTTAGGTATAAAAGGGAAAATGTTAAACGTTGTAAAAATCAATGTATATTGCCATAAAATCTAGAGTTAAATATTGTAACAATATCAGTGAAACATTTGGCTGTAGTCTTGGCAAAAGACAAGGCGAGTGTTTGTCGCCATTTTTGTTTTCCATGTTTCTGGAGTGTTTTGGACGGTATTAATCTTGAGCTGTTTAAATTGTTTATGATTTTATACGCTAATGATATAGTTATATTTGCAGATAGCGCTGAAGCAATTGCAGAAAAGTTTAGATTTGTTGTTAGATTATTGTAAACATTGGAAATTAGTAGTAAATGAATCTTAAAAAAAATTATGATATTTGATAAAGGAAGTAATTCATGCAGAAACTCAACATTTCCATATAACAACCAGCCTATTGACGTCACTGACAAATTTTCATATTTAGGGATTGTATTTACACGAGGTGGATCTTTTCCTGAAGCGCAAAAGACACTAGCTGGACAAGCGTTAAAAGCAATATTCAGTATGATTAAATATCTCTATAAATTTACTGATATTTCAATAAAACATAGGCTGGAATTATTTGATAAGCCCATCCTACCTCTTCTTGATTATGGAGGTGAAGTTATGGGGTTTGCGCAGTCGAACGTTTTAGAGAGAGTACATATCCAATTTTGCAAAAATATACTACACGTGATGAAAACGATTCAGAACGATTTCATGCATGGGGAGCTGGTTAGAAACCCTATTATACGGCATTGATTACTTAACATAATTAGATACTGGATAAAAATATTGCCTAGTTAAGAAAATAAATATATAAAACTTGTTTACATCATGATGATAATTGATGCGGATTCTTATCCAAACAAACGTAATTGGGCTTCGTTATTAAGACAACTTCTATGTGATATCGGTTTAAATGATGCGTGTTTTTTTTTTGTTTTTTTTTTTTTTGTTTTTTTTTCAAACTGTAGGGAATCCAAAAGTATTTTATCATTAGCCAAACAAAGATTACATGACCAGTTTATTCAATCATGGAATTCTAGATTGCAAAATTCAAGTATAGAGCTTTATTATATAAAAACATTCCAAACTTTGATTTCCACTCGTATATTGTTAATATTCATATCTCAAAATACCTCAATGCACTTATTAGGTTACGTTTTTCTTCTCATCGGTTAGAATTAGAAGCAGGGAGATAGTCAAAACCAAATAAAACACCCATAAATGAAAGATTATGCAAAACAAAAAATGTTGGGTTCTTGCGGATAAATATAGACATATAAATTCGTTACATTAATAAATTCAAACAGTGAAAATACTCCAAAGAGATTAGCAATGTACAAATACTATGCTTATAAAATCAGAGATGAAACTCTCTACTCTGTCTCTAACTAAAATATATCAGAAAAATACTATGCTTATTTATAATCATATAATTTTTTGTTTCGTCTCTCTGCGTAGTTTTCTATTGCGTTATCATCTCTCTCTTTCTCTCGCTCTCTCTCATGCGATTTAAATATAAACAATGCCATCCTTAATGTTTCGCTTTCGAAAACTAAGGATGTTGTGTTGAATGTAAATAAAATGCTAAGAACTGTATTTGTCGTTTACAAAACATTGATGTATTTCGTTTTCAATAAAAATCAAAGGTGTTTTGTTTTATTGTATATATTTATGTAAGATTTTGTAATTACGTACAATTCGTAATGTTATTTTTTGAGTTTTCGACTGTTTCTTTCAGGTATTATATATTTATTATTATTATTATTATGAATAAGAAATTATACCTTCTCGTTGATCTTCATTTTTTTCAAACTTTTGATAGCGTATTAATTTTGATTACAAAAAAGAATATAACATGTTTGTTTATTTATCTTGATTACATAACCAATTTAAATACTTTGTTTATGATATGATATGTATATATGTACTTGTAAAATTGCACTGTCTTGCCATTATATTATCTGAAAACATTGTACCTCATGGGTACATAGGCCTATTAGATTGCAAATAAAAATATCTATCTATCTACTCTCTCGTTCACCAAACTCTGAGGGTGAGGTCGTGTTCCCTTAAAATAGTTAATTCCTGCAGGCAACGTTTTTGTCGTTCCCTCGTGATAACTCTCTTTCCATCAAGACGCTTGCTCAATCTCACAAGTATTTCGTTCCCTCACAATACATTCTCGTCCTACTATATTTTAATTCCCACACATTCCTCCTTCCGAGAATTCAATAAGACACACCCCCTTAGCAGGTTTTCTTATTCAAGATTCATTTTCATAAGATGCTATGAGTTACGTATATCTAACTGTAAAAGGAACTCCTATTGCATCTAGGATGTAATCGGTCAGGAATCCTGTTTTGCTAAAATCCCAAAGGGGGATTGATCAAATAGAAAATGTTGTTTAATCAAAACAATATTTAGCACTATAAGTTTTTAATCGATTGGGAAACAAGTTCTCACAACTTATCCCTCTCGATGATACCTGGGTTGGACCAGTACTTTGCGACTGGGAAGGTCGTGAAAAATCTTTGACCCAAACGATGTTAATTTAGTTTAAACTTTATTTATTCACATAATGCAAGCACATATAATATACATCCATAATATATAAGAAATACATTACTTATGGATCAGAAAACAAGTTAGTATAAACTTTTATAAATTCCTTTCCATGTTTGATGAATAATTACAGCAGATGAATTTACTTGAATATGGCAACACATTAGATGGTGCATCAAAATCAGTACGGTATATGCAATACATGTATAAAGTTAACAGATAAAAAGTATAGAAGAAGGATAAAGGAAGATGCTAGTAATAGTTTATTGTTTGAACTAGCTTGAAATTGAAACGGAAGGGGAAAAATTAAACGTTATCAAAACACGAAAATAAAACATAAAGACTAATAGTATTTGGGTCGCGGCCTGGAGGAAGGTCGTTGAAAGAGAGCTACACTAGAAACGTTTAGAGGTCAGTTTCGACACTGCCACAAGAACATAACGGGGAGTCTACAATACCTTTACGATGAAGATCATATTTCAATGAACTACAAGAAAGCCTTATTCGAAAACGGTGTTCGAACCAACAACCCTCGGATCAGCAGTCGAGTAAATGAACTGTAAATTAACGAACGGTCCAGCAAATAAACACTGGTAATATTTACTATGGTGGCTAATATATGTCATTTCATGTTGGTATGCTGACGCCGGCACGTCAAGATGACGCTTCTTTACAGACTCGCGGAAAGGCAGGAAACAGTCACCATAACATTGGTCAACATAAAAAAATATCTTTATTCTCACGTCACCTTGACAAGATTGTTGATACTTTAATGACCTCTGGGTTCGAAACTTTCACGTGCGACATGTATTGATCTACAATTTTTTAATCCGGCTCTTATCTTATGCGTGTACAGTTTTTAATTACTAAGTCGAACACAGCAAACTTAAAAATCAAAAATAAGCTCTAACTACTGAGTCTTTTTATTTTACACCAAATTAAGTCATGTTATTGCAAGAATAATTTCCCTATACATTTTCTTAAATTTTTTTATCATTTTCTTTTATAGTTAGAGGTTTATAAATTTGGTGTCTTCCCAACTGTCGCATTTTTTTTTACAACAGGAACAGTTGGGAATCATGCTTAATTGAAGAACGACAGACCGTCATTGATGATTGCTTATATAGTTTTTTCCATGGTTGTTGGCGGAGGTGTCAGTCAGATATAATGAAATACAAATAATGAACAGTGGCAGGGAAGAAAATGTTCTTTTCGATAGATATACATATAATTACTGTCCAAACTTTTTTACTTTTATTGCTTTTGTGAAAAGTGTTAAAATAAGAATATGCCCAGCTACTTAAAAGTTCTTAATTGCGTTTCCAGCTGGCTTGCGGTAGGTCGGTGGTTCTCAATTCAATCTTTTATTTCATATCCATAAGTCCTACATCAGTAGGAAACAGTAGCAGTACAAAAAAGAAACATGTATATATACAGTACAAATGAATACAATGGAAAACGGCTGAGATTATACTGAAATTTATATTTTCTTCATAGGGTACTGTACGTTTATCATCTTTCACACACACACATGCACACGTTGAATATGAAGGCCCTAAATGTGCTGAAATTTTCTTTCTCTCTCTCTCTCTGTCTGTCTCTCTCTCTCTGAAACACAAGTGAGTTTTACAAAAAGAGTATATATTATCTCTCTCTCTCTAATTGGTAAACTGGTGATGTAAATAAATAGAACATGTATTGTCATACAAAGACATTAATATTAGCAGATATATGTACACACACTACACACATTATGTTTATGTATTTATATACAATTTTACAATTTACAGTTTATTCTTCTTTCTCTCTCTTTAATTCATTGTATTTTTTCTTCTTGAAATTCCATTGGTTCTTTTGACTTCAAAAGTAAAATAAATACTAAGATATAAACAGAAAACCAGCACACGACAACAATAGTTGTTATTTACAGCATATATCATGACTATTCCTTTAGAAAAGGTAGTACACATATTCTGACACACAATGCATAATGATATTATACAAAGGACTAAACGTAGGATACCACCCTACTGAAGTTTTTGATTTAACAGCGCCATGTTCTGTGCCTTTTATATAAACTTGATCTGCCTAAACCATGCGAAAACGAAAGTAGTTTTTAAACGTTATGTATCAATATATTTATTTTATTATTTTAATGGATATGAATTTTGTTTTAAATATGCATTTAAACTTTAAAATTAATTTGCTTCGAAATGTTTTATTATTGATGAGCGTAACAAACTAAACCCTTTAAGTTTTACAATATTTTCAGACTTAATTAATTCAATAAGTTTAATCATATCTGGGCATTTGTACATTGTCACATCCAATTTTTTTTTTTCTTTGAGTATAAAAAATTGAACATTTAAATAAATAATGGAATTCATCCCCTTGTTTTCTGCAGTTTATGCATTTATGTTTATCACTAGGTATGTTTTGCCAACGTCCAGTTTCAATAGGTAAGTTGTGGTTTCTCGTAACAAATGAGAGTTTACTGATGCATGAACTTCGGCTTTAAGACATTTTGGTGTGTTTGTTTAGGTTGGTGTCCGATGTTTGGGTCAATTCCGAATGTCATTGTTGTATAAACATATCTTTAAGTTTTTGGTATTGGGAAAATTTTGGCTATTCCAAATACCGGAAATTCCTAATGAGCATAGGTTATTTTTAATACTATCTAGCCAAGCTGATTTTAGTTTGTTTTGTGAATATAGCTGGTGTATTGTTAGATATTTTTTGCGGATAATTTTGTTGTTTCATTGCCTTTGATATTGTCAATTATGCGTGGCCAATATGCTATTGTTCCGTTTTTGTTTTTTTTATACCCGGATGCCTCCGTGCATTCGGGGTCTTTCTCCACCTGTAATTAGCTGGACGTCGCTATATGACTGAAATACTGTCGAAGCGACGGTAAACTCAAAGTCAAGTCAAATCAAGCCTTAATTGCGTATTTAGCTACTGTATGCAACACACACACACACACACACACTTTTAGGATGATTTTTGTGAATTTATTTTATGTATTGTCTGCTTGTTCGGGCTACGCTATTGAATTCTATATTTACTTTTGTAAAAGGTGAAATAAGCAAGTTTATACAGTATCATAAATGCATTTATTTCACGCATAGTAATGTGAACAAAGCTCATGACAGTAACAATTAAAGTTTTTCATTTGCAAAAAGAAAAAAAATATTTTAAATGAAACAAACTCAATATATTTGTAAAGATACCGCTGTTTACGTATCTGATAATCGACAAGTTTACAAAACTGTTGATTTTTATCATTGATTATTCATTTAATGACTGATAAATAAATAGTTTAAAATGGAATTAGCCAATGATGAGTCTCATTTACTTTTGTTGTAGTTCTAAGTATACGTCAGTAACCGGCAAAACTAAATCATTTATCTATGTGTCATCGGATACAAGTGATTTGATTGAAAAAAAAATGTCAAAGATCAAAAAGTTTATTCTTTTTTTATTTTATTGTACTTCTAAAATTATTTTAACTTGCGCAACTGTCCTAACATTCATGACCGATAACTCTATTAGTTTCGATGAAGTGTGCTGTGTCACGATGAGTAAATATTACGAAACACCGGTAAATGAAAACGAGGCAAAGAAATTTTATTTTTCAAAGAAAAAAAGATATTGAAAGCGTATATTGTACGTTGTAAATACCATTGTAGAGCCGTAAATATAGGTAAAACACACATTTATTTTTTCCACGATATATAATAGGCTTACACATCATATTAATTGGATACTTGTCTCTGAGCCGAGATTAAGGTTTTGAATCGTGAACCCGCAACGTATTTTGACCGATTTGGAAAAATGGTTGCCGACAATGTTTGCGTTTACTTTGACTTTTTTTCTTCACTTATATAATTTTCCTATTAGAAGAAAAAATGAAGTTGAAAAAAGTCAAAATGGAAAAATGCTTAGGTACAGAATAATCCTATAATCACAGAATAAACTTCTCATTCAATACATTGTTAGGAGAGAAGTTAAATTCTTTGATTGTACAGTACGCAGAAAATGAAAGGCTTTTTCCAATATATCAGTTGAGTTAATATGTTTTCCGAGTTTTAGAAACTTTGATTTGGTGTGTGCTCCATATCTCCTTCATCCCAGGAAAGATTTTCTTTTAAGTCATCCTTTCTCAAATGTTAACCACATTTGAGACAAAGTGCATAACTTATGTTCGAACCATGTCGAATTAAGGTCAAAGTAACAATTTAAGGTCAACAGTTAAATTTTAAAAAAATTGATCTTTTGTCTGCTTGTATGTGCATTTTTTCATTTACCCCAATTTTTTTGTTAAATGATCATCTCAGTGGCACAGTAAGCAAAACCATTGTCCAAATTGTCAGGTCATGGTCACAATTGAAGGACAACATTTTTAACATTTGAATTTATGTTCTCTTTACCTTTCTGTGAGAAGATGTACAGAGCCAACTTTGAATTTCAAGAATTTTGTGCTACTTTGTTGTCACTTACCTGTTAAACTGTCATTTAATCCAGCAACCAAAGATCTCTTCATCCTTAGTTTTACAGCCAATCAAAAGTTGGGGGATAGCATTATTATAAATAACTATCCTTTAGCCTTCAACCTCAGTGCTATACTCCTGAACATTGCAATTGGGCATTTATTGAAGAGGGTTAAAAACTGTGTTGGGGAGAGTGCGGAGTGAATCCCAAGAGTAAAAATAGCAAATCCTTGTTGATACAGTACAATGCCGCTATATCGCGGACTGCTATTTCGCGTTGACCAATATATCGCGGTTGATCTATGGACCCCAAAAATATATCGCGTTATTTGCATAGGTTTTACCGTTTACCACAAAACTAATCTATCTCCTTCTTTATCTATATGTATTTAAAAGAGTTTCACGGTCAGTATTTATCATGCTAGTGCACTGAAACGCGGAAGTGATAACAGTTAAACACCCAAGGTGCTAAGCTCTTGTGTTTGGGGGCAGTTGATGATTACGCAATCGAGTGTTAATGATCGGCAGCAATGCAGTTTTGTCGGTATAATTATCCAACCACAGTAATCAGCATTTAATTGGTATGGACATTCAATACCAAGCAGATACTCTATAAAATACACAAACATTGTCTAAAATCCACTGCATAAATCTTAATAATGGTATTTTTGTTTATTATGCTAGCGTGCATAATTTTACCAAGGATTAAAAAGTCCCAGAAAATAGCCAATCTTTTTCACCTGAAGTAAACAATAAATGATAATTAGATCAGCGTTACCTGGTAATTTGTTTCATTTAAACATTAATAAGGCTCCTCATATCAATACATCATAATAAGTATACCTTAGCTTAATTTCAAATAGCAATAAATTGTAGTGGAATGGCAATTTTCATAGTGTTTAGATAAACAATGGATGGTTTATAATTTATTATAATGAGATATGCTGAAGAGTTACGTAACCACATCACCATACCGTACACACTACTCTCTGAATCTGAATCATCAGCAATTACAGTACTTACAAAAAAAGAAGGAAAAAAAACACACACAAAGAAAACCCAGAATCAATGAATATGGAATTATTTAAAATAACTCTATAAATAAAATAATGTTTATTGCTTTATATTATCACAAAGACGCATATAGCATTCTCAAACCTACTACACGGATACCGCTATATCGCGGTATTTGGGCTTGGACTCCAAGAACCGCGATATCGCAGCGTTGTACTGTATATAGTCAAAGACTGAAAGAGACCTGAAGGAGACATATTTTTAAATATTTGTTGGTCATTTTGACAATTTGAGGGTTATGAAATGAAAAATCGTATGATGGAATAAAAGTCATTTAATACTAGTATGTTGTCACTAACAAGCTTAATTTGGGTTTTGCTATGTCAGTGTTTTATTATTTTCATTATAGGCACCCAGAAAGATGGCACCCAACAATGTGCTATCATGTTGGGGCAATGAGAAGACAATGAATCTGAATTCCTTAATCCTCACAAACATTCAATCATCTCCATACTTCAAGGTGAATTTGTATGACTTGAAGACATATCATGAAGTCATTGATGAAATATACTACAAGGTAATATGTTTTTTCTTTTTTTGTGTGTGTTTGTGTTTTTGTGATTTGATTTTATTTGGTTAATATTGGTATATCACAGTCAGATAATGGTATTTTCCTTTCAAGTAACTTTAGACATTTTTACGTCAATATTTGGGGAAAGAATATTTATAATTAGTAAATGATTGTAAGCCATTACTATAGCATATGATCATTATGAACAGAAGACAATTAAAGATAACTGTATGCAGATTATATCATAATTCTTGTCATTTTTAAACAGTTATTCTGTGATGCTTCATAATAACACCAGAAATACATATGTATCCAGGTAACACATCTGGAGCCGTGGGAGAAAGGCAGCAGGAAGACAGCTGGACAAACAGGAATGTGTGGCGGGGTCAGTAGCTCTTATAATTAAACATGCCTGTAGATAGGGCTTCATACCTGTACACTGTATTATCAAATACCCGTATTTTAGGTTTGATATATAACTAATACAGAAACAAGTTAAGTATCAGTCAAGATATAAATCAAGGCCAGAGAAACAAGTTAATAAGTGGAATACATGTTTAAAATTACTTCCAAGAAGATTCACTTGAATATTTAAATGTGTGTACTTTCAATATCTGTAAACATCCAACAATTGGATATGATATCAAGTTATATGTCTTTAACTTAAAAAATTCAAATAAAATCAAGCATATCGGTACTGATACTCCTAAAAGATGTGAGATTAACTTCCTCAATGACATTCCAGGTACGTGGTGTGGGTGCAGGTGGAATTGTGTCCAGTGCCTACTGCCTCCTGTACAAACTGTACACACTCAAATTGACCAGGAAACAGGTGAAGGGCCTCATAGAGCACACAGACTCGCCATATATACGTGGTCTCGGCTTCATGTACATAAGGTAAGCCCCACTTATGTCCTTAAATGTGTAATATGATCTCAGCAAAGAAGACTGATTCAGTCAATTTTTTGGAAGGCTTAAAATATATAAAAACACCTCTGAACCTACTAGGTTACTTGTTATTCATTTATGGTCATTCATTCAGTTATCATGGGGTTTTAAGTTAAAATTATGAAATTAATAACAGAAAATTTATCCAAAATAATTTAAGTGGAAGATCAATCAGGGCTTTCCTCAGCTGATAACACCAGTGAATAGTCATGTGGACTTTGATGGAAATTCTGATTTTGATATAAATATCTTGATACAGATCTCAAAGTAAGCCATATCAGTCAAAGACCCATAAAAAGAAGCTAATTTTGGCATACAGTCAAATAGCTAACAGTGCACTTTATTAACATCAAGATAAAAAAAAAAAAACAAAAAAAAAAACAACTGCACATCGTATTGTGACATATTTAGTTTTTGCGTCTGTCATTATGTAAAGTTCCACAGAATCTTTAATAGTTATCTCCCTTGTTTTTAGTTAAATAGGAGAAATGGTCTATATAACTGTACATTTGTTAATATTTATTTGATAAATAACTCTCCTCAGTTTAAATAAGTTATATAAGCAATTAGTTCTGTAACTTTGAGATGATTATTTCATCCATACCATATTTATTCTATTATTTTTTGTAGTGGACTAACCTAGTTTATCCATTGTTTGAATTAATTTGACCAGTCCGCTAGGTGGCGCAGTTGGATAGAATAGTGTAAATAGCGAGATCGCACCATACTAATTCAGCCTGCAACTTTTCGCCGACCAGGTCACACCATAGCTCTGATCATGCCTGGGTCTTAGGGTGCTGGAAAAGGCTTACACTCTAGACAGCCTTGCTGTACTGAGTGTATTTATAGTTCCTCAAGCACATGGCATTGCTCAAAACGTAGGGGTTAGGGCTTGTGTTAGGATGTTAGGGAGCTGCAAGGATCACAGGGTGTTTTGAAGCCTCGCTTTATTGCTGCAGGAGAGAAGCCTTGCTTCCTTCTGGCTAGCTTTTGGGTCTCACCTGGTCACTATGGGTGGTGGCAGCTGGAGCGTAGGGTTTTAGCCTAAAGCATTGTGAGGCTCTTTTTCTTTATTGTTGTGTTTGTATAACCAGTCAGCGATATGACTTTATATGATTGTCTTAAGTGATTATTTGCTTCTTTAAATCATTTTTACAATCATTTATTCTAATCAAACGGCAAGGAAGCCTTAAGGAAAATTATTGTGTAGTTTGTATATATTAGTCTTACTATTTACTGCTCCAAGTTGGAAAATCGTTACAGTATGAACTTCTTAGATTTACGTGGAATATGCTTTATACTCAACTTTAACTAATTTAGTTTGAAACTATTTTATTATTCAGCATATACAAAGTCAGTGTTTGAATAAAAGAATCAGATCAGAAGCAAATTGCTTTGTAAGATCTTTTTTGAAAACTCTTATTTTATATCAATATAATGATATTAAACGTTTCATTTCTTAAAAGTTGTGTAAAATTGTTCATTTTGAAATGTAGTAACATCTTTAACAAGGCTTTTCCCTTCATTATCAGGAGCCATTTATTTGTGTTTTCTCCATAAAACTTAACCTTTATAGTTTACATTTATGCAATTTTCTAAAATAAAAGACTATAACCCTAATATTTTTCTACTCTAAACTTAAGAAAATAATACCTTCAATCCCCAAAATATGGTGTCATCAATCATCCAAACATCAAAAGGGAAAAAAACTGATCAAATTAATTTGGAGTCTGTATTTTAGATGGAGACAATTGTTGTCTGTTTCAGATACACTCAGGATCCTAAAGAGTTATGGGACTGGTATGAGCCATACCTTGACGACGAAGAGGTTAGTAAGTTCCAAGACACACATAAACACACACCCTACACCTGTCCGACTGGTTACAAGAGGTCAGAAATAGACATCAATAAATGTACCAACTCATCAGTTAGTGGCAGAGCTCTGCAGGTTACACAAGGTTGACAAAGGATTTTTTTGGCAGCCCACTTGTAGTGGTAAATCTCATCATGTGTTTTGTACAAATATTAAAAAGTTCCTTTAAGCATATCAAGTCATCTTAGAGCAGATTAAATAAAATACAATAAAATAAAAATTAAATACAGTTGATGTCGAAACTCATGTATGTTTCAAGATTCTGAAGAACGATGTATTTAATCCTACTGCTTTCAAGTTTTTGAAAATAAGCAGTTGGCATATTACTCAAGCTAAACAGAAGTTTAAAAGGTGTAAGTTGTCGTAATTGAATCTGCACGATACAGTATTGCGCAATCACACCCCCACACCTAACCTACACTCACACACATTGTACTGATACACCTGTGAGGTGGGATGCCTGCCCGGCAGTGTAGTGGTCATAGTTGGTGAGTATAGCACGGTTCTCTTGTGTACATTCCCTGTCCTGACATCTTACTCCTCTCTCTTACACCTCTCTTTCACTGTAACATGTCACGGACTAAGTTAAAACTCTGAATATTCAAGATTTAAGATTAATTTACTTGATTTGAGATAACTATGAACATTTTTAAGTATAATGATGATATATATAAAAAAATATATATATATTTAAGGGTATTTGATATCACCAAAGAAACTACAGAGAAAACTTACAAAGTACTATACATTATTTTTTATTGTATTTTATGATTTTGTCCATGCTTGAGCTCTTAAATTTTGGCTTGATTTTAAAGCATAATCACACTTCATAAAATCACGAAAAAGCTTTAAATGTAAAGAATGATACAAAATTGTTGTCTAATTTAAATGAACAAAATGCATACAGTTGAACACATCTGTGGTTTTGTTGGTCAGTTCTTAAAGTTGACAGTCTAAGTCCATTTCTCTTCTACTCTCTATCCATGCTGTGGCCTCTTGCGGTTTGTCTGATGTGTGATATTTTGTACCTGCAGGGAGTTGCTCTAGGCTTCAGTTGTGGTCAAGTACGCACAGACGCACGGACACCCGGGACCTCATAGAGAGGTTATAATTCAGTTGTCATGGCAGCCATGGGCTACAGGGCCTATGTGTTGTACTTCTGCTTAGATACAAGAGTGCTGTAATGTGTGATATTGGATAGTCTTTGATGTAATGAAAAATGGAGTCTAGAAGTAAGATGAAAGGAAGAATAATAAAAAGAATTATCTATAGGAAAATTAGTGTTTCTAGTTAAAAGATAGGGAAAAAAGATAAAAGTTTGAAAATGTTACTCAAGGAGAAATAATATTGCTTGACTTTGTTTGTGTGTGAATGAGAACATTTGAATTTTATATTAAAATTTGAAAGCTTTCATATAATAACGTTTGTACTTAATCATCAAAAATTTTAAACAGTAACAAACCGGTTGGAAATTTATCATCAGATGATCTGTTTTGTATCACTACTGATTTGTTTTATTGAAGAAGGTCTAGAAACAAACCATTGCCTTGTGGTAGTGTTCATTGCACAAAGTACTGGTTCAACCAAAGTACCAGCAAAAGGAACTAGTATAATAAGTAATTGAAATGTTTAAAAAGAAAATAGAATCAAGCTCATGTTCCAATATCAGTCACCAGGCCCCAAAATTCACAAATTTTATTGTCATATTAAGAGCTTATGCATATTCCTTCAGAAGGAAGGCCACTGGCAAATCACAGATTTCAAGGGTTATTAATGGACATTTAAGCAATCTTTACGAGTTTCAATTTAAAAATCTCAACTTACCGTAATTTAGTGCAGGGATTTAGGAATTATGTTTGTTTGAGGATTTGATAAGAGTGAGTGTAGAATACTTCTGTAAACAGGTTCTTTATTACCTTTTAGCTCTGTGTGTGTGTGTGTGTGTGAGAGAGAGATTTATAGATATGAATGCTATATTTAGTAATATATCAAACCATATGATGTATGCATGGGTATCTAAAACTGAATGAAACAAAAATATGAGTGATCCAGGATTTGATGAATTTATGCTGGAAAGCATTAATAGGATCAGGTTTAAGTTTATATTGATTCACTGTCTTTGAGTTTGACATATTTAATATCATTTTTCCTTTCAGTTTCATTGATTTTTAAATACTCATAAGAAAAACATAATTATTTGGTGTCATTTACGTAGAACTATGACAAAATTGACCATTTTATGTTCAGTGAAATGCCAAAAGATTTTGTTAAAAATGTCTGTTTTGGTATATTGGATATAAGTGAATCACTTTGAATGATAATTATTTATTTTAATCATATAAATTTGTCCACAGAGGGCTAGAGCAAATCCCCGACCATTGACACCTCTATGGACTATGACAAGCATTACGTAACCGCGTGTGTAATTCTGTTTGTTACGCAGGAAGTTGATGTGAAAGCAGGTGGCGGGCATGTGATGGTAATGGGAGAGATGATCAAACAGTGGATGACCAAGCTGGAGTGGTACTCTACGCTCTTTCCACGCATTCCTGTTCCCGTTCAAAAGGATCTTGATGTGAAGCTGAAGGCTATGTATGCCCAGAGAGCCCCGCCCCCTCCCCCGCCGGTGGAGCAACAACCCAGACACATCGCAGATGATGAAGTGAACTTTGGAGAGGCCGAACGATACGCAACATCTGCTGCAGCCAGGAAACGGTAACTTCATTTATTTTTTAGTAGGGAAGGAAGGATATATCTCAACATAAATTCTGACATTGTATTGATTTTCGATTAAGCCTGATATGAATATTAACTCTTATCTCATGGATAATCATGCATAAATGTATGAGTATTAATTACTGAAATTTAAATAGCATATTAACCCTTTCCCTCATAGAGGACACCATGAAAAGACCTATGCGAACAGCATAAAAACAGATCAGCCTGCGAGTAACTCGCAGGGTGATCAGGTTTTATGCCGTTCGCTGCTCCTCAGTGGTCTGGAAATGAGGATTTTGTAATTTTGGTAAGGTTTAACTGTGGTTTTCTGCAGATCAGGCTTTATGTGATACCTATTGAGGGCGTCAAAATGAGTCTATATGAGGGAAAGGGTTAAACATACTGTTCTTTGCCATGCAGACTGTAGAACCTGAACTACAATAGTGAATGAACTAACAGAGGAGACCCAGATCAGACAGCTCCTTTCCTCCAAGGCATTTTATTTATATAACAGTAGTTTTCTCTTCATATTGAAAGTTAAAATATACCTAATTGTTCACAGATGTGTAAAACCAAGGTTTAAAAAAAGAAGGACAAATTTCAAATCAGATTGAAAATATTATCCACATGTATATAGGTCTTATTTTGTAATAGTTTGTAATAGTTTAAATTTGTATCAAAATTCTCAATTTCTATTTGGACTCTAAATTAGTAAAAGCTCTAACAGCTTATACTAATTTATATTGATGGTTCCTTTGGCTGGACCGGTATTTTGCAGTTTAAAGTAATGTTAAAGCTGCAACAGTTTTTAAATCCACAACCTTTGGACCACTCTCATGTATATTACCACCTGACCCCAGTGTTCTTAAACATATGAAAGTAATTAAAGAAATGACTAATTAATTACATCAAAAAATGTTTGGTCTGTACTGGCTTCAATATGGTATTGACAGTTTGATTTGGGAGTAAAGTACTAAGTTTTTTCAGGGTCTCTTTGATATATAGCATTTTATTATTGAACAAGTTCACAATGCACAGTATCATACAAGATCATTACATTGAAATACTTAAATTCTTCTAGATTGGAGATTGAAATAGTTAAAGGCTAATCAGGATAAAAATTACATAGGATTCATTGTCCAGTACAGAAAAAGATATTTTAACATTTGTTTCCAGGTCGCCGACCCCGCCCAATAGATCTCGCCATCGATCACCACCCCGTCGCTCCCCGCCAAGACATCGGTCACCACGACGATCACCTCACCACAGAAGATCTCCACCAAGGTAGGGAACTCTTGTGAACATAGTCGTTACATTCTTAGTTTATGAACATTCAAATTGGTGTTAAACAAACCATTTCCTAATTTTCTTCTGTAAATGGAAACAGTAGCACTGGAGGTCAATAGACAAGCTTTAAAAGGGAATGATATCTGTGTAAAAGTGCATCTTCAAATGATACATATGCTCAAAATGATCCTCTGTGTTGTTTTATAGTTAAATTTTCCTAGATACGATAACAAATTGTTAGAAAAGATTGTTTAACCAACATTGCATGTGTGCCTTTACAGAAGGCCTAGGTCAAGGTCGCCAAAGCGAGACAAGTCACCAATAGATTACGCCCGGGAGTTGCAGAGAGAGCGAGAAAGGCAGACAAGAGAGAAGGACAGGCACAGGTCAAGGTCACGTGAGAGGAAACGTTCCAAGGAGAGACGAAGGTCAAAGGAGAAGTCGCACAAGCACAGGTCAAGGTCGAGAGAGAGAGGGTCAAACCGACACAGGTCACGATCCAAGGAAAAGAGTTCCAGCAAGCACAAGTCAAGGTCTAGGTCGCGGGAGAGGAAGAAGCACAAGCACAAAAAAAGGTCGCACAGCAAGGAGAGAAATGGTCGGCATTAACAACGGTTGTCATTTAACTAGCTGTCATTGTGTGATATACAGAATATCATCTCGCCATCAACCTCATTGTCTGTAGACTGTATCTGGTTTTAATTTAGTGTATAGAAACTGCTGGGATTTCTTTTCCTCATAGTTTTTAAATTCCATATCGGATCGCATCTTCTCACCATTTGATGTTGTTGACAGTTTTACGTACAACAAGAATGAGCTGATCAGCTCTTGAGATAGATTCTTTCTGTTAAGCTCTAATAGTAATTTGTGTTTTGTATTTTAATTCCTGGACATGTTTTGAGTTTGACCTACATATGTGTCAAATTATACATGATGAAGGTTTTGATATTTTTGAAGCAGCACTTCTGGAAAGAAGAAGAAGAATCAAGCATAATCTAAGACATTGAAGTCAAGTGTTTTGTTGTATAATAGAGCAGGCTAACAACATAATGAATACATGTGCAATTCTCATCGTTTGTTTAGGACAAAATTATAGGTCTTCAAGGTTTGAGTATAAGAAAAAATGGAAATTAAGGAGGTTTGTGAAACAAGAGCCTGGCCAACATTTCAAGAAATCTTTTACTTAGATTATGTCAGTTATATGACCAACTACATGTGATAGCAGCAAAAAACCTACATTTCTTTCATTTTCACCATAATAGCAAAATTATTATACCAAAATTGTCTTGCTCTCTTCTGTTTCCTGTAGATATTACTTTTTATGATTATGCACTTTTTAAAGTGGTTAAACTTTACTTATTTCTTGTCTTCTTTTTACACCCCAGCTATTTATGCCAATTGGCACAAAGAGTTAACCTTATTTCATCTTGAAGTAGAGCTGGACACGCCTTTCCTGGTTTTGTTTTCTTTGTAAGGTAAAATAATTTTTCATTGTAGGAACATTTCATTTTAAAATGCTACACTGCCCAGCTCAAGGGTGTTTTATGCCCCCGCCAAAAAGTGTTTTGGGGAAGGGGGGCATATAGATTTGCCTTTGTCCATACATTTGTATGTCCATCTCGAAACTTTGTGACACACATAACTCTAAACATATTGGTACTACAGACTTGAAAACTCATTGATATATTATTCAGGACATGAACTTGTGCACCTGGGTATTTTCATCAAATCACTGTTGCCATTGACAGGTTTACAATTTGTGAAATAAGGGAATTTTATGTTTGTGACACATGTAACTTTGAAAGTATTTGTACTACAAACTTGAAACTTCATGGATATATCAGGACATGATCTTGTGCACCAGGGTATTTTCATCAAATCACCGTTGATGTTGACAGAGTAACATGCCTTGAATTTGTGAAAATATGTAATTTCAAGTTTGTGACACACATAACTCTAATTGTATTTGTACTATAGACTTAAGACTTCATGGATATATTTTTCAGGGTATGAACCTGTGCACCTGGGTATTTTCACCCTTTAACTAACAAAGTGAAAGATGGGGGAATCCATGTCCTATGGACACATTTCTAGTTTCTTTTAGGGGGAGGGGGCATTATTTCTTTCAGGAAGACTCGGTCACAGTTTTTTAGTAAAATAATGCTCTGCGAGTCTTACACACGTCATGCATGTCTTTGGGATGTTTCACTTACATATTTGATAACCTGCATCATTAATTTGGATATTATATAAAAAAAAAATGTATTTTCTACATTTCATTTGACATTATTCATGTAATGGTTTCATTTTAATGTTGTCATTAATGTTTTATATGTTGCTTTTAATTTCACCTTTAATTTAGAAAAAAAATAACAAAGGTGATTGGAAGTATTTTATCAGATCATGTAAGAATGTGAATAATTTTGAAAGACAGTCATTTTGTAAATATCAGGTACAGAATAAAGTAATCTTATTTGACTATACTTATTTTTACCCTTTTCTATTACGATACCATTTTTACCAGATTTTGAAAGCAGTTGTATTTTTGTTATGTCTCACACAGCTGACTTTTTATCAGCAAATATTTGGTGAAAATCTGTCGAAATCTGTTTTTTTAGCTCACCTGAGCCAGAGGCTCAAGGTGAGCTATTGTGACCGGTCTTCGTCCGTCGTCCGTCCGTCGTCCGTCCGTCCGTCGTCCGTCAACATTTTGCTTCAAACGACATCTCCTCCTTAACCGCTTGGTCAATTTTGATAAAACTTCACAGGAATGTTCATTATGGGGCCCTTATCCGAAGTTGTTAAAATTATTTTGATTGGTCAAAAATCTAGGTCACAGGAGCTAAAAATAGATTTTAAAAATGAAAATTTTAAAAATCTTCTTCTCCGAAACCACAAGGCCTAGCCTTTTGATTTTTGGTATGTAGCATGATCTTATGACTCTCTACCAAGATTGTTCAAATTATGACCCTGGGGTCAAAATTGGCCCCGCCCCAGGGTCACGTGATTTAACATAGGCTAATATAGGAAAAACTTGAAAAATCTTCTTCTCAGAAACCACAAGACCTGGAGCTTAGATATTTGGTGTGCAGCATTGTCTAGTAGATCACTACAAAGTTTGTTCAAATCATGGCCCTGGGGTCAAAATTGGCCCCGCCCCAGGGGTCACCTGATTTTACATAGGCTAATATAGAAAATACTTGAAAAAATCTTCTTCTCAGAAACCACAAGGCCTGGAGTTTAGATATTTGGTATGTAGCATGATCTTATGACTCTCTACCAAGATTGTTCAAATTATGACCCTGGGGTCAAAACTGGCCCAACCCAGGGGTCACTTGATTTAACATAGGCTAATATAGGAAAAACTTAAAAAATCTTCTTCTCAGAAACCACAAGGCCTGGGTTTAGATATTTGGTGTGCAGCATGTCTTATATCCTACAAAGTTTGTTCAAATCATGGCCCTGGGGTCAAAATTGGCCCCCCCCAGGGGTCACCTGATTTTACATAGGCTAATATAGAAAATACTTGAAAAAATCTTCTTCTCAGAAACCACAAGGCCTGGAGTTTTGATTTTTGTTATGTAGCATGATCTTATGACTCTCTACCAAGATTGTAAAAATTATGACCCTGGGGTCAAAATTGGCCCCGCCCCAGGTGTCACTTGATTTAACATAGGCTACTATAGGAAAAAACCTTGAAAAATCTTCTTCTCAGAAACCACAAGGCCTGGAGTTTAGATATTTGGTATGTAGCATGATCTTATGACTCTCTACCAAGATTGTTCAAATTATGACCCTGGGGTCAAATTTGGCCCTGCCCCAGGGGTCACTTGATTTAACATAAGCTAATATAGAAAATACTTGAAAAAATCTTCTTCTCAGAAACCACAAGGCCTGGAGTTTAGATATTTGGTATGTAGCATGATCTTATGACTCTCTACCAAGATTGTTCAAATTATGACCCTGGGGTCAAAATTGGCCCCACCCCCAGGGGTCACTTGATTTAACATAGGCTAATATAGGAAAAACTTAAAAATCTTCTTCTCAGAAACCACAAGGCCTAGGGTTTAGATATTTGGTTGAGCATGTCTTAATCCTACCAATTGTTCAAATATGCCCCTGGGGTCAAATTTGGCCCCCCCCAGGGGTCACATGATTTTACATAGGCTAATATAGAAATAACTTGAAAATTCTTCTTTTTAGGAAACTAGAAAACACATGGCCTGGCATTTAGATATTTGGTGAAAATATTGGCCCCTCCCCAGGGATCACTTGATTTTACATAGACTTATTTTGGAAAAAAATCTAGAAAAATTTCTTCTCAAAAACCACAAGGTCTGGAGTTTAGATATTTGGTATGTAACATGGGCTAATAGACCTCTACCCAGTTTGTTCAAATCATGACCCTGGGGTCAAAATTGGCTCTGCCCCAGGGGTCACTTGATTTTACATAGCCTAATGATATCAGGTGAGCGATCCAGGGCCATCATGGCCCTCTTGTTTAATGATATAAACATGTATAAAATATTTTCCCAAAAGTATTTGTCAACAAAATGGTTTAAAAAAACAAAAAGATAAAAGTCATTTACACCCCCATAAGAGAGTAGATCTTATACTAGTATTTTGATTTTAGACCTCAACATTAATGTTCCCATTCTGGAAAGTTTAACCCTTTTCTCATGTATATTCATGTACAAATGTATGATTGATGAAATTAAATTTACTGAATATTATTCAGCATTAATTTTTTTCTTTAACAAACAGATTCTGAGCTCTACAGTATCATACAAGCAAACAGGAATGGCCCTGATTAGACAGAACCTTGAAGGAGCTGTCTGATCAGGGTCTGCTGTTTGCCAAGGTATCAAACAAAGAAAAAGTTAACTTGTATTAAATGTGTATCTGTATAATGGCAACACAAAAATAAAACAAATTTATATAGAAGGGATCAACAGAATGTCCATGTTGCAGAAAATACTTGTAATTATGAGGGTCTAGGTACACTGAGATCATCATGGTTAAGTGTTTACTGGCTACTAACAAAGGGATATAAAGGTTGTAAGTTTGATTCCTATTAAAGGTGAGGATTTTTAGGACCTTTGCTGATAATGGTCTCCAAGGATTTTAACAGAAATCACAAAAACTACTTGGTGTAAAAGAAATGTTTAAATGGATATATTTTGCGAAAACTGTGTGACCCCATGTGCAATTAAGAACTGAGAAGGAAAGTGAATGTGGAACAAATAACAATTGTTCTTAGAATAAATAGATGGTCTGGGCATGATGCAAAAAAGGAGGGACTCCAGCTGGACAATGAAAAGCACCATGTTAAAGGGTTACAACCACCTAGCCAACCAAAGAAGACATGGGAGCACATTGGGTCAGCCGACATGAAAATGTTGCGCATTAGCTCAGAAGTTGCCATTGATAGATCCAGACGGAGGGCAGCCATTGTTATAGGATAGGCTAACCCAGGTCGTCCTTGACATCTGCCTGTGAGACACTGATAAGGAATTTCTCATATCATCCATTGTTATGACCATTCCAACTTTACTCAATTATTTGATCTCTTCTTTCATTGTGTCTCATCTAACAGAAAACTGCATGAAGTGCTGCCCTGGACACTGTCTCAAAGGACCTATGTACTTGAGATCCCTTCTGACTGTTCTTCTCTACATCTCTTGATTGTTCTCTGTCTCTTGTTACAGCCATGATCATCTCAGATTATTTTGTAAAAAAAGAAAAAAAAGCTGAATAGAGACAAAAAAAAAGAGGAAAGAGTACCATATTCACCTTTTAAAATGATGCCTGAAGTAAAGGGAACAACAAAAGCTAGCACAGTA
>CM037787.1:56953186-57003186 GCA_021229015.1 Solen grandis | reverse complement strand
TACGCTATTTTTGTTTACAATGGCTATACATGTATCCGTAATTAATATCCTGATCTACATGGTTTAAATATGTAGAAAAAAATGCCGGAACTAATACACGAGTTGCTATTTACATGAACACCGTTACAAGGGAAAGCACTCGTCCGGCATTCGCTTCCGTGTTCGAGAGGTGTGGCAGTTATTTGAGACAGTCGGGGGAAGAAGAAAGTCGGCGTCTGTGTGTTAGAGTCGTGATTTACCTGGAAAATTAGTGATTTAACAAACCAATACAACACTTACGTGAACAGGTATATCGATTCTTTCTTTTACCATTATTTTTCATTGATCAAAATTTTATTACAGTATGAAAATTATTTTATAGTACAATCAGAATACATATTCGTAGGGGCTGCAGTGAAACCTATGCATGCCTGTTAGTAACATTTGCGATTCTGTTAGACTAGTTATGCCTTTCCGTCGGACTAATGTGATTTTTTAAATTTTGATATATAAGCTTACCGAGTAATAGATGTATTGGACCACACCCCATTCATACTTTAATGTATCTAAAATGACAACATCTCATATTAGTCATAAATAGTCAGCTTCTGACTAGTGAGACAACAAGTATACATATATGTACAAGCTTAGCAGCCTTGGATTGATGCTCACATTAGACACTCTTTTCTTTCATTTTTGAATAAAAATATACAGACACATACTGCCCCTTGGAAACAGGAAAAACTAATGACAATTTTTCAAAATTCTGATAACCTTTTTTTTTTAATGATATTGGAAATCAGTAATAAAAGAACTTTTTGTAATATAAATGATTAAAGAATTTCCCCCAAAATATTTAATTATTTCTGAAAAATATTACATCTTAGCAGTGTTCAACCATATGGAAGATGCAGCACTGGTCCATTAAAATTTTATATGGTGCATTAAAGGATGACCAATGGGTTTAGTGCATGTGTCTAAAACAGGCAACAAATCAAACAATTTTGGAGTGCCCCAGTTGTAGAAGATAGTTCTCGAGTAGAAGTAGGTCATGTCACTTAACACTGTCAAGAATTGCAGTCAGCATTGCTAACCCGTTTAATGTATCCAGCTATTCCATTGGCTGAGTGTATACCACCGTCTAATAGCAAGTGGTTTTACAATTCACTTTGCAGTTGTAATTAATATGAGAATAGTGGAAAGCAAAAGTAGAAAACAATTTTGAGTTATTTGGATTTTTCCAAACAACTTAATTGTGCTGAATTTACAGACCTGTGCACCCTCAACCAGATACAACAGTTTGTATGCGGTAAATTTAAACATCTGAAACCAGTAAAGAAAAACGGACTTGTTCTTTACAGAAAAATTGGTTGCATTAATTCTCTTGGTAAATACAATGGCATGTTATGTAGTTTGTGCTAAAATGACCAGAAAATCAATTGTCTCATGTCAAGACAAATTCTTTCATGCGTCATGCCGACTGTTCTGGTCATAAGACCACTATGTTGACATAAGGTATGAAAAATATCTTTATTATGTTAGGCCCCATTAAAATTGCATTAACCCCAATTTTTTAAGCCCAAGGTGTCAGTATGTCCCTCCACCTTCTGAAGTTCTTGGCAAAACACTGCATAGAATTTTTACATATTTGTTTATTTTTCTGGATCCCATAGTATTTTTGGAGTTCTTGCTCCATTAAATACAAGCATACACAAGAAATATTCACTGGTGTCCAAATATGGTATTAAGATATCTTAGCCTCTAGACATATCACCGATTCTCAAAGAAATTTCAAAATATCTCAGCCTAGGGTTAGGGGGTCCTAAATGACAAGGCCCTCTAGGGTATATAGAAAATATGTGAGGGCAAAACACATCTTGAGGCTGAAACAAACGTCTGTAATCTTGACATTGATCTTCATATCAGATAACAGAAGTTAAGAATGAGTACCTCAGCACAGTTTGAAGACCGTGATGCATTCACCAGTGCCATCAGTTCTGTGCGCAATGACTCCACACAGGATGTGTATGTGATTGTTGGGCATGTGGAAAACGATCCTGCTCGCATCGCCGTGGTGCAGGTTGGACAGAATGTGGAGGAGATTCCAGAATACTTGGATAACAAACAGGTGGGTACCTACCTGCTGTTATGTGCTGGATTTATAGTTATAAATAGGGCTGAATATAGGCTTTGGGCATTGTTATTTACCCACAGAAATGAGTTTTGCTGGTATTTTAGCCTGCATTTAATTAATTCATTTTTGTTTTGCTATAGTAAACAAAGGTTGAGAAAGTATTTGGCTTTGATAATAAAGTTTGCATCAATTGATAAGTTATATTTTTCAAAAAGAAGCATAGAAATAAGTATTGCTCCATGTCTTTGAACTTTGTTTCCCAGTATTTTCCTATTACTAGTGTATAGAGTTCATTATTATAAGGAAAACAATAAATATACATTTTTACAAATCTTTTTCTTTACAATTTATATTTGGACTGACAGGTGATGTACATACTGGCGCGATATGAGAGTACATTTGATATGTCAACCACCGTCAAGTTTGTTTACTTCAGATGGTAAGATATTATACCTAACCTTATCCTCCAATCTCTCCTATAGGCCTATCACTATTTTGTAATCAAGTTTTTCTCCTGTATGTGCAGTGAGTAAATTGGTAACATTGACCTGTACATTGACACAAGTTGTTGTTGTTGGTCAAACTTAGTACCAGGATTTATTTTCCACTTCTTAACCATGATATGGATTCTATCCCCATGACTGCAACTTGCATACTATAGTTGTTAAATGGTACTGGTATTGCTCCCTGGCTTGGCGCTCTGCAGCTCAGCATATATATTTAAAGGTTGGTTGGTCCGGTATCAGGATAATGCGACTGGGTGTGGTATCATGCCACATGTCTATGGAGTGATATCACAGGGAATTATCACAATATTTGTTCCATGTAGATAAAAAAAATTCAAAGGACTGAAATACTGTTGCTGGGATGTTTATCCAGAGCACACAAACAAACAATTAAAATCACTACAGAATTTTACCTGTTTTGCTTGGATCTCGCATGCATTAAAATTATGTAATATGAGGGGAAAATGTGAATGTTTGTAATTCCGTTGGCCTGATTTTTTTTTACCATTTAAATTGAATAAGGAAATAAACTTGATACAGATATACATCCTGTGTCCATATTAATATGCAAAACATTTTCTTAATTTCTTCCTTTTTATATAATCATTAGAAGAAGTATCTAATATGTATGGAAAGGAATAGTACAACTGTTTGCATGATTGGTGGATAATTTTCTTCCTGCTTCAGTATTTCCTCCTGTACATATCCTAATGATTATGAAATTGGAACCAGTAACACCTTACTGAATTAATCTATCTTTTATGTGTCAAGATGTATCCCGGATTAGGAAAAATCATTTAACTACACAATATAAAAAAAATGTGTAATAGTCATTCTAGATAAAATTTGAAGCCTTTGGTATAAAAGTGTTTACTTGTGATTGAAATTAGTTAAAACTTGTATCCAGTTATCTGAAAAATTGCAAGCTGGAAACAGAATTGATAATCAATTTGATGTCTGTTAATAATTATTATGACTCCCCCCTATATTATATTGGGGTGACATATTGTGTTTGTCAGTGTTGTCTGTCTGTCTGTCTGTCTTTTTTGTCTGGTCTGTAAGTCACATTTTTTGTCCGGAGCATAACTCAAAAAATATCAATTTCAAAGCTATTAACTTGAAACTTCACAGGTGTATAGATCTCATTGAAGAGAAGTGCACAAGAACCGTAACTCTGCTTATCATTTTTTTTTTAGTTATTGCCCCTTGTTATATTTCATACTTAATTATTGTCCCGAGCATAACTCAAAAAGTATCAAAGCTATTAACTTGAAACTTCACAGGTGGATAGATCTCATTGAAGAGAAGTGCACAAGAACTATAACTCTGCTTATCATTTTTAGCTCACCTGAGCACAATGTGCTCAAGGTGAGCTTTTGTGATCGCCTGGCATCCAGCGTCCATCGTGCAACGTGCGTCGTTCGTCATCAACAATTTGGCTTGTTAACACTATAGAGGCCACATTTTTGGCCCAATCTTTATGAAACCTGGTCAGAATGTTTGTTTCCATAAAATCTTGGACAGGTTCGAAATTGGGTCATGTGGGGTCAAAAAGTAGGTCATGAGGTCAAATCTTACAAAAAACTTGTTAACACTCTTGAGGTCACATTTTTGGCCCAATCTTCATGAAAATTGGTCGGAATGTCTGTTTCCATAAATCTTGGTCAAGCTTGGAAGTGGGTCATGTGATGTCAAAAAGTAGGTCAATATGAAAAATCCAACATATGTTGCTCATTTATAATCAGGTGAGCGATTCAGGGCCATCATGGCCCTCTTGTTTATGAGTTATTGTCCTTTGTTATATTTCATACTTAATTATTGTCCGGAGCATAACTTAAAAAGTTTCAAAGCTATTAACTTAAAACTTCACAGGTGGATAGATTTCAAAGAAGGGGAAGTGTTGTTCACAAGAACCGTAACTCTGGGCATCATATTTTTTGGAGTTATTGCCCTTTGTTAAATTTCATATTTAATTTTTGTCCGTAGCATCATAACTCAAAAAGTATGAAAGCTATTAACTTGAAAATTCACAGGACTATGAGACATATAACCTTGAGACTTCATAGGTGGATAGATCACATTGAGAAAAAGTGCAGTGCACAAGGACAGTAACTTTTGGAATTACTGCTCTTTGTTAAATTTCATATTTATTTTTTGTTGAGAGCATTACTCATGCACTATGAGATATATAACCTTGAAACTTCATATGTGGATAGACCTTACAAAGGAGAATTGCAGAGCACAAGAACTAATTCTGCAAATTACCTTTTTAGAGTTATTGCCCATTGTTTTATTTCACATTCAATTAAGTTTTGTCTGGTGCATAACTCATGACATATAACCTTCAAACTTCATAGGTGGTTAGATGTTATGGATGAGAATTGCAATACACTAGTGCATAATACATTTCCAAGGTTTCTTGTTGGAGTTTTTCCCTTTTATACAATTTTGGGTCCTTAAGATAACTCATGCTATTGAAATCAAATTTCATTTATGGAAAGAATTTAATGAGAGAAAGTGTCATGCACATGGTCTATAACTCTGGCCCCAGTATTTTTGGAGTTATTCCCCCTTTTCACAATTTCTTGACTGCAAGATAACTCCTGTTCTACTTATGCTATTGAAACTAAACTTCAGTAATGGAAAGAAATTGATGAGAGGAAGTGTAACACACAAGGTCCATAACGGGTGGTGCTTGATCAATATTATTCAGCCCTTTTACTATTTACTCCATGAATACTAATGACGTATTAACCATAAAAATTCAATGAATATTAAACAACATGAATTAAAACAATCAGACTGTTGGCAGGAATGTACTCAGTTACTGTAAACATCTGCAAACGTTTTGTACCCTAGTCACACAGGGCTTACCTGTTGCTTGTCATCTTAATTATTCTTTTACATGTGAAAAATGATAATGTCAGAAGTGAGCTAATGTTTTGGTTACTGAAATCATGGTAGATCTACTTTTTCAAAGCAAATAAAGCATAATTATGTCACTGTGTTCCTCAGTGTATGTTTGTGTGAGGAGATGGGGATGGGGGGAGACATCAGTTTTCTACGAAAACAAATCTCTAGTTGATAACCTGTTGAGCCAATAGTATTCTTGCAAGTACATTTATAAAAACCTTAAAAAAGGATCCTTTTTCTAACATGACATCTGCATTCTCCAGAAAAAGCAACCATTTCTTCTGTTATGTAAAATATATAAACAAAATTGCTGTGTCAAAATATTTTTGTCATTGATTAAAAACCTAATACTGTAGGAACAGGCCCGGACTCTGACAACCCTACATAACTTTGCAATAATTAGTACTTATTGAACACTAGGGGCAAATTTTACCATTCTTTTTTTAGCTCGACTATTCGAAGAATATGAGAGCTATTATAGTCACCCTGGTGTTGGCGTTGCAGCTTTTGGTTAAAGTTTTGTGTGCAAGTTACTATCAACCTTATATCTCAATAACTATTTATGGTATTGACTTTAAAGTTTATAAATATGTTCAGGGGCATCAGACAACCAAGGTAGATATCTCTTGACTGAATTTAATATGAATTATGGCCTCTTTTTAGCTTAGAAATTTTGGTTAAAGTTTTGCGTGCAATAGAAAATTTGGTTAAAGTTTTGTGTGCAAGCTACTATCTAGTTTGTATCTTAATAATCATTCATGGTATTGACTTTAAAGTTTATGAATATGTTTAGGGGCATCAGACAACCAAGGTAGATAACTCTTGATGGAATATATTACAAATTATGGCCCCTTTTTAACTTAGAAATATTGGTTAAAGTTTTGCATGCAAGATACTCTCATGCTTATATCTCAGTATCCAGGCATGCAGTTGATTTTAAACTCTTTAATATGTTTAGGGGTATCATACTATAAAGGAAGATAACACTTGATGGAATGTATTAAAAATTATGACCCCCCTCTTAACTTAGAATTTTGGTTAAATTTTTGCATTCAAACTACTATCCAGCTTATATCTCAGAAATTGCTTGTGGAATTGACTAGAAAGTTAAGGAGTGTCTTCAGTGGCATCAGAAAACTAAGGAATTTTATAAAAATCATGGCCCATTTCTAACTTGGATTTTTGGTTAAAGTTTTGCATGCACAGTGTTTATGTCTCAGTAACTAGGCATGGGATTGATTTTAGACATCATAAAAATATTAAGGGGTATCAAACTATTAAGGTATATCATTTTTGACTTTTATTATGTACAGGGTATGTGAAGGGCAAGAATTGAAATAGATTTCATTTGATTTACCAACAAGCATTGTGAATTGTGGAGCGTGCTGTCCTCTGACAGCTCTTGTCTGTATTAGAAATACCCAAATATCTCACATTTTAACAGTTTATTGTTAGTTATTAAGGCAATGTATTGTAATATTTGTAAAAGCGGAACATGTTTCTGACTAACTAAATGTATTAATCAGCACTAACTATTATTGATGGAATTAAGTCAATTCCTAAGTACTGTACTAATAAAACAGACTTGCTAATAATACAAGTTATCTCAGTCAGAAAGTTAGTCATAATAGCTAAACTTTACTGTACATGTACTATCACAATATTACCAATTTCAAAACAGGAAATTGATAATTACCGATCTGTGCTTGAGCAACATATAACTGTCACTGATAAAAAGATAAGTAGTTAATAAGACAATAATTTTGTTGAATCATTGCATTGCACAGATTTTTCTTTTCTTTATCAGGGATGTTTATAAATGTCTTTCCCTCAGAAAATTTCTTTCCATTTATTTATTTATGCATTCCATAAAGAAAATTTCTTTAACTTCATGCAGTTTCCCAAATTTGCTCTATATCTTCCCCCAAGGTCAAGAAAATGGCTCTCTTTTATTTATTTTTTTCAAAAACAAAACAAACTCCAAATCATGTGCTATTTTTCCCTTACAAAGGGCCAGCTAGCTTTCTGAAAATCAGAGAAAAAAAACCTGCATGGTTTACTTTTCCGGTGTTTGCAGGCTTGGGGAGGAAGTGCCATTCACAAAGAAGGGGAAGTTTGGTGTGGTGCATGGCAGTATTCAGGAACAGTTCAACCCTTACCATGCCTTCATAGAGCCTGGTACAATGGAGGACTTCCAGACAGACAAAATCTTGCAGCAGGTAGACTTCTGTTTTCTAACTCCCCACTTGTTTTGTTATACTAGTATTGACTTTTTATTTGTTTACAGCACCATTATAATGCTGTTGTTGGGGTCCAAGTCTAGATACCACATTATATTTAACTATATTTTAAATATGTGAGAATGCACTCAAGTCAGCCAAACAGATAATAAAATGTATTTTTGGGGTTAATGTTTTGGTCATTTTATATTGCATGTTGCATGCTAATAATTGAGTGTATTTTAATAGATCTGATAGTACTATTTACACATTTAATCTGTTCAACAGGATGAACTTACTGTTTACCTCTTATTTATATCCTTTTTTTTTCTATTTTGTTTCTAGTTATCTGACTTATATCCAGCCTTTTATGTGTACATGTATAGGAATGTTAACACATGGTATCACTTTTGATACAATAGGCTTTTACCATATTTCCTCTACTGAACTTGCATACGGCCCCTTACACATACACAGTATTTTTATTATGTTATTGTTTTGTTTCCCAGCTGGAAGAGACCACAGGGAAGAAGTCTAAGGTGCTAGAAAACACAGACGGGTACCAGATGAGAGGCTTCACTGCAACAGAGCTACCAAAACGGGGACCAGCACCCAAGACAGGTGAGCTGTAGCTCTAGAAACAATGATTTGGTTCCCTGCCTTTCGATAGTAAATTTTGAAAACATGTTAGAATTTTAGCATGTATCATTTTATCATACATTGTATTCAAATTTTCTGAAAACTTTTTTTGTGGTTTTGCACTTGAAACTTTCTTTGAAATTATCTTTTTTATATATATTATTTTATCATTTTTCTTTTGATTATTTTTCTTTTTATTATAGTCATACCAAAACATGTTTAGGTTTCAGGATTTGTGTGTTATCTCACATGTGTACCTGTATCTCGCCTAAACTTTGCAATGACTAAAAATTATATTGATCAACATTTTTGTGTTTAGAATTTCTTTCCAATATAAGTTCACCACAATGTTTTCTGTGATACCTTAGTTTTAATGGCTACAAATTCATATTCCATCCAGTAATGGAAGAAGAGTGTAAGTTGTAATTGTTGTCTTGTGGCCACTTGTATATCAACCCTCAGTGTTTGTACTTGTTTATGGTTCGCACAGGTCTGCTCTTGAATTTGGTGTCTGTCTTACAAACCCTGAAAAACCCTTAAAATTAACTGAAAGGTCTTGAAAAAACCTTGAGTTTGAAAATTCAGTATTGATCATAAAAAAGTGCTTATCAAACTGAGGTTCATCCCTTTTGTGCCTTAAGATTTAAAGCATAAGTTGCAGTCTTTAAAGTCCTTAATTTTGAATTTTATGGCCTTAAAAAAAACTTAAATTTTGCTTAAGAAATTTGTATGAATCATGTTGATAATGAACAATGCAGCTTTTATATTGGAATATACAGTAATTACACTCCTGCTTGACAAATTGAAGTAGGGTCTATATGAAATCCATGCGTGTTGTCTCACCCCACCCTTTTTTATTGTATTAAAAAAAAAATCTAATATGTCCATATACATGTAGTTGATTTAAAGGCAGTGACCTAGGTTATTTTTCTGTAACAGTGATAGCTCTACTTATATATTAAGATATGTTATTTTTAGAACTGACAAATATTTTCTTGGCTATCATGTTTTACTGTCTAAGCCTAAAGAGTTCTGGCATAAAAACTGGATCATGAATATTGTTTGTATTGTATATAGTGTTTAATTACAAACTTTTTGTGCCAGATCCCCATTGTAAGATGTCATTTCTACATATGTTTTGTATGAAGCAAAATATATAGAGCGCCAAGAATTGTAAGATTTAAAATAAAATTTCTTATCAGGTATACATTGATGTACCTTTATATGTGCTGTAAGTGTTTTCAAGATAATAATGTCTAATTAAAAATCAGACATTGCTTTGAAATAAATCACACCACTGAAATTTGGCTGGCATATTTGATTGGTTTGTAAGATGCTTGTGATATATCATGATTCAGGGATATGTGTACCGGTGTAACAGTCAGGTTTTTCCCCAGTCAGTTTTTTCCCCGGGGAAAAAACTGACTGGTCAGGTTTTTCCCCGGGGAAGAAACTGACTGGTCAGGTTTTTCCCCGGGGAAGAAACTGACTGGTCAAGTTTTTCCCCGGGGAAGAAACTGACTAGTCAGGTTTTTCCCCACCCAGTCAGTTTTTTCCCCCCTCTTTTTTTGAATTTTTTAAGGTTTCTGAGGTGGGGAAATTCTGGACCAGTCAGTTTTTTCCCCCCTATCCTATATATTGTTCGTGATGGTGGGGAAATTCTGGCGTAGTCAGTTTTTTCCCCCCTGTCATTTACATTGTATTGATGGTGGGGAAATTCTGGACCAGTCAGTTTTTTCCCCCCTATCCAATATATTGTGCGTGATGGTGGGGATATTCTGGCCTAGTCAGTTTTTTCCCCCCCCTGTCATTTAGATTGTTCTTGATGGTGGGGAAAGTCTTGACCAGTCAGTTTTTTCCCCCCTGTCATGTAGATTGAGCATGAAGTCAGGAAAATTCTGGCATCGTCAGTTTTTTTCCCCTGTCATTTACATTGTATTGATGGTGGGGAAATTCTGGACTAGTCAGTTTTTTCCCCCCTATCCAATATATTGTGCGTGATGGTAGGGAAACTCTGGCCTAGTCAGTTTTTTCCCCCCTGTCATTTACATTGTATTGATGGTGGGGAAATTCTGGCTAGTCAGTTTTTTCCCCCCTCCTTATTGTTCTTCATGGTGGGGAAAGTCTTGACCAGTCAGTTTTTTCCCCCCCTATCCTATTTAGTGTGCGTGATGGTGGGGAAATTCTTGACCAGTCAGTTTTTTCCCCCCTGTCATGTAGTGGCATGAAGTGGGGAAAGTCTTGACCAGTCAGTTTTTTCCCCCCTATCCTATTTAGTGTGCGTGATGGTGGGGAAATTCTTGACCAGTCAGTTTTTTCCCCAAGCAGGAAAATTCTGGACCAGTCAGTTTTTTCCCCCCTATCCAATATATTGTGCGTGATGGTAGGGAAACTCTGGCCTAGTCAGTTTTTTTCCCCTGTCATTTAGATTGTTCTTGATGGTGGGGAAAGTCTTGACCAGTCAGTTTTTTCCCCCCTGTCATGTAGATTGAGCATGAAGTCAGGAAAATTCTGGCATCGTCAGTTTTTTCCCCTATGTAATATAACATGCAGGAATATGTTAAACATGTAGTTAGTCTTTCTCCCATATCTAATAGATTGTGCAATATGGTGGTGAAATTCTGATTAAACTTTGAATTACATGTAATTGAATTAATTTGCTTAAAAGGACATCTTCTCTGAAACCACAGAGTAGAAATTGATACTTGAATCACTTTCTACTTTTGATTTAGATCTTTAATTTGGGATATCAAAATAAAATAATGACCAGAAAAGCTTAGAGAAAAACAATTCTCCTCTAGCTTTTAAGTTGCCAACAAAAAATTTTAACGGCTGATCTGTCATGTGAAAAAAAGAAAGAAAGAAGAACGACAAAAACACTAACACACATTTCAATTAGGCAACCATCACGCACAATCAACATGACAGGGGGGAAAAAACTGACTGGTCCAGAATTTCCCCACCATCAATACAATCTAAATGACAGGGGGGAAAAAACTGACTAGGCCAGAACTTCCCCACCATCAAGCACAATGTAAATGACAGGGGGGGAAAAAACTGACTAGGCCAGAATTTCCCCACCATCACGCACAATATATTAGATTGGGGGGAAAAAACTGACTGGTCCAGAATTTCCCCACCATCAAGCACAATCTAAATGACAGGGGGGAAAAAACTGACTAGGCCAGAATTTCCCCACCATCACGCACAATCTAAATGACAGGGGGGAAAAAACTGACTGGTCCAGAATTTCCCCACAATCGCACGCAATATATAAGACAGGGGGGAAAAAACTGACTAGTCCAGAATTTCCCCACCTCAGAAACCTTAAAAGATTTTAAAAAAAGAGGGGGGAAAAAACTGACTGGGTGGGGAAAAAACTGACTGGGGAAAAAGGAAAATCTGGGCTGTTACACCGGTATTTATAAATTTGCCCCATTGATATTGTGTTGGTTCCCTGTACCATAATGTTTACACTGAGTTGTAAAAGAGATACCAGAAGCTTTTAAACAAGGATATGATTCATTATAACTGTAATTATTATGTTTCCAAAGGATATCATTCATTAGTAAGTGCATACACGACAAACATTTGTATATCTATTAAAATTACTTACCATAATAGGAATTTATAGGTGTTAAAATCAATAGATTGAATTTAAATTTCTTTTCAAAATACTGCTCTTAGACATTTTATAGTAACTTTAACTGTTCAGTAAATGAATGCTGCTAAACATTGTTGGTATGACATTTGCTAGGATTGAATTAAAGGCTTTGATAACAGTGATAATTGGAACAAATGATGTAACATAAAGATCAGGTTAACAAGCAATTGTATGGTGTAACATAAAGATCAGGTAAACAAGCAATTGTATGATGTAACATAAAGATCAGGTTAACAAGCAATTGTATGATGTAACATAAAGATCAGGTTAACAAGCAATTGTATGATGTAACATAAAGATCAGGTTAACAAGCAATTGTATGGTGTAACATAAAGATCAGGTTAACAAGCAATTGTATGATGTAACATAAAGATCAGGTTAACAAGCAATTGTATGATGTAACATAAAGATCAGGTTAACAAGCAATTGTATGGTGTAACATAAAGATCAGGTTAACAAGCAATTGTATGATGTAACATAAAGATCAGGTTAACAAGCAATTGTATGGTGTAACATAAAGATCAGGTTAACAAGCAATTGTATGATGTAACATAAAGATCAGGTTAACAAGCAATTGTATGGTGTAACATAAAGATCAGGTTAACAAGCAATTGTATGATGTAACATAAAGATCAGGTTAACAAGCAATTGTATGATGTAACATAAAGATCAGGTTAACAAGCAATTGTATGGTGTAACATAAAGATCAGGTTAACAAGCAATTGTATGGTGTAACATAAAGATCAGGTTAACAAGCAATTGTATGGTGTAACATAAAGATCAGGTTAACAAGCAGCTGTATGATGTAACATAAAGATCAGGTTAACAAGCAATTGTATGTGTAACATAAAATCAGGTTAACAAGCATGTATGTGTAACAAAGATCAGGTTTGGAACATAAATCAGGTTAACAAGCAATTGTATGGTATCTTTAATCTCTCGAATTTAAATTTCACACTGAGAATTCTAAAATTTGAAAATATGATTGTGATAAATGAATTAACAGACACACTATTTGATAATAATTTCCACATTGAGGATGAAAAATAAGATAAAGATTTATCATATTCTACATTACATAAAAACTATGAATAAAGTGTTCACTTTTTGAGTATCAGAACCAAGGACCATGTGTTCTGTTAAGAGGGACACTACCATAATGAGTGATAAGTAAGTGACGTATGCATATTTATAACCCAGGTCCCCAGGTGTCTACTGGAGGTGCCGTTGTCGAGTTCGAAGATGATGTCGTGCAGGCTGTGGCTGATGTTCGTAGTGATGCTTCATCCACACGCTGGATGGTAGCCGAATACAGGTATGTGATGCATCTTTTCTCCATCAGATTGATTTTATCTTTATTCCGACTTAACTCTGTTTAACCCTTTCCCTCATAGAGGACACCATGAAAAGACCTATGCTCCTCAGTGGTCTTGAAATGAGGATTTTGTAATTAAATTTGGTAAGGTTTAACTGTGGTTTTCTGCAGATCAGGCTTTATGTGGTAGCTATTGAGTGCATCAAAATGAGTCTATATGAGGAAAAGGGTTAAGTTTTTGTGTTGTGAAGCTGTCAACTGGTTCATGTTTTATCACAGTTGATTGGATGAAATTTTGAGTATTAAAATTTTGAAGATTTAAAACCAATTTTCTCATTTTGACCTTTGAGAGAAAATCATATATTTCAACATTCCCATGCTTGTACAATGTATTGCAGTAAAACAGTGGTAAGTTGTAGTTTTGTCGTGTGTAGGGATGGCAGCCCCAAGGGTCCTATAGTTCTGGTCGCCACAGGGGAGGGAGACAGCGGGGAGATGCAAGAAGCTCTGACTGAAGACAAGCCCATGTACGCACTGTACCGCACCACGGACGTCGTTGATGCGATCACCACAGTCAAGTTTGTCTACATTATCTGGTTAGTAGTTTTAAGCCTGGTTAATATATTCCTGCTTCTGAACATAAATTGAGGCTGAATAGGATTCACATGTGTTGTCCTGTTCAGTCACATCATGTCCTGTCTTACAAAACCATTCAGTATCTTCATGTTTTAGATTCACAGCAATACAGCAGGGGTATTCACTGCCTTCAAGTAATAGATTTAGTTTCACATATACATGTACCATTTATGTTGTCTCAACTGTACATTTTCATCCTAAATAGTTCATGCTGGCTCTTGAACAATTGCAGCATTTGTGCATGATTAGTGTGGATGCAAATTTCCAATAATGTCAAATTTGTATTAATTATAGTTGGGGGTTGGGGGGAGTAGGGGGGCAGAGGGGGGTTGTGGCTATAAAGGAATCCCACTCCTCTTTTTCCTTTCGTCAGAACCTACTCTCACATGAAGACAAGGTGGGATGATGCAAGTATTAATCACCTGTAGTGATATTTTTAGTGTGTCTTTGAAAGGAAAAAATACCTAAGTGAAGTCCTGTGTATTCTTATATATTGCGAACCATGCATGATTCTTGGTACATCTACTAAGCATTATGTTTGACATTGCAGGGTTGGAAACAGTGTAAAACCAATGACAAAGGCCAAAATATCCACCCACAAGGGGACAGCCGAGACCCTTTTCTCTCCTTTCCACGTGGCCATATTTGCAACGGATCTGTCTGAAATCTCTGAGAAATCTATCACTGAAAAGGTTAGACAAACTGCTTTGATTTTGATATTATACATTTGAGTCTATGAATAACGACCAATTATATATATATTTTTTTTTTTTTTTTTTTTGGTCTTTACATGGTGTTGGCTGTTATTCAGAGGTTGAAACTCTCTATAAATTCAGTGCTGAGAATTCTGTCACAGGTTGACTGTTATTTAGAGGTGACCTCCAATACAGGTTTGATTGAATACTGATATAAAGGCCTCATGACTAATTAAATATAACCCTACCAGTGTTTCCTTTCATTTGCAGCTTATTTTAAAATAGACTGAAGATAATCTTTTTGGGACTGTTTTACAACTACACTGTATGTGATGTTAACTGAAAGGTTGTGGACCCTGTCCTGACTGCAACATTCTAAAAGTGTTGAAAATGATACTCCTTTGTTATTGTTGCTCTGCACATATAGTTGCTTATATCGGTATAATATGACTGGGCGTGGTATCACTTTAAGGCGGCACTGTATCTGTCTCATGAAAAAGACCACAAATGACTAAAATAAATCAGTTGCATAAAAATCTGGCTTAATAGTGGCCTCTTGAGTCATGTAGGTGATAATTGTTTTGGTTTTATGGTGGTATAGTTCTTCCTCTTTTTTGTACTTCACAACTGAAGAGCTGGCTGTTGTGGTCACATGGTAGAGTGTTTGTTTCCTGAGTTCAAAACATGCTCAGGACTAGTGGAAATCCTACATAGTTGCAATAGTATTATGGGAGTGACACTTGCTTTACATACAATTGTTCTTGCCTCTGTCCTCAAAGGCTCTGAACCAGGTCTGCTACCTTAAGGTAATCCATCCATTATTAAATTATAATCATGGTCCTTCAAATGTGCAAGAAGACTTCACTGCAGATACAAGTGTCAGTTGTCTTGACCTTGAGTTATAGGCTCATTTGCTCAAAGTCTATAAAGGTTTGCATTTACTATAAATTTCCCATGATCACTTGGTGGAACATGACCACACTTAGATGTGATGGAATACCTTAACACAAAAATCTCATATTCTGTATTACTGCAGTTTTGAATTTTAAAGAAACTGCAGACTGTTATCTAAACACATGCAGAAATTTGCATGCATGCATGCACTATTTCTTTTCTTTATGTCTATGAATAAGGTATTTCTAGATCTTTAAAATCTGAGATGAGTAAAATCTAAATTAGAGATATTTTGTGAAATACAAGTCTTGGTGACAGCTTCAAAGATACTGTTTTCTCAATATCTAATGCTTGTAACAGTAGATAAACCCAATAACTGCAGCAGTATATGATCATTCTGACGTGAAAGCAATACTCAAGTTGTACTAATGAGATACACAGTAAGCCTCGTATTTCAATTATTCCTGCATAGTTACGTGGACGGAACTTGATGCAATGATGTGTATTGATTATCTTTGTTACACTGTGTCAAGCAAATGACCTTGGAGGCTCTACTTGTAGCCTAGACAGCTGAATTTATTATATTATGAAAAAAATAAGTCGATGGCTCTGTTGGCGGCGTATGTAGTCATTATTGTGGGAGGAAACCAGAGAACCTACGGAAAAACATTTTGTTAAGAGGAGGGACATGTGGTCAGTAACTATGCTCTTAGATGGGTGCATAATTTATTATACATGTATATGCGGAATAAAAATCATTTTGGGATTTGAAGTAGCAAGGGAATCAATAAAAAAGTATAGCTTTAACTAGAAATTCACCTTTTCAGATTTAAGCTTTTAAAGTTAAAGCCCTGCCTCTGCCACTTAATGATATTTTAATTGCTCACAAAATTATCACAAACAAAACAGGTCCTGTGTTATTTTGTGTGAATAAAGTCAACCACTGACTACCTTTTATCCCATTGTAGCTATTTTATAGCCTGTAGGTCAATTTGAATACAACTGTAAACACTGGAATTATGGGGGATACCTGAACATGAACATTAAGCAGGAATAGACATCTGTGTCTTGCTTTTTTTTGTATATTTGGTAATACATCATGTCTTTTGGAGCCTCTGGTACGATTCTTTAAAATCTTGTACCATTTATGGTAATACTCTTTCTTTGTGAGTCTGGGGAATCACACCTCTGACTTTTATTATATAATTGACAAATTAAAATAATAATAATAAATAAATAACAAATAAACAAAATAAAACACACACACACTAAAATCAAATCAGAAAACAGAATTCTCATTTAACAGCATGCTTATTTCAGTTTATGACTGTTGTCATGGTATTATTGGTAGAACACCTGTCATATCCTATTACAATGGTACTGGATCAATACATACATTCCCTGTCTTTTGAACCAGTCTCTCAGGGGATCAGGTGTCTCCAGATCTGTTATGCCATGTCAGCTGATGACTGAATTGAGTTCTTTTTGTACCTCTAGATCAGAACATGGCTGGGTCTGGTACTTCCAGAATGAGCCTCCCTTGCTTTCAATGGACAATATATTTTAAAACATCCATTGAAAGCCAGGGAGGCTTATCAACGTATATAAAAAGAGGACAGGTGAGCCTTTCTGGCTTAATATATGATATATCCTAACAAACATATACACATAATAATTTAAGAAACTCATATTTACCGAGATGTTTTTATATAAAAATAAACTGCTTTGTTTAAATTTACGGAATTAATTAGTCCAAGTATAAATGTAAAACTGTTGTCTTAGATAAGATAACCATACTTTGTAAGAATGCTTTAAAATAAGAATGAAAAAATCAGTTGCAACTCTGAATAATAAATAACCTTAATAAAAAAAAAAAGATTTTATATTTGCTGCATACTTAATACCGATATTTATAAACTTCTTTTTCAGTATTTAGCACATTTTATTGTTGATGAATAATGATGAACTATTATTTGTTCAATTAGTGTTCATTCAAGTTCTGTTTTTCATCGGGTTCACTTTTGTGGAAGGTGTCATTACGCTCCATTGTTATTGGTACCTGATGTTATTTTTTTGTCTCTTTCATACAAAGTTCCTTTTTGTCAGCTTATTTTTCTCTTTTGCCTCTCTCGCTCTCTCACTGTCTTTCTAGAAATATGCTGAAATCAGTAAACAGGTATGATATTGATACATTGCAGGTACCACAGCTTCTGGCAGCAAGTCTCACGTGAAGTAAGGTTGCCATGGTGACTTGGCAGCTAATCCAGGATCTGCCAGTACTGCCACGTCTTACAGTGTCTTATGTCTTGTACCTCCAGTCATCTCCTGCTGTCTTGTGGTGTCATCATGATGTCATTTTGTAAATTTATGATGTCATCAGACTATTTATAGAATAGTGAATCTTATTAATATTTATTTTTCATTTTCTCGTGGAATATCCAAGATAATTAAATACATTGCTATTTCAAAAAACCTGATGTCTTAAAAAATCTGTTATGAACTTGAGTTTTGCACGTTTTTTTTAATTCTTTAAAAAAAAGGGGGTTTGTTGTGTCAGGATGTTATTTCTTAGTGGGGCATTTTTTCTTCTTTATTTACCTAGTCATTCTATTGTGTCAAGAAAAACACACGAGTCTCAAAAAAATGATTTCTAGTTTTAACAGTCACCAACTAATTTGCATATGTTTTAAAACCCTTGTTAAAGATGGTATTAAAATCAGGACTCTCATGATAAGATTTTTTTTTTTATTTGTCTTGAATTCATAAAATATTAACGAATCTCAGGTTGAGCATTCTTTCAAACTCAAGGATGCTCCATATTGCAATTTTGCAACTTTGTTTTTTTCTTGCCAAAACATTAACTTTGCATTTATTGACGAAAAAATGTTGTACTGGTAATGCAGATTCTTAGAAAATTCAAATTGAGAATATGAAAAAGTAATTATATTTTTTCCAAACTTCATATTAGCTAAAAAAAATTTAAAAAAATGTTATAATAATAGTAGAGGAAAATATGAACAATGTAGATCTGGGGACTGCTGCATAAATGAGGAACACAATGCGAAGGCTTGAAGCGCTTATTGTGCTATAGGAAATTATGTCAGTCACAAAAGCGTTTTCAAGCTGGTATCTGAACAGGAACAACATTGCAACAAGCATTATACTAGACATGATTGAAACATAACACTTACTGTAATACCTCCAGTCTGAGGCATCAAACAGAAGTTGTTTTTCTGTATTAAATGAACAACTGAAGAAATAATCATTGCAAAACTTAAACCCAACCTCTTTGTCATGTTTGTTTACCTGGTGAGAATGAGCAAGATAGCTCTTTGCTGAGTGCTTCGTTGTGTTTTGAAGCACTAATGTACATTCTTGCATATTGTTGCATGGGTAAAAGTTTTAAAACACTTTGGAGAAACAAAGGCACATTTGGCATAAAGAGAAAATGAGTCTAATTTACAGAGAAAAAAGTGTGCTGTTCAATGTGATGTTTTCTGACCTTGCAGATTTATCATATCTCTTCTTTTATTAGCCATAATATACGGTGCTGTAAGCGTTAGGTTTTAGGTTTTATAACAGACAGGTCAATATTTATAGGAGGTAGTGTGATTTTAATTGGGGTTTTAAATTTTGATTTTTATTTCCATAGAGCCAGAAGTACAAATTTGTAAATAAATATTATTATGTAGTTTTTGTTGATTTTTTTTTTTGTGGGATTTGGAATTATTATTTTGTTTTGTTATTAAGTTAATGAAACAGTGTCATTTTAATGGTGGGGAAACAAGTGATTTTAGTACATATTTGTGAAGTAGATTTTGTCTTATCAAGTTTCAGTCAGCTCAAAAGGTCATTATAACACAGAATGATTTTTTGACATTAATTAGTTAATCCATGACATGTATGTTCCTATTCTTGAGCCTTTGACACACTGTGTCGACATTCTGCTAGATGTCATAACTTGACACATTGTGTCGTCATTCCTCTAAATGTCATAACTTGACACACTGTGTCGTCATTCCTCTAGATGTCATATCTTGACACATTGTGTCATCATTCCTCTAGATGTCATAACTTTACCCTTGCTGATACTGTTTTATAATTTTAATCAATTTTTTCATTGAAGTAGATCTTGAATAGTTCAGAAACATTTCATATGATTTCAAAAACTGCCTCTAGCTGTAACAGATCTGGCTGATAAAATGTTGGTCAGCATCACATTCTTGAATACAGGATTTTTTTGATTTACATGATATGATCATATTCTTGATTACAGGATATGATCACATTCTTGATTACAGGATATGATCATATTTGATCACATTCTTGGTTACAGGATAAGACCATATTATGATTAATTCATATGATCATTAATGCAGGTTTAAACTCAAACTATGACAATCGTGCACATTGTGAGCACATTTTCATTTTAAATGTATTCCTGTGCCGTTACTGGTAATTTGGCCTACACTGTGTTATCTCTCTATACGGATATAACAGAGTGGTGACCTTTTAATCGAATTAAGTATTTTTCTATGCAGACCAACTGTAATCCTTTGTCAGGAAATACAAATTCAAAAGGTCAAAGAGATATGCTTTTTAGTCTGACACTATGATATTATTTTTGTTCTTTTTGATATAAAACAAATGTGTTAATTAATTGATGAAATGTTTCATGTCACTTTTGAGTAAATGCATGTTAATTCAAAGTTATGTCCTTCCTTATTGATATACATTATTTAAGACGCAAGATTATTTTTGATCCAGATAAAGCTTTTAACTTATGCATTGACGCTAATAGACATTTAAAATATACTAACAGAGCCTGCAAAAGGTGGTTTGCATGTGATCCAAAGTTTCACTAGTCTTGAAAATAAATGACGATGTGACTGTATATAGTTTGATGATTGGGGATCATACATCCCTGTTGTAAAGAGATGCACGTGTCTAGTCAGTTGTATAGGTGGTGGGGGTCTGATTCATTTAACTTTGCACAAGAAAAAAAAACACCTACATATTTGTTCAAATTTTATAGGCAAAGGTGCTTTAAACTTTCCTTATTATACGTTGAAAGTTAATACATTTGTACTTCAACTTCTGTTTTTGTTAAGGGATTAATTTCTTTTCATCTCGCAAACAATATCACAAACTAACTCCTATATTTTCAGTTTGTTTTTAAGGTCAGTCAATGGTCACTTAATACATGTGTATGCCACTTTAGATATTGGATGATTTTATGAAAAATTTGAATAATTATGTAATGGTATGTCAGAAAAGTTCACTGCCACAGTTTGCTAGTTTACAGGATAAAGACCATGCGTGTACTGAACTTAATTTGTACAAAATTTTGTGAAATGGACCCCAGTTTCTAGTGGCCAAATGGTGCATTGAATGCTTGAACATAGTCATTTGCAATTCATTATTATAATGCAGTATTTTTGTCATATATATTAGTCATTTCTAATGTATTACAGCTCAGCTTGGCTTTTTTTTTTCTTTTTTTTTTTACAAAAACAGTGTATTTTGATATGGCTTACCTGTTAATCATATGTTTGATACCAAAAAAATCTGCCCTAGTGAGTACTTGTTACTGACTGCTACTTAAGACATGTCAGATTTAAAACCAGGCTCTGTATGATTATTATCTAGGTTACTGGTGAAATTTTAGGGATCGAAAGAAAAAATACTGATTGTTACAATAAGGAAGACTTCACAAATCTTCAGAGTACAGCGTTACTTTTTGACCTTGTTTTATTTTCTGTTTTATCAATTTTAAGAGAATATTGGGACCATTTTATTTGTTATTGTCTGAAAATATATATTATTGATATTTTTACTTTTGTTTTCTATGTGCATGAATATAGTTTTTGATTTAATATAAAATTTCAGTCTCAACGAGGGACCAAGCGACTTTATTAATTTACATTCCGAAATGTTAAGTCATTAATCATCTTGTAACATGTTTTGATATCTGCTCAGAAATGGTGTTTTAGTTTTATATGACCTTTTCTACTAAAGCTATGAAATATCAACAATTTATAAATTTCAAACAAAATATTAAAGAATATTTTGTCTAAACCCCTAGATTGTTATCTTTTAAATAGCCGATGTAAAACTAAACTGTAGAGTGTTGTATATTTTCTGTATTTTTAATGTTGTATTTTCGTAACGTTATTGTTTAGTATACTTGGTGTTTACTAGTGTTAACATTAATTTGTGAAGCTACTATCATGTAGACAGTACATGTATAATTATGTTACCAGGCCCTGTGTTCTTGAAAATAATTAAGTACCACTACAATCTAAGGCTCAGATTTGAGTATCATACTCATATCCCTGTTGAAACTACATGTAATGGGCAAAGTTTGAGTCTAAGTATGAAAATCTTACTTGAGTACCTTTTTTATTTTCGAGAACACGGGCAGGGCCAGTATTGCTTTAGTTTTACCTTTCATATCAGTTCTTGTTGTTTTGTTTGTACAGGTTTGCCAAAATTTCACTATTCCAAGTTTCTATGTACAATTATAAATTTGCAGGTATTCATTGTGGTTAATAGATCGATAAAAATCTTGCAGGGGTTATATATTTTTATTTTTAGAGAAAAATATTGCCTTTCATGCCAAAATCACTGTATTATTTCAGTTTAAAATATTCATTCTTAATATGTGTCAGTTTTATTATAAATAAAGTGCAAAGTACCACTCTTAACATGGAATTGTGCATGTAGTTGTAATTTTACTTGTAAAAAAATATATCTATAGTGCAGGCCTAATATTTTCTTACTCTCGACATATCTTTTTTTTTAAATTAAATTATGTAATTTTGTTTTAGTTTACTTGCAAGTAACACACACCAAAGATTTTTTAACTGCTTTTTTGTAGTTTGTATATAGCTGCCATATACTTTGTAGATTATTGGAAAACATTTAAAAAAAAAAGACAATGTGTGTTATTTATATGTATGTCTTTTAAAATAGTTCTAACATGATTTCCAACTTAGTACAAAATGACGTTTCTGTCATCTGTGAATTTCTTCATATTAAAAAAATATGTAAATGATTACATGTAAAAATTATAACTGTTTATATTTCTCTCCATTTTCTTTTCTTTTTTTTTTTTAATGATAATGAATTATTTGAAGTATATTGCTTTCATGAAAAAAAGCTACATAAATATGGAGAAAAATTTAAGAGATTAAAAGAACAACATTCTTATTCTAAGACTGCAATATAAAATCATATCAATGTTTACATTTCTTATGCAAATCACAGGCAAATGGGGACCACCAAGACAAATGTGTTCACTAAATGCATAATAGGTCAAAGAGAGATTGCTTGCTATTGCTTCAGAACTTTCTTTTCACATCCTTTTTTATAATTTTTTGGTGGTTTTCAGACAAAATGCATTTTAAAAAAAAAATCATTAATCCATACGTTTTGGAGACATTTTCTCTTTTAAGAAGATAAAATGAAACAAAATTTCCATTAAAATTCCTTTAAGTAAAAAGGGGCAGACTGTCTCTACATAAATGCTTAACACTGGGTTAAATGTTATGTTCTAATAGACTTTTGAATCTAAATTTTTTAGATCCAGGTGAATATCAAAGCTTTTGTTTACCAATTCAGTATACCAATACTTAATACACAAAACTACTCATGTATAATTTTGAAAGGGAGAGAATTTCTCATACAGTGAGTTTTGATCAAAGTTCTTGGAATCAATTTTTGTTTCTTATTATGGTATTTAATTTACATAATATAAAGGTAGGCTACCACTAATAGCTGTATTATGATAGATCTGTGTGATATTGGTTTGTCTTTTTTATGCATGAATCAAAAGTATACTCAGGACCACAAATCAGTTTAATCTGATAATTTTATGTATCACTTTCATGTATGTCAGGTATAGTTGTGTAATCAAGAAAAAAAAAAGTGATTTTGAAATGGCAATATAAAGCAAGAATATATTTAGTATTTATATTCACACATGAATAAACCATTATTATATCTTGACTCGTGATGACAATGGTACTTCTGAATGAACAATTTAATCTGAAATTTTTCCAATATATCTATGGAATGTGAAAGTATGGGTAGAATTAAGAAACTTTGCATATCACTTTATAATTTCAGATATTTTCCTTTTTTTATCAAATTCTCGTATTTCCGAGACGCTCACATCATGTACACCTTACCATATGCATAAATAAGAGATGCCTTTTGTTTGATGCCTTATAAGACATGCTAGCCTGTATGTATACAGTAAGTAGATTTTATACTTTTATACATGTATGTATTGCCTTTTTAGCCCAGTTGTACTTGAATGCATATAGAACTTTTTTTAGAACTCAGATTGTGGCTCAGTGTCAGTCAAACGCAGGTTTAAGGTATCTGGCCTGTCTTTCAAGAAACACCTGAAATCGAGATTTTCCTCAACTTAAAAATCTCCAATACTGTATCTCCAAAAAAATTAAAGACTATTTTCATGATGAATATGCAAATTACACCATATGTGCAAAATTTGTATTTTTCATGTCAGGAATTCTAGGGATAAAAAATGAGTATAATTTTAAAATATCTCAATATGAGATTCACAATTCACAGGCCTGCATGTCTCAAATTGAGGCTTTCCTCAACTATCTCAAATTTCAGATTAATAGAATGAGACCTTTTATTGTATGAACATGCTTATAGTTTCTATAATAATGACATTTTAAGTCTTCAAGATTTTGAGATGAAGAAGATCTCAGTTCAATATGTTTAGTACCAGAACATATATATTTTTCTGAAATTTTCCTTGCTTAATTCCAAAGATTTCAAACTTTTTATTTGAAAATTATGACTAATAATAATAATTACCATAAATGATCCTATGAAATATGGGAGACTTAAGTAATTCATATTCAGACATGAATAAACCTGACAGAAGGCTGCAGTCACATTGTTTTTGTGAAGACTGAAATATGAAATATCAAATTATTGTGTTTTCTTCATGCCACATACAGGTATCAGTATTGTTTAAACAGTCATCAAATTGTTGATTTTAGAACTAGCCAGAATCCGTATTTTTACATTAATTGAATTTTCATTAAGCACAACTAACTAAAAATTTGAAACATGTCCAAAAAGAATTTCAAGTCTCAGGCTTGTATAAATTTCAATCACTTCTGATATCTTTTAGTGTAGAGAAAAAACAACAACAAAAAAACAATTCTACGCAAGGGTATGTATTTTGTAACTTTGATCTGAGCTTGCCTTTATTTACAATTTGTTACCATGATCTTTTATGTATTGTAGCCGTAATAAAAATTGTTTAAGGAAGATACTGTTGTTGTTTTATGCCTTTTCATATCCATTCAGAACAGCTGTGTAGTCTGAACAAAGCTTCAACTCCTTTCTTTAACCTTTTGAGTAATTCTTGCACAATGTATAACGTCTCTCCCTCTATACTTACACTGATATATGGAGCTTGTGTCTGCTTTTTTTTTTACACTGCCTCAAAATGAAAGTTTTGGGAGTATTCTGGAATTAGCTTTTTTGGCTGATTTGTCTGAATGTTTGAGGCACAAACACCCAGTTTATCTTTTGTTTTGGAAAATCTTCAGAGCAACTTGGACAGGTACATATATATTCAAGTCATATGCACATGATTGTAATAAGCAAGGTACGCTGAATAAAGTTGAGTGCCTTACACTGGTCACAATTCTTGAAGTATCCTTGATATAGAAGGGACCTTAGTTCTTAAAAACCCAAGAGATGACACCATGCTGTTTTATTCTGTTCAAGATACTACCATTTTGAAGAAGAAAGAAAACAAGAGGGCCATGATGGCCCTGAATCGCTCACCTGAGTACCATTGCTTCAACTGATGTCAAGGTTTTTAAACAGACAAGGATTCTGATATAACTTAATCTAAAACATTTTACCCCTGACAATACTACACACCAAATATCTAAGCAATGGGCCATATGGTTTCAGAGAAGACCTGGACGCAGGGTCATTTATCACCGTAGGGCCAAGACTTTGAAAATCTTTGTAATGAACCATTAGATGCTACTACATACCAAAAATTTTAGCTCTAGGCCTTATTGATTCATAGAAGAAGATTTTTTAAGATTTTCCTATATAACTCTGTGTAAAACAAGTGACCCCTGGTGGGGGGTCATTTATCACCATAGGGCTATGATTTGTACAATCTTGGTAGTGGCCCATAAGATGATGCTACATACTAAATATCTAAGCTCTAGGCCTTATGCATTCATGGAAGAAGATTTTTTGAGATTTTCCTATATAACTCTGTGTAAAACAAGTGACCCCCTGGTGCGGGGTCATTTATCACCATAGGGCTATGATTTGTACAATCTTGGTAGTGGCCCATAAGATGATGCTACATACCAAATATCTAAGCTCTAGGCCTTATGGATTCATGAAGAAGATTTTTTAAGATTTTCCTATATAACTCTTGTAAAACAAGTGACCCCTGGTGCGGGGTCATTTATCACCATAGGGCTATGATTTGTACAATCTTGGTAGTGGCCCATAAGATGATGCTTCATACCAAATATCTAAGCTCTAGGCCTTATGCATTCATGGAAGAAGATTTTTTAAGATTTTCCTATATAACTCTATGTAAAACAAGTGACCCCTGGTGCGGGGTCATTTATCACCATAGGGCTATGATTTGTACAATCTTGGTAGTGGCCCAAAAGATGATGCTACATACCAAATATCTAAGCTCTAGGCCTTATGGATTCATAGAAGAAGATTTTTTAAGATTTTTCTATATAACTCTTTGTAAAACAAGTGACCCCTGGTGCGGGGTCATTTATCACCATAGGGCTATGATTTGTACGATCTTGGTAGTGGCCCATAAGATGATCTACATACCAAAAATCAAAAGGCTAGGCCTTGTGGTTTCGGAGAAGAAGATTTTTTCAAGTTTTTCCTTTATTAGCCTATGTGAAATCAAGTGACCCCTGGGGCGGGGCCAATTTTGACCCCAGGGTCATAATTTGTACAATCCTGGTAGAGAGTCATAAGATCATGCTACATACCAAAAATCAAAAGGCTAGGCCTTGTGGTTTCAGAGAAGAAGATTTTTTAAATTTTCATTTTTAAAATCTATTTTTAGCTCCTGTGACCTAATTATGCGATGGACCAGAACCATTTATACAACTTTAGTAGAGCTTCATCCAAGGAACATTCCTGCAAATTGGCCAAGCCGTTTAGGAGGAGATGTTGTTTGAAGCAATTGTTGACGCCGGACGCACGCACGCACGCACGGACGACGGACGCCGGACAAAAGGCGATCAGAAAAGCTCACCTTGAGCACGTTGTGCTCATGTGAGCTAAAAACGGAATGAACAACATTAAAGGATATTTCCTGGTATCTACTGTTCCTATAGGCATATAACTATCAATACACGCGCATGGACAGACAGATGACAGCAAAAACGTGATCCAAGTGAACATGCTATTTAAAAGCAGTTTGCTAGTATAAAGACCAGCAGGGAAAAGTCACTCAACTTGAAAGACTTGTTACAACAAAGTTCTGGAACACCCATTTCTAATTCTAATGACAAGGGCTATTGAAATTTGTTGATTGTTGGGTTTAACGCCCAACCAACAATATTTCAGTCATTTGGGGACTACATGTCTACTTGAGACAGATTAAGTGTTGCCACACTGTAGTAACACGCAAAAGATGTGGCTCGATACCACACCCAGTCACATTATCCCAACAAACCAATCCTTGAACTATCCTTATTATCCAAGGGGTTGTAAAAAAATATGTGCCTTTTACATAGCATTAAAACCATTTGGAATAGCAGCCTGAAAGTTTAATATGTTGGTTTGTCTTGTGAATCTATCTTTATGAATGTTAGTATTATAAGGTTTTATAAAAACACATCATATATGCTGAGCGCCAAGCAAGGGAGCTATACTGGTACCATTTTAACGACTCCCGAGGCGGACGCTGTAACCAATCACCCACAAGTACAAGAATTTATTTTACACTGGTAACTCTTGATAAACTAAATACAAAGAGAGAGAGAGATAAGATCACAAGTGATGAACCTCCTGTCAGTAAGTATGGGTAAAAAGTTTAAAAGATTCTCAAAATATTGGAAGTAGGGGTATAAAAAACAGGGAATGAATATGAAAAAGAAAACAAGCATGATAAATATTAATCATTTAATAGCATGGTAATACAGTGGAGCAGGACATCATTTTTTTTGTCTTTAGTATTTTGAGATTTTTTTTCTTTTGTGTTTTAAGTTTTTTTTTTTGTTTTTTTTATTTTTCTTTTGTGTTTAAATATTTCTCATCCTGGTAGTCATCAAACAATTTCAAACAAAAGATAATGGTATAGTCCTTGCAACGTATTCAATCAATCATTCGAGGCTTGCTGGAAATACAAAGATTAAAAATACAAATGCTCCACTTTGAAAAACTTCCATCCAACGAATTTCCGCTATCTTCATCAACACAACAACATAGCACTTAAAATGACAAAGGATCATAATAGTCTTGTAGATGCTTTCATCAATACAGTAAACATCTGAGTGACACTGATGAAATGGTGATGATGTGGATGATCTCGATTTTCATCATGCTGTATCCATGGATTCTACACTGGTCACATGAGTGGCTATCACTTCATAGTCGATTTTCTTCACCTCCTTGGTAAGGACTGTGGAGCTGCCTCGGGCAAACCCATAGTTACCCTCACTGTAATACAAATACAGAACTGTAAGTCAGATATGACAAACTCACCATCTTATATCACCTTCTTACTAATACAGAGCATTACTGTCATTTAGTTAACACAACTTCTTGATTTCTAAACCTTTGTATGACTAAATTTATTACAGGTTGCTGTTTTTACTTTCAGAGACTCACAAACTTATCCATACCCTGGCAATAGCAAACCATACACTGTTCTTAAATTCTGTTTCAATTCCATGGAGTCTACGACAAGGTCTTATTGGTATTTCATTCCATAGATATTCTTTGAAATTCATGGGTTTCATTATCAAGAAAAGACAAACAAATCCAAATCCGTTACGTACCGCTGGCCCTTCAGATTGGCCTCATCAAATGGTCGCAGATATTCAACCTTGTCCTTTGTGATCACACAGAGGTCAACATTTGACCCTGACCCCAGGTCATTGAAGATGCCCCCAGCAATGGCATCCCGTACCAATTTCATGGCCTCAGATTTCTGGTTTAGAAATTATGTACATTACATTCAATACAACAGTGCAGAGTCTAGAAAAAAAAAAACATTGTCAATAATTTGAATTAGGAATACATGAAAGCACAAACAAGAAGAATCACCATAAATAATTCTGCAAATCAGTAATCAGGGCTTAATTCCTCCCACATCCAATTCCTCCCACATCTAATTCCATACAACTATCACCGCTGCTTTCATTCTAAATATTCAACCAACATCAGTTTTTGTTAAAATGATTTTTATCTTGTCCAGTATACCAGTTTAATACCTCTTTTTAAACTAAAAGCAAATCAAACACTCCTACATTGACTGGGATATACATTACCTCTTTCTGAAGACATTAACATATCTATTAAACAATCTGCTTTAAGAGTGACAGGAGTCTGCTGGTTGAACTCAGGAACCCAAAACTGCCAAAACTAAGGAGAAATACTTTGTACATTACAAAGAATAAACAGGAAGTCTTAATCACTATCAACATGACGAAGTCAGTATGTTGTAAGAATATCACTACTTAGCAGGATATGTAGTATTACCTCCATATTAGGTTTGAACCCACTTTCAAACACTGCCATGGCAGCTAGAGACCCAGAACCTGCAACAGACAAGAAACTCCTTTCATACACAAATTATGACATAAAAGTAATATTAAATATCCTATATCAGTGTGCTTGTTTTATTACCAAAGTAACATCTTCCGCCAATATTCTGACTTCATAAAATCAAAATGATCCTACAGAAAAGCATTTCAAAATAATTAAAAGGGACAAATAATATTAAAAGACAATATTCTTATTTTTTCTAGCTTTGATCAAAGCCCAAAGATATGAACGACAAGTAGTTGTTATGGACTATAAAGATTAATGGATACTGACCCATGGTGACATAGGGCAGTTTGTCAGTGGAACCATGAGGGTGTATACTGTACAGGTGGGGTCCAGTCACATCTACTCCCCCCAGGACCAGGGCTGCACTGATGTAACCATGGTACCTGTAATCACAACACAGATGTATATTATCATGTTTAGGTATAAAGTGAAATCGAAGGCAACACTATTACATTCTCCCTATTGTATTATATTACAAATAAACATCAATAGCTGCAATTCTTATAACATAGGCCATGATAGGGTCACATACCTCTAATTAGGGTTTGAAAACCTTAGAAATTAGAATTTAAAACTGGATGAGAAATGAGTAAAGATGATTGATTTCAGAGTATTCTGGATGTTTTCCTTTCCAACTGTAGAATGTGTTTTCAGACTCCCGACTCCAAAACAAGAAAACCTCAAATGAATAAAGGACTCGCAACCTAAATATATAAGCCTTCAACAGAATTGTTTCCAGTACCTGAAGAGCATTTGTTTAAGGAGGCGGTTTGCTGTGGCCACACGAGGGGTCCTATCTGTGTTCAGCTTGTGTAACTCCAGCTGAGAGGAGATCATCTGGGTTGTCATCTCTGTGTCGGCAGCAGTACCTGCTCCACAACAGCTGGTGGGGCAGAGATAATAACTTGTTCTCAGTGAAACTTTTACCACAGCTTTTATTTACGTTCATTATTGTCATTTCAAACAGTCTCTTTGAAAAGCAATCAGTTATAAATTAATTTGGAATAGAAACACCATGAAACAAAGTTTTTTTTTGTTTTTGTTTTTTTTTTACAAATGAGGATAATGGGGTCCCTACCTTGATACCTCAAAGAGGACTTTACTGTAATTTGAGCTTTATTTCACTTTCAACCAAAATGACAACAAATTTCTAACTCAAGATACTTACTACATGTTATCAGCTAGATAGTGTATCTTAGCACAGTTTTTGTCAGCCACAACTGTGTCCTCTGTGGCTCTTGTGTCTGCACCAAGTACCACACCATCCTAGAGTGAACAATATATTAGGATAATATATTTGAGTATGTACTCATAGTTCAGTGTTTTACATAAATAACATTGATAACTAAACACAATTTATTTGTATTTAAAGTCATAAAACTGGGTGTTGGCCTACAGGTTAGATACACTTATCTTGTCAGGGCTTTCCTCCCCTATTTATCTATCTGCCATAGATGGTATCAATCCCAATGACACAAGGCAGTAAAATATTCCCAATAGACTAACATAATCCCAAATTCATTGACCTGTAACTCTGGTTGAAAATATGCTATGTGTCTGATAGTGAATACATTTGCCTTAATGTTAATCAAAGATCCAAATTATCATATGTGTTTCTGCATTTTGTGTGTTAAATTCCCAACTGGAATCAAAATCATGCTTATATTTATTATATGTTTAATGAAAATTTATATGTATATTGACAAGCAAAAAAGACGAGTAGGTAGAGCTAAAGCTAAATTTTAGAGGCATGTATATTTGACGAAATGCTTCAAGTATTTATAGTATTAACCCTTTCCCTCATATAGACTCATTTTGACGCACTCAGTAGGTACCACATAAAGCCAAATCTGCAGAAAACCACAGTTAAACCTTACCAAATTTAATTACAAAACCCTCATTTCCAGACCACTGAGGAGCAGCGAACAGCATAAAACCTGATCAGCCTGCGAGTTACTCACAGGCTGATCTGGTTTTAAGCTGTTCACATAGGTCTTTTCATGGTGTCCTCTATGAGGGAAAGGCTTAAAAGATTACTGAAAAAATTATAGAAAGTCAATCTTATATACCTTAAAGATTATACCCGCTATAGTTGTACCAGTTTTGTAAGCTGTTGGGGCCTTAAGTCCCGTTTTCAGTAGATGACCATTGCTACAAAGATATTTGATAATAAACACATGATTTTAATTTCACCTTCAACTTGAATTTTTATATTTTTAAGTGTATAGATTCTATTTGACAAATAAGCACATACAAACAAAACATTCTAGAAATCTTTCAAAACAGACTCAATTAAAAACAGAATAGATCGCAGAAAAAGGTGTACTTAAAATTCCAAAAGATATAAGATTTCACTTCGACGATGATTTTTATTCTTTGATTAAAACTTTGGAAAACTGCAAGTCATGAAGAGAAGATTCGACCTAAATCATTCGAACATAGTTTTTATTCAATGACTTCCTGTATTAAATTAAGTTACATTATTCCTGTTTCAAATAAACCAGAAATTGCATAATTTAATGAACGTAACAGTCATACCGAGTACAATTTTCAAAAGAAAAGCCGGTTCGTGGGACTTCAACGGCAGCCATTTTTCCTATACAGACTTGTATGGTACCCGTCTTTGATAAAATCGATGCGGGTAAAATGCATCACCGAAACGGGAACCAGAAAAATATACGGTGCCGTGAAAATCACTTTGTAGTGTTTCTATTATTTTGTGCAGTTAAAACTACGCGCGAAATTCAAAGCGTACATGCCATTCGATGACCGATGTAATTTCACTTCCTCTGATAAGAATTGAAGCCATACAAATTACTGATACTTATTTATTAAACATAAACGGACTTGTATAACATATTTAAGTCAAGTAGACTTTTTTTCAAGATTCACATTGCCAAAGATTTTAGAAGTTAAATTGAGACCTACCTGTTTTTTTCCATGCCCAAAACCACACCCATCCACCACTTCTACTCCTTAATTATTGTACAGGTATCACTTTTGTCTGTTGTCTAATCCTAGGAAAAATGTTTTGATATGATGAAAGCATGTTCTTAATTCTAGTTCTTTACAATATCCAATTGTCCTTTTATACTATGTTGTCAATCTTTACCGACGGAGGAGTCTTGGGGGAGCGACATAGCCCGTCAGCTCATCTGTTCCACTTGTCCTTAGACCTTCCAAGTCTTCCAATATGAAGCATTTTTATCCCTAACCATTGTAATTTCCAGCAGGCTTCACAAACAAAAAAACTCCACACATATGACTATACCTCATCTTTTAAGTGAATTAGTACCAGGATGTGTCAATTTGTCATATCTGAATGCCATGAAGGTTTTTTTTTTAAATCACATAAATAAAATCAATACACAGCATCACATTAAAAAAGGTTCAACAATAATAATAAGTTATATTCAATGAGTAATTTTAACCTCTTAAATTTCTAAATGCAATAAAATTTAAAATAAAAAATAAAAAAAAAAAAAATACCAACAACTTAATTTTGAAAGTTTTTGAAAAAAAAAGAAAAAAAAAGCCAAACCGAAAGACAAAAAAAAAAAAAAAAAATCCTTTAAAATGCTTAGTTGTGATGCTTTGTCTTCATCCATCTGCTTCCAGACTGCTCATTCAGGTTGTTGCTTGCTTCCCTTGCCTCCTTCTCTGCCTTCTCAGACTCCAACCTCTTCTTTGACTTAAATCCAACACCTCGCCTTGCAGTATCACTGGTCCATCCACGGATTGGCTGGGCAGTTTGTCTTGGGATCAGTGGTGGATGGGCAGCAATGGGAGGGACAAATGCCTGGGTGCATGTTGGGTTTGCACTGGCTCGGGCAAGAACAGATGGCATGCCTCCTGTTACCTCAACTTCATAATTGAGTGTTGCAGAACCCTCTCTGACAATGACGTCTGGCACAACATTGGCTGGCCTGGCAGTGTAGTATGTATCATTCCTGGCATACTCCTCCTGGTAGTGCATATCTCTGGACTGCATTTCGTTGGCTTTCTTCTCCCTCTCCAATTCATCATAAACAGCTTTGATAACTGGTTTCTTCTGGGGTGTCTTGAATTTCCTCTTTCTCTTGGAGTAGTTCTCACCCATCTCATCATCATGCTCAAGTGGAGCTGGGCAGAAATCTGCCACCCTAGGTCTACTGCCTGTAGGAGGCACTGGGCACTTGACAGCCAATCTCTCACTCTTAATTGAAGGTGGAGCAGGGCAGAAATCTGCCACTCTATGCTTGTTGCCTGAAGGTGGCACTGGGCAGTTGGCAGCCAATCTCTCACTCTTTGAAAGTTGAGCAGGGCAGAAATCTGCCACCCTAGGCTTGTTGCCTGAAGGTGGCACTGGGCGCTTGGCAGCCAATCTCTCACTCTTATTTGAAGGTGGAGCAGGGCAGAAATCTGCCACCCTAGGCTTATTGCCTGAAGGTGGAACTGGGCACTTGGCCACCATCCTCTCACTCTTTGAAGGTGGAGCAGGGCAGAAATCTGTCACCCTAGGCTTGTTGCCTGAAGGGGGCACTGCACATTTGGCAGCCTTCTTCTTCTCCCTCCTTTTCCTGGCTGCCCTCTCTGCAAGCAACTGCTGCCGCTTACGATCAAGCTCCAGTTCTTCCTCTGTGCTTGTGGTGGGCCTAGTTGGAGACTTCAGAGGGCAGTGAGATTCCCTGAGCTCATCCACATACTCCTGCTTGACCCGATCAATTGCTTTCTTGGCAACTCTCTGTTGCTCCTCTTTCCACTCTTGGTAGCTTGATTTTCCGCCATCACCTCCGTCATCACCTCCAGACATGGCATGCATGTTTTCGGACACAATGGATTTGACCTCACTGGTGTACAGATCATGCACTCTTTTGATGGCATTGTCAACCCTCTGCAATCTATCCCTTTTCCAGAACTCAGGGCCTGGCTCTGTTGGACCCTGGGGGGACATGCGGTGGTTGACCTCTAAATCTCTACCCATGAGGGATCTTGGTCCAGCTGATGTGTGTTAGTGTGTGTGGTATAGAGAGAAAGAAAGGAAAAAATAGAGAGAGAGAAAAGATGAAAAGAGAGACATTTTGAAAGAAAGAGAGATAACTGAATTTATTTTATGAAAGTGAGATTGAATATAAATGGAAAAGGAAAAGAGAGGGCTAGAACTGATTTCATTTTTGAATTTGAATGCAATGTTGAATATTAAGATAACAAACATGATAGGAAAAGCTGGTAAGATATGTGCCTGAACTCTCACACAATTGTAATGGAAATTAAGCTCCAACACTAAAGAAAACAATTTCTACCATTATAACAAAATCCAAACTACAAAGCCATATTAATGTAATTATTTACATGGACTAGGAAGCTTGATAATCTCAATGCTTGGACTTGTAGGTGACAAGTCAGGGCTGGGATCAGAGACGTCTGCCACGCCAGGCTGTGTCTTGACAATGGACGGCAGAGTCAGTGTAGTGCCAGTCAATGGCACTGCCATTGGGTTTCGGGGCAGCGGGGTCCCGACGGTAGGAGGCAGAATTGGTGACTGATCCCACCGTTTGGATACATCATATATCAACCTCGAGTTACCATCTCCATCTGGCGTCTTGTGACGCTCTGCAAATTGCAGAATATACACGTTATCATTTTCTAGTGGTAAATGTGGGGTTATGATTACTTTTTCAAAACATCAAAAACAAAAACACATGATAAAAAAGGTCTCAGGTGTAATTTTATTGTTTAATATTAAACTCATTATATCATCACAGTGAAGTCTCCTCAAACAAACCCCAATATCCTTCATATCAAGAACAGAACAAAACATTTTCATTGGGATAACATACATACATCAGGGGCAAAGTTAGGCTTGGAAAAACGACATACACAATCCACCTTCAAGTAGGTGGGGGTCAGAGGAATTTTGCCTGGGAAGTTCTGAGATGTTCTTCGAGGCAAACAAATCTGAATTTCAGCTGGGATTTTCATATATATTGTGTGTAATGAACGCTACACCTTCGTGCATACATGTACACATTTAAACATACACCTGTTAAACTGTAAAGATATTGGGCACCTAAATCACAGGGGTCTGACATTTTCTCAATAGATCTTGCATAACCCAATGTTACGTTTTTTTTACATTTAACCATATTTTATATGAAACAACTGTATATCAGACTCCTTTGCTTAAATGAGGAATACTAGTAAAATTATTTATGCATTAATATTTATGAGAAATATAAGAATTCTCTCTGTTTTAAAACCTAAATATTACAAATTCTATGAATAATTTTTCAAGAGATATATAAAATAAATATATCTTCAATTTTGTTTCATTCTGTTACTGTTACCATAATTATTTTCTTCTCTGGAAGGCCTGTCCCCCACCTGATATGTGTATAAATACCTGTTTCCATCCATTTGTCCTTGTCACCAGCTGGCACATGTGCTAAATATTGCAAATTCTCTTCTTTTATCAAATACAGGTTATAAATAAGCTACCGAGACAACGTCTTCATTCAAAACACATTTTGTTACATCCATTATTTAGATGATCTAAAAATAATTCAAACTCAAATTGTTCTGGATTTCTTTTTCATTCATGAATTATTGTAATTATTTGTTCGGGTAGAGACGGACAATATTTTTATACCTACAACCATCATAAATTGTAGGGAATAATATAAAATTATATAATATAGCATCATTCCCATTAACCCCCTGTAGATATTTTTCTACCCCGAAATTGGCCATGTACCCCTAAAACCGTTGGAACTCTCTATATAAACAGCAATTGTATCCCATTTCAAAACATGGTGGGAACCCTCAGATGCATCATATGTAATTGAAGAGTGGAACTGCAAGAGAACTGCAGTAGATTGAACACATTTAAGGTCAATGGTATTGCATGGCCTAATGTTTGTATGGTTTTCTGTAATGTTTGCAATCAGAAAAAAATCAACACCCCCCCCCCCCCCCCCCCAAAGTCATATCATTCTTATATTAATCTCTGTAATAAAATAAAGAAACAAGTTTGGCCATGTTGTTTGTTGTGAAAATAGTGAAATAATTATCAAAGTATGGTGATATTTTCCTGAAGGATTGAGATTAAAAACAAAATTCTCAAAGTACATTTTCTTTTTCTCTTTATTTATCCAGGGGAAGGTATATGAGGGGGTAATGTGGGATTATAAAAAACAAACACTTTAACTTGCTTGCATGATTAATCATGCATGTACTCTGTATGATGAATCTCATGACAGACGCTGGACCTGTCAAAAGTGACCAATCTTCTGAATGATAAGGATCAATCAGTGTAAATCTAGGGCTGACCACGAAACTATTTTAGTGCTTACATACATAGAAATAGATTCGAAAGTTTCGTAGTCGACCCTTGAAATGTTATCATTATAAACAATACAAAATTAATGTATAAAGTCCTAGTGTGTCAAAATATTACTATAATTACATGTACCAGTAAATGAATAACGGAGATCTTCCTGTGAATTTGTTCAATTGTAGTTTTATGGTTTGAAAAATCAAGTTAAGTAAAAATTAGCCTAAACAGACTCTGTTGTTTTTTTTCTGCAAAATAATAAGACAAGCACAATAATTGAGTCTAAATATGATTTTATTTGTCATGTGTTTACATATTATTAAGCATACGCATATAACTTAATGCAGCAGATGATTCCTAATGATATAATACGCTCGTAGCACACAAGTGTACCATGCTCTAGTGGTAGCATGCATGACTACGGATCCAAGGGTTTTAGGTTCAACCGTTGGAACCCCAATGGGGAAAGGGATGTTTCATGATTCTTCCAGGTTCAAAGTACCAGTTCTATCAAGGAACCATAGAAAAGGATGAGTATAAGTTGTAAAAACTGGTTTCCCGATCACCATAAGTATAAAATAAGGTTGAATCAGATCCATTTTTTCCCCCTGAAAATTAAACTAATGATTGGATTCCCTGACATTCTAGGACTTGATACACAGAGATTCAATTTAATTTAAAAAAAATTGGAGGATTACATTTTTTTAAATTTAATAAAAAATCCTGAAAATAAAGAAAAAAGAAACAATTAGCTTACCAAGGAGGTAACTGAAGTCATATATGTCTTCAGATGTAAAGTCTTGAGACCTGGAAGAAACAGCAGGAAAAGATATTAGCAAAAGTATTGTACATCAAACTAACATCTAGATAGGTGAATGTAATGTTATGATAGATTGAGGTCTCATGATTTGTATTGCTATTTCTTAGTACATCAAACTGACCACATTTTTTTTTAATTTGAGGACTGAATGCAAAACATTTCTAAATGCTAAAAGAAATAGAAGGAGATGAAACAGTTTTGTGGTCAGCTCTCAAAATAACAAAGTTCTGTATTGCAATTCTTACACAGGGCTCTCAATTTTCAGTCAATATATTCCAAAATAGTAAAAAGACCAAAATTTTGAGGAGTTTGTAGATTTTTTCCTTCTTATTTTAATGTAAATTTGACCCCTGACCATTAATTTTCTGAGGTATCAAAATGCACCATTTCTGAAATTTAAAGAGTATAATAACCCTGACTCCTACGTCAAACTTGAGATCACTATTACACACTAACTTGATAAAGTCATTGCTATGTTAAAATATCACTTTCTTTTAGAATCTATAGATTACCAATAGTTTAACCTAACTTCTATAGACAGAGTATGCAACATATTCACTCAAGTACTCGCAGTACTATGTTCCTCTCCCACAAACAAATAGTTCTCGCAGATAGATAAAATTCGTCAAAATAGCTTAGAGTTAATTATCACAGAAAAATAAAACACACAAACACAACACTGAAATAGTATACGCAAATAAGATCAGCCAACAATCTCATTCCAAAAATTCCCAAAATTATAATTCTATACAGATGTGATTATTTAAGTGGAATTTAATTCTCTAAAAGGATAGGATAGATTCTCACTGACAGCTTTATAGGTAGATATATATAGATCCCAGTATTCACATAGATAGACAGATTTTGATAAATATATTTATCATTACCTACAGATAGATACATGTATATATCATCAAAGACAGGTAGAGTGACTGGTTTCACAAATTTGGAAATTTTCATATATATCTAATATATTGATTCTCATATATCATCATAGATAAATTCTCACACATATATAGATTCATAAAGATAGCTAGACTTAGATAGATAGATAGATAGATTCTCACAGAAAGACAGCTCTTTAGGTTGCTAGATCCCTATATTCACATAGATAAGACAGATTTTCATATATTTCATATATTTATTCTCACATACAAATAGATAAATCATCACATATAGATATTAAGATAGATATATCATCAAAGATGGATGGATTGATTTGTCTCACAGAAAATCGCTATGAATCACTGATGATAGATTTTCATATATTGATTCTATTATAATTAAATAGCTGAGCTAGAGGAAGATTATGAGGTCCTTATAATATTCACATAGATGTATTCTCATAGATATATTTATTCTCACACATAATAAATTTAAAAAAAGATTTCAGTTACGATTTGCTGAAAGTAAGTATTAGATTACGTATAGTAGCTGCGAAAGCATACGTATGATACATGTATATGTATGTAAGATGATCCTCGGAAAACAGCCTTTTTAATATAAATTGTTTTTTAGAAAGATACTTATTTGACTATATTTAAGAGATAAACTGATAACTCAGTTGTGATTGCATGAAAACTTTGTCAAAAAAATAAAAATAAATAAATAAAAATACCGCGGTATCACCGATGACGCGGAACCAGCGAAAAAACCTGGGTATGTCATAACATTTCGATTTGATGATATTATATTAAGCAGATTTTATAAGAAATCATGAATGGACCAACGATTTTGCTCTCTTATTACTATATGATTCTAGTATGAAACATTGGTTGAACATTTGTAATGATATATCAGGAGGAAAAAATGAAAATGAATCATAAAATATCTTGCGGTTGCTATGAACGCACACCAGAATATTAAGATGTTATATTTCAAGTTATATTGTTGAATATTTAAATGAAACACATTATCATTTGAAGAAACTGATAATGTTTACAAGATATGAGCAAAAAATGTTAACTTACTCGCTCATTTCCGACTTGTTTTCCAAATTATTTGGTAATCGACTCACAGCACAGCTACACAAAGTAGTCGTTATGGAGAAGAATAAACCTCGTGATACGCAAAATGACGTATCACGTGACGTACCACGTGGTATGCAAAATGACGTTTCATACGGTTGTGACGTCATCATTTTGATATCAAAATCTTAACATTAAAATGAGATCATAATATTTTGTAATAACACCATACTTTCAGTTTGCATGACTTTATCAATTTTAGGCTTGAATAAGATATTCAGTATTACTAGGCAACCACCATGCGAATATTTGTTCCTTGTCTCTGTTTTCAGTGCTTTGATCTGATGAATTGCACGAGACATAAATGACTATATCACCGATACATGCGCATTGTCGCTTCCGGTGTTTTGAGAAATCTAAGAAACAACGATAAAAACTTAATTTATTTATATATAGACTGAGGTAAGGAGAGTTATGTCGATGTATGTCTCGTCTTAGCAACTTATTCTCATGCAAGATCTTGTTTAAACACAATAAGCTTCTCATATCTAGCATTAGTATCAAATATATGTTTGCTGATGGGAGGGGTAAGTGGTGCTGTTTATAAGGGTCGTTTATAAGAAACTAGTTACCGCAAGTTATTTCAAGCTTATTTCAGTCACCCGAATGTCGTTACTGTCGCCATTCCATTTAGCGAGTGCTTCGGACATTTCTTAGACCAAAGACACTCAGATGAAACCACTGTAGATATTTCACTTCACTTGGCTTTTCATAAAGAATTACGGTGTGAACCGCCTTTGGTTCGTACCCAGGACGATGTGTACCGCTTATGAGGACGATGTGAACCATCGTGTAAGACAATGTGAACCAGTTTCTAAAACAACTTTGGTGCATGTGATTTCAAGTTAAATTATCATTTGTACGTATGGTTTATTAGATTAGATGATGTTTGTCATGAATAGTTATTAGTTAAGTATGATTTATTTGTTATTTTGGACAAAATTTTATTTGATTTAATCATATCAAACTAATACAAATTTTACGCAATTGGTGTTAAGACTAAAAATATTCATTTAACGCTTCATTTAACTCTTTTTAAGGGGAATCTCATTATACATGCGTTCAAAGTAAGCCGATGTTAATTACAACTGATTTACTCCTGTATAAAGTAATAGGTGCCAAAAACAACACTTAACAGCATTATCATACACACATAACCAATCAATTAAAATAAATCTAATCAAGTATTTAAAAAGGTGCCGCTTGTTTTGCTTGTAACATTACATATGACGTATGTTTGGCTGTACAAATGACGAAATTGGATACGTATTGACATCAATCAGGTGATTTAATTAGTTTGTTAAATACCCTTATTTTATTTCTGGTTCAAATACCTCATTTCATCTTACCGCATTATATGCCCGAGGTTTTGATATCAACGTAATGTGTTTGAAAATAAAATAATTGGATTGCTTAAGTCCCAAGTCATAAAAATCGATCTCGTAATATATGGGATTGGGGTAAATCAAAACTCAGATAGTTAATTTAACATTAAAAAAGTTTATTTTTCAATACAATATTAATGAATATCAGGGTTCACATCGTCTCCTCAAAATGGTTCACATCGTCCTGTGTGCAGGTTCACATCGTCCCGGTTCACATCGTCTGTGGTTCACATCGTCAGGCACCCTTCATAAATACCTAAATCTGTTTATTTCAGTGGCATGACCCTATATATATATTCTGAGCATAGTTACTGCATTGATAGTGTAGCAGAGTTACCATTCTTATTCATTTGTCAGTCGCTCACTCTATCTGTTTTTACCGTTGTTACTAAGAAAGTTGAACATTGTGTCAGTGATGGTCAATATTTATAAACAACTTACAGTTCATGTGTGTATTGGGTTGCAGAACCAGTTTTATTTCTGTAAACGTCATGGTCGAAGATATTCACGGAAGTTGAATTTGGTACCTTTTTGTCAGCCATATTGTTATTTAGGTTTCAGCCAATCAGATTGTAGAATTTATTGTACCCTGAAGCTGGTTCCTGCATTATAACAACCAGGTATGCTAGAATGCGGGAATCAGTCGCTAAACCGCTAGGTTTAAAAGCTGGGAAACACGTGAATTTGGTCACTCCAGCTAGGGGTCAGTTCCAATAGAGTATTTGCTCAGGGAGCTGACCCATGAGTTATATGCGAGTGTTTCCCATGCTCTTGGTGAAAATAGATAAATATTAAATTAACATAGCTGCCTTTGTATTGAATTTGACAACATTAATGAATATTATAATATCTTTGTAATTAAATTGGTTTGTAAAGCATCCATTTAGCATCATACGGTTGACGTTGTCAGCTGATGCACTGGCTACCGATGGAAGCCACTCCAAGTTTTTATGCATAGATGTACCTGTTGTTTTGCTTTACTCATTTTTTTTTTTTTTGTCATAAAAGTATTAATTGAAACGAGGACTTGAGTTGTGCCATACACACCCCACTCTGGGTGAACGGTGTCGTCCGTTCCTGTTACAATATGTTATATGCTCTAATAAACTGAAATCTCACCTTCAGTATTCTGCTGCTTATCTTTTTGTATTCCTTGGCTAGCATAGCATCTTGTCTCTAACGAAGGTACAAATTGACCCTGTTCAAAATTGATTGTATCTTGAACTGTATAATATCTAATAAATCCCCTCTTGTTATATATTTCATGCTTGCCTTCGCTGACATTAAAGGTCTGGTAAGAGATTAAGTGGAGGCCAGTACGAAAAATATTTCCGGAGAGACTACTGGTCTTGATCTATACTAATAAGTCAAAATGACTCAAGTGGCTATGAACATCAGTTACAATATCTGCAATCATAGGGTTGAATAATTGATGTTAAATGATTGAAGTAGTCTATCTGCATGCTGATTATTGGCTTATTAGGTCAAATCTGTATTCTTTAATTTTATTGTAGTCACATTTTAAGGTAATTTATTTAAAAGCAGAGTTTAAACAGTGAATTTTCAGAAGAGAAGACATTTTACTATTATCTCCCTGATAATATAGTGCATGCTGGCTCAGTTGAGGCATTCAAAAATGCCTTAAAGAGCCACCGCCAATAGTGCTGAGCTCTCTTTCCGTTGTGTAAAACCCAGTATTGGGATCTACAACAATTTTGATTCAGATTCAGTGGGGAAACCATCTGGAACCCATACCAGAGAGACAATATAGACAAACTAGAAAGAATCCAAAACAGGGCAGTAAGATTCATAATATTTATAAAGGGGAAAAAAGCACTGATCAGATATGAAAATACTATTATGTTTTATACACAAATAATTTACCCACATTAGCCTAGTGAGTCCCAGGACTTGTGCAGCAAAAAATGTAAAAAATCTCTGAATGAATGCTATTTAAAGCGACAGTATTTTCCATTGATATTCCCTTGTTATATAGATAAAGAGAGTAATTTTGAAATATTTTGAGGGTCATTTTAATATGCAATTTGACGGTCAAATTGGGCAAATTTGTGTGCCAGGGAAAACCCAGTGCAGATTACAGATGTAGAATTGAAATTGCTTGTTTGAATGTCTCTCTTGTCTGTGGTGAACATTAATACAAAATGATACTTCTTAATGATGCATGTATAATCTATGTCAAGGGGTAAGAGTGAAACTAGGCTAAGTGCATATATTTATATAAGCACTTAGCCTAGTTTCGCACTTACCCATTATATTTCATTCATTCTTCACAAAAGAAAAACATAAAAGAAATGTTCTTGAACTATGGTGATGACAGATGTACAATAACATGTTTTGGAAAATAAAAAGCACCCAACAATCACCATATATATCCTTTTCCCCTTCACTTTTATAATAAGATAACAGCACACATAAATGCACCAAATCAAATTTTTGTGTGGTGTTGAACTTGAAGGGGTTTGTTTTTTTATAATTTTATTCCTATGTGTACTGCCTCATCTCGGTGTTAGTTGGAGCAATATATACACTTTGAATTTATGAATTGCTGTTTGATTTAAGGCTCAGTTCAGTCAGTTGTCTTAAGTTCAATGTTTTAAAGTAAATATTTATTTACTCCATAGACAGATGTATGTTAAAAAAAAGGCATTGTATGTTTCAGGTAACGTTTTAAAATGAGTAGTTCAGAAGAAGTCTCCTGGATTTCTTGGTTCTGTGGTCTCAGAGGAAATGAATTTTTCTGTGAGGTAAGTTTCTATCATTGTCAAATACATACTATCCCATTATTTCAGGCTACTATGTGCCTTTTTAGCTAGACTATTCGAAGAATATGAGAGCTATTGTAGTTGCCCTGGCGTCAGCGTTGGCGTTGCAGCTTTTGGTTAAAGTTTTGCGTGCAAGTTACTATCAACCTTATATCTCAATAACCATTTATGGTATTGACTTAAAAGTTTATAAATATGCATCAGACAACCAAGGTAGATAACTCTTGATGGAATATATTACAAATTATGGCTCCTTTTTAACTTAGAAATTTTGGTTAAAGTTTTGCATGCAAGATACTATCATGCTTATATCTCAGTATCCAGGCATGCAATTGATTTGAAACATCTTTAATATATTTAGGAGTATCATACTATCAAGGTAGATAACTTTTGATGGAGTATATTACAAGTTATGGCCCCCTTTTTAACTTAGAAATTTTGGTAAAAGTTTTGCATGCAAGGTACTTTAATGCTTATATCTCAGAGTCCAGGCATAGGATTGATTTGAAACATCTTAAATATGTTTAGGGGTATCATACTATAAAGGAAGATAACACTTGATGGAATATATTAAAAATTATGACCCCCTTTTAACTTAGAATTTTGGTTAAAGTTTTGCATTCAAGCTACTATCCAGCTTATATCTCAGAAATTGCTTGTGGAATTGACTAGAAAGTTAAGGAGTGTCTTCAGGGGCATCAGAAAACTAAGGAGGATAACTTTTGGACTAAATTTTATGCAAATTATGGCCCTTTTCTAATTTGGATTTTTGGTTAAAGTTTTGCATGCACAGTGTTATTGTGCTTATGTCTCAGTAACTAGGCATGGGATTGATTTTAGACATGATAATAAAAATATTAAGGGGTATCAGTCTATCAAGGTATATCATTTTTGACTATTATTATGTAAAGGGTATGTGAAGGGCAAGAATTGAAGTAGATTTCATTTGATTTACCAATAAGAATTTTGAATAGTTGAGCGTGCTGTCCTCAGACAGCTCTTGTTTTATTATAAAATTGAATAGCTTTCTGTCTTTCTTCTATATGTTTAACATTTACATGTTCCATCCACTGTATTTCAGTAATTTGAAGAATATTGTCTTCACATGATATAATGTTGCCTGACTGTGACATCACCCCATAGACAAGTGGCATGATACCACATTGTCACATTATCCTGACACCAAGTCCATCAGTCCTGAGCTCCAAGCACAACGAAGAAACACCAATATCATTTTTAATGCCTTTGATATGTTAACCCTTTCCCTCATATAGACTCATTTTGACGCACTCAATAGGTATCACATAAAGCCTGATCTGCAGAAAACCACAGTTAAACCTTACCATATTTAATTACAAAATCCTCATTTCCAGACCACTGAGGAGCAGCGAACAGCATAAAACCTGATCAGTCTGCGAGTTACTCGCAGGCTGATCTGGTTTTATGCTGTTCGCATAGGTCTTTTCATGGTGTCCTCTATGAGGGAAAGGGTTAAGGCCGAAGATCAAACTCCTAACATCCTGGTTACCAGGCAGACGCACTGACCACTCGGCCTCCAGGACCATTTCTTTCTCCCTTACATTGTTTATAAGATATTCTATTGTGTAATATGTACACTTTGTTGTTAGTGAATGTGTAATGTATACATGTTGTTTCAAATGTGTAATATAAAATGTTGTGTAATGTGTACACGCTGTGAGTGTTCCTTGTGAAATATTGATATACAATTATAAGGTATACCCACAATATCTATTACAGGTGGATGAGGATTATATCCAGGACAAGTTTAACTTGACTGGTCTCAATGAGCAGGTGCCCCACTATAGACAGGCCTTAGACATGATCCTTGACTTGGAACCTGGTATGTTGTCAGTTACATTGTCTCCCTTTGCAGTTGGATGAAAGAGAATTACGAAATGGGGGGGGGGGAGATGCTAATGATTAGAATAACAAGATTGACAGAATAAGGATGTTGTGTAAAAGTACATGATGAATAAATGTAGAGGTTTAAATAAATAGGAATGATGCTTTACAGGAATTTTTCTGTCTTTTTGTAGGGGCTGATTATTGACCCCATTCCCTATTGAAAATATGTAATATTTTTCCCAATTGGCAAAAAAAAAATGTATTTTAAATGAATTTTTTTTGTTTTTTTTTTGTTATTTAATTGTGTTTATTAAAGAAAATGTCTGGTTTTAAGAATACTTTACTGAGTTGCTTTTCTGTTTCTTAAAAATTCCCAATTACGTGAAATATGTTGATATATTTTCCCAATTCGGAGCTAGGGTCCCTTTCCCATTATGGGCAGAAAAACCTCAGGCATATGATGATAATGAGGAAAGGATGATGATAATGAATGCTTTATTGGTGATGATGACAGGAGTACTTATTGTAATGTAATTGATATAATGAGGATGACTGTGCTGTAGATGATGAATTGGAAGACAACCCAAACCAGAGTGACCTCATAGAGCAGGCGGCGGAGATGTTGTACGGACTGATACACGCCCGTTACATCATGACCAACAGGGGTATAGCACAGATGGTAAGTCTGCATCTCTCTCAGCTATGCTTTCTACATAGAACTATGAAAGTCTGTGTTTGAGCTTGTACAGTTCACACACAGGTTGTTGTTTTTTTTGTTCAGCTGTTTTCGGTACTTAGCTAAATTCCCAGAATGCCAGAAAGTATATATTTTACCAATTTTAATCTAAAAATTCACAATGAATTACCGCAAGAAATAAAAATGTTTCAATTTCAGCCAAAAAAAATCACTCTGACTGGCAGCTATAGGTAATTGATAAACTGTCAAATCAATTTTATTCTTTGCATTTTTTTCCTAATATTTCCTTTTTTGATTCCCCCCCCCCCCCCCCCCCAAAAAAAAAAAATATATATATATAACAAATTGAGCAAAAAAAAAATTAAAATGAAGGGTATGAGTCATTTTCCCAAAACAGTGAAACAAATTCCTGCAGTGAATGTATATTCTGTTTGCAAATGACATTTGGTTTACTGATAAAACTAATATCATGTTTGCAATCCACTCTGTATATGATAAATATTTCAATTTTTATACAATTGAAATTTATATTACAACAGTTCTATTTGGTTTACATCAACTCTTGTTTTTAATTTACAACTTCCAGTCAGATAACTTGTTGCAGTTTTTCCCCCTTCTTTATCAAGGGCTATTTAAAGGTGTTTTCCTCTCTGAAAATCTTTTAAGACTTATAAATGCAATTTTCCCAAGTTTGCCTTTTACCCCAGGATTTTGCATTCCCCAATGATGTGAAAATTGTGCCTCTTCTCTCAAGATGTAGTTAAAAAAAACCCTTCCTATCATCAGAGAAAATGTTTGATCATGTGGAAAATATTTTATGAAACATTAAAAAAAATATCAATAACAAATTATAAGCATTATGTACTTATCCTCTATTTTGCATATTTATTTCTTTATTTTACACTCACATTGGATATATTGTAGATTGAGAAGTGGCAGCAGGGAGATTTCGGCTACTGTCCCCGTGTGTACTGTGAGAATCAACCCATGCTACCCATAGGTTAGTATAATCCCATCGGAAATCATACCTAAAAAAATCCTACTTAATGGCTAAGCGATTAATAACCAGGGTGTCATGGATTCAGTCCCTGTCTGCAATATTCCAATGTTGTTAAATATCGTTGCTTGATGTTCACTATACAAAAGTAGGTAGTTCTAGAGTATTGTCAGTGATTTGATACTTGAACAGCATGCTGTGGCATTCTATTTTATTTTTGTTATTTAATAAATTGTTTTTACCAATGGAACACAAGCTTGATAAGGTTTTGCTCTTATTGTTTTATTGTGATAATCAGAGTTGGTGATATTCTTACTTCCTATTTCCAGGATTCTTTGTTGGACACTTTCTTATGTTTGCTTTGTTCCAAACAATTTAATGATAAAGACAGCTGGATAAAGATGTCACATGCCACTTTTTGACTCCATTGCAAAAAAATAGATTAGTTTGAATCAAAATTTTGAATAATAATTAAGGGTCACCCACTTTAAGAGAGAGAGATTTAAAAAGGAATTGCAAGTGGGTTTTGTCGTTTTTTGCAGGTTTATCAGATGTCCCAGGCGAGGCTATGGTGAAATTATACTGTCCCAAGTGTCAGGATGTGTACACACCCAAATCCTCGCGGCACCACCACACAGATGGAGCGTACTTCGGCACGGGCTTCCCACACATGCTCTTCATGGTCCATCCAGAATACAGACCAAAACGTCCCGCCAACCAGTTTGTACCAAGGTTAGTGGTCATTTTGCGATATTATTCTAATGTGTCAGGGTTCCCAGCAGAAGTTCTTGACATAGTATTGTCAGTAAGTTTGGAGTCCTTCCATATAGCCATATAAGGAATGCTTATAGAAACAGGAGTTTTTCCAGTTTGGTAAAACAGAATTATTGAATATTTTATCGAGTAAAAACAAAGAGGAATGAGCATGCAACTTCCAGGTGAGAGAACTTCATGAAAGATGATACTTATTAACCCATGAAAGATGACTTATTAACCCATGAAAGATGACATTAGGCCTTAAAAAAGAAAGTTCTGTGTTTTAGGCAACCCAACCCTAACTAGTGAAAACCTGCTGACCCTTAAGTTTTTAGCAGTTGTTTTTAGTGGCCATTTTGAGACTGTTGTTTTCCCTGATTCATTCACTGTTATGAATGGACTTTTAAAAAAAAATAAAATAAAATAAAAAAATAAATCCTGACCCTACCAAAATATTTTGGGACCGTTGCCCGAAACACATATTTTTGTTTTTCTTGGCCTTACCTATGCAACCAGCAAAAAATAAGACCATTCTGCAAGAAAGTTGTAGACAGGTCTAGTTTGAAACTGATTCCTACTCCTCATTACCTTTGTGATGAAGACTTAATATTCTGAAACCTCCTATTAGAATTGCTTCAGTTTCAACTTATGTATTTATTTAGTTACTTTGGTTGGGAAGGCCATGAAAAATCCTTACCATCAATGGGGTTCAAACCTACACCTTTGGATCTACTATTATGTACGTTACCACTTGACCATGGCATCCTTTTATTGCTCATCTGGCTTAACTGTGGTATACCATGGTGTAAAAGGGTGTGAGTCAATGGTGACTGGTATAAAAAAAAGTTGAAAAGATGACTTAGTATTAAGACAGTACAGATTTGTTGCAGGCTGTATGGGTTCAAGATTCACCCGCTGGCCTACCAACTCCAATACCAGGCTGCAGCCAACTTCAAGATGCCCATGAGAGGGCTGGGACACAACAACAGCAAACGATGAACTCACACCCACCATTATAGGGCTATACAACAATCTGATAAGCTGTTACGTATATCCGAACTTCATGGAAACTCAGTTTGGAAGTGACACTTGAATGACATTTGCAGCTAGTATAATCCTATATTCGTATGAAATATGTGATTTGATGCGGGTTTATAGCATTTCCTTGTAAATAAAGATGCTAGTAAACAGTAGCAAGTGAAAAAGTTGCATGCTGATCAGGTTTTATAAGAGCTGCATCGGTCATTTATGTGTTTGTACCTTTCATAAAGTAAACTCAGTGTTAAGAATCTTTTTGTTTTTCTGTGAAGTTTTCATACTTTTACACGTGACAATAAATATTGTTTTAATTTTATATCTTTTCTGGGCAATTTATAAATATCTGTCTAATTTCATATACATCTTAATGAACATACCAGTGATGAATAATATCATCTGCTTATCGGTTTTTTATACCCATAACTTTCAAAGTATTTATTTACACATGATGTTTGTAACAAATGTTTCTTTTATTTTGTTATGGTCATTTTGTTTAAAATGATTATTTCAGTAAGCCTTATAGCTTCTGTAATCATAGCATGTCCGATCTAGATTTTTTTCCCCAAATATAAATTGATATTTATTTCAATCTGGAAAGTGAAGTTACTTAAAGCTTAAACATATTGTATGGGTTTAACAGTTCCAACTGTTTATTGTATAGGTTTAAACTACCCTTTATTGATGCACCAGGAACAAAATGTAGCCTAGAATTTTCAACCTTAAAAATTACAAGTGAGGTAATGATCATGTAAAGTTTGTTATAAATGAATGTAGAATATCCATTGTACATATTAGCCCTTTACCTCATGAATATTCATGTACAAATTTAGCACTTGATGAATATCAATTGACTGAATTCTTTTTTTTTTGCCATACAGCC
>CM037787.1:56903086-56953086 GCA_021229015.1 Solen grandis | reverse complement strand
TATATCTTTGAACAATTTTCCTGTAAATATTTAAACTGTATACTCACACTCAAAGGATGTTGAAATTATCGCAATTAAATCCATTGCAATTTTTTTAAATTATTAATGGGTTTCCGCTCCTATTACATTTTCTTGTACAGTCGTGTATTTCTACAATTTTTATTTCCTTGAATGATTTTTTTACATGCAGATCGTTTGTAATAAATTGTAATATATCGACCGTGCCATGACTGGTTAATTTTTGTATTTAACGTCTGATACGGTTGGCGTTTCAGGGGTACCACTAAGTCTGGTTCCCTGCCTACTAGGGTTTATTATTAGTACGATAACAAAGTGGTAGGGGCAGGTAATCCAGGCTAGGGTACCTTTGAGAACCATTTTCTCGCATTATACTAAACTTTTGTCTCTTCTGTCATTAGTTTCTGTTAAATTGTTTGAGTTTTGTTAAATGACGATAAAATGTTGACTGAATATGGCATATTTTTAATGTAATCCATCCATCACTAGATTATAATCATGGTCTTTAAAATTCAGTGCTGATGCAAGCATCCATTGACTTAGAGCTATAAAGGTTCTATAGTCTATAAAGACTTACAATTACCATAGAAATTCCTATTATCACTTGATGGACCATGAACCCAATTTAATGATAGGTGAATAACCTTAACTAATACATTTTAGTTCTAATATAAAATTTCAGAAGAATGACATTTTCGGTTATCTGGAGGCATGATGCGTTTGCCAGTTAAGCGGGATGTACAATTGATGTGTTTACTAAATTATTTGTATTTTCCACTTTTCTTTAATTATCTTATTAAAGTGTATCAGAGTCTCATGTATATTCTTGTGCTTATTATATATGACCCTTTTTACCCCGCATTAGTGAATATCCCTGCTCTTGGCGGCCATTTTTAATGGCAAATGCATTGGATTTTTGTATGAAAAGCATAGATGAAGATATTTCATCTTTTTTTAATTTTCTTATTCCTGCTCCAAACAGGAAAAAAAAAATAATCACATGGTAAAGAAAAAAAGTATTGGTTCATCTTTTAAAAAGAAAAGGAAATAAATGTGCATTTTGTTATACTTTTAAACTTACTTATTTTTTGTTATAAAGTTGTTGTTTTTTTATAAATATATCAAACGGTGTTTTTTTCTTCTTCTTTTTTTTTCTTTAATAATCCATAAAAGTGTTTATTTCGATATATAGATTTTAGTAAGATGGAATGAAAAATAAAAAAAACACAGTGGTGATTTAAAACAGCAAGTAAGATTTCATACAATGTTTACACGTATAATATATTGATGTTGCTAATAAAAAATATTTGAACTAACTTGATAATTTGAACTAACTTGATAATTTTATTATTTGTCTTTATATCCGTTATTTTTTCTTTAATATTTTCCCGGAATCGGGATGTCATGCTTGTGACATACCAAAACCATGAACATTATGCCGAGTGGGTTTTTTCAGGCTTTTTTTTTCCAGCTCATTCGTCAAGGTCAACGTCCAGGTAACCCTGTCCAGACGTCACTTTTTTTAGCTCACCTGAGCACATGTGCTCAGGATGAGCTAATATGATCGATGAATGTCCGTCGTCCGTCCGTCCGTCGTCCAAAATTTGTTTGCACTCTAGCATCTTCACTTCTTAAGCAATCATCTTCAAACTTTATAACAATGTTTATTATCATTATATCTCGGCCAAGTTCGATTATGGCTGATATCGGTCTATTAGGTCAGGAGTAATGCCCCTTCTAATATTAAAAAAAAAAACAGATTTCACTTTGTTTGCACTCTAGTATCTTCATTATTTAAGCAATCATCCTCAAACTTTATGACAATGTATATTACCATCATCTCATGGCCAAGTTCGATTATGGCTGATATCAGCCTATTAGGTCAGGAGTTATGCCCCTTTTAATATTAAAAAAAGCCAGATTTCACTTTCTTTGCACTCTAGTATCTTCATTTTTTAAGCAATCATCCTCAAACTTTATGACAATGTATATTACCATCATCTCATGGCCAAGTTCGATTAGGGCTGATATCAGCCTATTAGGCGAGTTATGCACTTTTTTTAATATTAAAAAAATGCCCGATTTCACTTTGTTTGCACTCTAGCACCTTCATTTCTTAAGCAATCATCTTCAAACTTTGTGACAATATTTATTACCATAATCTCCTGATCAAGTTTGATAATGGCTGATATCGGCCTGTTAGGACAGGAGTAATGCCCCTTTTAATATGAAAAAATGCCAGATTTTAGTTTGTTCGCACTCTAGCATCTTCATTTCTTAAGCAATCATCTTCAAACTCTAAGACAATGTTTCTAGCCATATTCTTTGGCCAATTGGCCTTTTATGCCCCTTTTGATATTTAACAAAAATGTAATATTTCACTTTATTTGCACTCTAGCATCTTCATTTCTGAAGAAATCATCTTCAAACTTTAGAACAATGTTAATAGCCATATTCTTTCGGCCAAGTTCGATTATGGCTGATATTGGCCAATTTAGTCAGGAGTTATGCCCCTTTTTATGTTTAAATTTGTGTGTTTAAAGCCATAATTTCTCAGTCAAGTTTGACTTCAAACGACCACAGGCACTGTTTAGTTTGTGGAGTTATAAATGATCTGATGGATTATGTATTCAGTACAACTATGCTATAATTTAGTAACTTGTACAGGTAATGAAGGCAGTTCTTCAAAGGTGAGCGTCTTTAGGGCCAACTTGTTTCATCAGAAGTAGGTCAATGGTCAAGGTGACAATGTCAATGCCTATGCCCTAATGTAAACGTCAATCCCTTTTTAAAAGCAACTGTCCAAATATTGCAACAATCAAATGAAGGACATAGAAGTTAAAGCAAATTAAAAAAAAAAAAGTCAACCTCAGCCAACGCCAATCACAACGCCCACCCGGACATCATCAATATTGAGGCCTATTGAAACTTAGGCATAATTCAAACCAAACGGAAATTGGTCAATAAGAAATAGGGAACATGTCAAAATGAGACTCAATTACAATTACATACTGTACTCACAACTTATTATGATAAATAAACAGGCGCAGATACAGTGGGGGATGGCCAACTAGGCTATGCTGAACTATTTGACTTGACTTGACTGTTTGACAGTATTTCAGTCATATAGCCACGTCCAGCTAATTGCAGGTGGAGGAAGACCCCGAATGCACGGAGCCATCCGGGTAAAACCACCGACCTACCGCAAGCCAGCTGGGAGGGCTGAACTATTTCTATTTAACTGCGTTGGACATAGATTCTAAGTAAGGCCTCAAAATTCATTTTGATCTTTATGATGTTCATAACTCTGCTTGGTTATTATGAAGTTCAATAAAATGTTTCGACCCTGTTATAAAGATCGTTAAACTGTTCCCTTAGTAAATGTTATGCAGCCGACCGAGCAGCACAGTTGAGTACGGTACGGTATGATGTTATGTTACGAAGAAACAAGAAAGATAACTCTATGAAGATTGTCATCAAAATATGTCTTCCGGATGTAAACACATCGTCACACTTCTTTGACTTTGACGTAATCGTACTTTCCCAGTTCGTGCTACCTGAAGCTCTCATATTATTAAATGCATTATGTGATAACAGAAAGTTTTTTAACACTAATACGGATATAACAAGAATACCAGAGTCGAGTTTGTGCAGGTAGTCTTGCTTTTAGATGATATTCCACGTTTCATTGAAATGTGAATGTGATCAGTGATTAAATATGTTACGGTTCAGAGAGTGATAGCACAAGATTTGATGTTTGTTTCGGTTTGCAAGCTAATGCCTATATGTAAAATCAGTGATAATAATAAAAAAAAAATTCATAATCATTTCTGTTGTGCAATTTTACAAGAGTCCAGAGGCAAACAATTAACAATTGTGAGAAATTAATTTTAATTTTTAAATTCATGTGTCACATTAGAGGCTCAGCTGACCTGACATAGCTTACTACAGTAACTCAGTGCGTATCAGATAATATTAGTAAACATAAAGAGAAAATATGGATTGAAGAAATGCAAAGACTTCTGTAATTAACAACTGTAAAGAAAATGAAATGGATAATTTTATCTATGTGTATTTTCATATATATAATATTATTATCATTTTCTTAAGTATCTTTCAGAGTGTCTTAAAGAAGGCCCTTAAAGAACAAATTTGACAGATTAAGCAAATCTGTTCCACCTTCTATTTCTTAGTCTTACTTCTATATTCATATAAGATGATACCTGTAGTATGATTTTGGGCTCTATTGGAAGGAATGAGTCCTTTTTAAGCCCATCAACATTTTAACTTCTTTCTTTACTGTCTGTACTTGTATAGATTCATTTCCTGCCAGAAGTTATCAATTTGTGTTTTAAAGGTTGTATACTTATGCAAGGTTAAGAAAAGTTTTGCAGTCAGTCCTCAAATTATAGTAAGGCTGTTAATCTCTTCACATCAAGATTGAGTATAGCCAATTTATAATCTTCAAGATGTTTCTTAAACAAACAATTGAGGCTTTTTTTTTAGCGTGGAGGATGGGTTTGGGTCAATATGAGGGAAGTCAGGAAACTTTTTTTAACTAAATGTATTGAATCAAATAACATCTGTAATATTATTTATGATGTTTTGTTACATACATTTGAAAATGGTGTTTATCCAGCATCATGTTCTAATTTTTGTTTTTATGTCTCGGTGAGAAAAATATGCAGCCTGACCTGGACTAAAACCCAAGGCCTTTTGCTTACAGGGTGAATGCTTTACTGACTCGGGCTGAGCTACACAGCTGTTTACATATGATTCTCTCTCATTGTGAGTTATTATCGTGATATACTCCCCCACCAGATTGGAAATCATCCTCAAATTTCCAAACAAGTGCAGAGAACAAGGTGAACGTGATCTGGGAGCACATACAGTCAGGGTCCTACATTGGGCACCAAATGTCACAGCATAAGAAAATTATGCAGTTTTGCTGGGACTCAAACCCAGGGCCCTTCTCTTACAGGGAGAATGCTCTACCGACTGACCTATCTGGCCGCTTATATAATATTAAATATTATGATTCTTGCCCATTGTGAGTTATCAGTTCCATGACATAAATTTATACTTTTTATGTTGATTCAGAAACAAGTTTTTACAACTTCCACTAATTCCTCATGATTGTGGCTTGGTTGGACTAGTACTTTGCACTTTGAGTCTTTGAAGAATATGAATATGTATTGCCCCAACTGGGTCCAAACCAACAACCGTCAGTGCCATGAACATGATACCCTTTTTCTTCTTCAAGTCAGAAATTTTTTGAAAACTTAAATGATACCTAAGTATGATTTTCATACTCAAACTATGATAATTAGTTTCAATACTAGGATTATTTTAACTTGTACTTATTGACCAAATTTACTGAAACTTCTAAACAGTCTGCTCATATATATGAGTATAAGTATACTTCATATAAGGTAATAAAATACCTGAAAATCTGCTTCCATCTTGGTCCCCAGCAGGTGGTTTAGATTTAATAATGCACTACTTTAGTAATCATTGCCCCTTTGAGATCAAAAGTAAAGTATTTCTTTAAAAAAAAAAGGAATAAAAAAAAAATGAAAATTTTGAAATTGATGTGAGAGTGAGACACCTATGTTGCTATAGTCACCATCATGGTCAAACAGCGCAATGCGACTAAATACAAATGACTCATATTACTGCCTTTTTACAAGTGTATAATACAGATCTTTATCTCTACTACCATTGCAGCCGTAGATCAGGTGACCCCAGGGGGCTGTAGATCACACGGGTGATAGCGTTATCCAGACTGACTACATGTACTGTATGGATTTAGAAACATTAACCCTTTCCCTCATAGAGGACACCATGAAAAGACCTATGCGAACAGCATAAAACCAGATCAGCCTGCGAGTAACTCGCAGGCTGATCAGGTTTTATGCTGTTCGCTGCTCCTCAGTGATCTGGAAATGAGGATTTTGTAATTAAATTTGGTAAGGTTTAACTGTGGTTTTCTGCAGATCAGGCTTTATGTGATACCTATAGAGGGCGTCAAAAGGAGTATATATGAGGGAAAGGGTTAATTAAACATCCAGTCAATACAAGGTGAAATTAAGTTAGAAAACATAAGCCTGGGGCAGGGCTAATGTTTGATATTGATCTAATGTTTTTTTTTTTAGTTGGTACATGTATACAGAAAATTTTCACACAGGAGGATGGAAATAATCTCTGTGAAATCATTCATTTATTTTTGTTGGGGATTAATTTGTTGATTTCATGGACAGTCATATCAGCAAGTATTTGTTTCCACAAAATAAGTTATTTCAATTGCAAGAATCCACAAATATATATATACACCAATGAACATGATTTTGAGACAAAATTTATTGCCATTGAAAAGTAACGATTTAAGAAAATGGACTATGATTTTAGGCTATAGATCTGTTTCAAAGCATTTTTTGCTTTATCATTCTCCCCTTGGATGTCCATAGGTAAGGATTCCTGGTAAAATATATGAGGGTTGTCCTTCAACTACCGGGAGGAGATGAGCAACTCTGTCACTACTGAAATCAAATTTTAAATATGAAGCCTCTCTTTGGCACCTTAAAGTACTGTTCATTAGCTCTACACACTGCGGTCCAGTGGTGACGTTCCCGACCGCGGATCTGAAGGTTGTGGGTCCAAATCCTGTTGGAGATAATGATTTTCATGACCTTCCCAGGGGCAAAGTACTGGTCCAACCCAGGAACCGGAGAGGGATTAGTATTTTAGTTGTAAGAACTTGTTTCCAATTCAACAAAAATAAATAAGCTTAAAAGCTCTATACATATACATTTTGAGGCACTCCTCATTTCGTTTGCTAATTAAGACAAATGTTTATAATGTGACCAACTTCAAATTTCCTTCAGGAAGGCTGCTGCATTATAAGACAATGCTTATGGTGCTGGCTTATTTTTTTATTGAGAAATTAGCTTATTTACTCAAATAAATCTGTATGTATTGATTATATTATTGCTTATATTGTGTTCTTGAAGATGTTTTTTATGTGTGCTGGATTACTATGCATCATGCATTTGTTACATGTATTACTGCATTCGACACATTTGTGGTATATGGTTGTTGGAATTTCAGAATTTTAATTCAAAGATCCATATTTTATTGGCTAACTTACGGGGCATATTTTTCCCTTCTTTATCGGGGCCATTCATAGGCACCTTTTCCTCTGAAAAATTCTTTATATTCATGTCGTTTTCCCCAAATTTATACTTGACTCCTGGATTTTTCTTTCCCCAATGAAAAAAAAATTGTTATATTTTCCCCAAATTACAATTTTAAGGCCCCTTCCTCAAATAATGAAAAAAAGGCCTTACTTTTTAAAGTTATATACTATATTTGATTTAAAAAAAAAAAAAAAAAAATTAGGAAAATTTGAATTTTGTTATTCTTCATCTTAACCTACAAAGTTGTATTTTGTTTAGAATGTAATATGAACTATGAATTTCTTTTAAAGAATGCTGCATTCTGTTTTTGAAAGTTTAAATTGATTAACGCGATAGCACTTACATTTCTGATTCATGTTTAGACGTATTTAAAACACAATGTTACCATCATGTCCTTGTTGCTTTGTATTTTGATTAACACAGCTCCCATTAATCCTAGATTTTCTCCTTCTGCACGTTGATATGTGTTATAATAGGCTTAACAAATTGCATTATCAGACTTAACTTATTGATTAGGTGCTAAAATTCTTGTATTATAATTCAATCAAAGTTTGTTGTTCAGATGAAGTTAAATGAAATCACTGATATGCTATTCAAGTGTCACCTTTGACAAGGTGAGAAAATATAAGTCAAGAGAACATGTTGCTAATCTTTTATTAAAAAAAACAACAGAAAAACAACAACACATTATTGTATTTCACTTATATTCTAGACTTCAGCTGAAGGGTGTTCATAATTGTGATCAAAAAAAAATGCATGTACTTGTGTGATGAGTCAACTTACATGAAACTTGTGTTACATTTCTGGGAGTTCCAGTGACTTACTTTAATATATATATGCTTATATTCAATGGTGGAGAATTAAATTATTGGTGAGCAATGTTTTTCTTACACAAGGAGAATGTTGGTGGGCTGCCTTTGGTACTAGTACATACCTTACGTATACATATTTATATATCTGTATTTCAATAACATTAGTGATGTAAACTTGTAGTTGTAAATAATTATGCTAACAGATTAGTTACTTTCATAACAAATCAATGTTTCTTTTTTAAAAGTAAAAGCTGTAGAAGGGGGATTTTGAGAGAGAATAGAAGAAAAAATATACTTTAGCCTGTATATAGGGAAATGGTCAGAATTTCGGTCCCGTAATAGCCCAAAAATTATGAAAAAAAACAGTGGTGAAAACCTGTACTAATTATCTTTAAAACCACACATACTATTTTTGCTTCAGAATACTAAACATAATTTTATGTACTGTATTGATTATATTTTTTGGGCATCAGTTAAACCTCATACATAATTTAGGGTATATTTTAAAGCTCTTTTGAAGAATTAAGATTGTAAATAGAGTTTTAGGGATAGGCTGTTGTTAACGGATTTGAATATTCAACATTCATATTTTAGCTCGACTATTGGAAGAATAAGGAGGGCTATTCTATTCATGTCCCAAGCGTCCGCGTCGCTGTAACAGTTAATTTTTTGTACCACCTCACTTGATTACTGAACCCCTTAAGGTATTGTTTTGATACTTGGAATACTTGTATATGACCACAACCCCAACCTGTAGGCAAGAGGGGATAACTCTGTCATGGATTTTGACCAAATTATGGCCCTTTTTCGACTTAGAATCTTAGTTATGTTTTCCGTACCACCTCACTATATCACTGAACCCCTTAAGATATTGTTTTAAAACTTGGAATACATGTTCTTGTATATGACCACCACCCCAACCTGTAGGCAAAAGGGGATAACTCTGTCATGGACCAAATTATGGCCCTTTTTCCACTTTGAATATTTGCATGTCTCGTTTACTTTCGTTCTTCATAAGCAACAGAAGAACTGGTATTGTTCGTTCTTGTACTGGTTTGTACCACAAGCTACGTTGGACCGCGGTTTACCAGTATACCGAAAACTGCACACCTTTAAATGTGACTTCGTTTGGTATCATACCATATCTCTAGGGCAGCACCATTTTCATAGTAAACTAACAGGGCTTTTTTCCTCTAAGTTTTCCTCAAACTTGCTGTTTACTTCAGGTTTATTCTCTCTCAAAATATGGTATCAAGGCCATTCCCCATCAGGCCAAAATTAAAAATATGTTTGTTTGTAGTGCTCCGACCAACTCATCAAAATGGCCCCTACTCAAATTTTCTACTTGGTTTTTGAGTTATAAATTTTTATTTTGATCTTTTCATATCCAATCTTAAGAAAAAAAAAACACTTTCAGCTATATTCTTATCATTTGGAATTTTAAAAAAAATACCTGTAGACCTACCCACCCCTGGAATTCAGGGTCAGAGCACTACAAACAAACAATTTTTTAATGATGTCCTCATCTGAAAAAATCTCAAAATAACTTCAATTGAGCATTTTTTATGTTATCTTAAATTATTCAAGTGTGGTTAACAAGAGCAGGTTTTATACACAGATGGTTAAAAATGTATACTTTAAAGCTTATCTATGCTATTTTTATTATTGATATACCCAGGCAACCAAATCGTGTCAGTCAAAAACTATAATTACTCAACATTGTAAATTACATTAGTCGTTTGAGATACTTGGATGTTAATGCTGGGATATTAGGTCATGATGATTCAATTCAACGTTTGATAATTATATGGTTTCACTAGAGGTAGACTTGAGTCTCGGTGGCTGAGTGGTTAATTAAAGCATCTGCCCTGGAAACAGGTGGACTTTGGTTTGATCCTGGTTGTAAAATACGGATGTTGTAGCAATTTTTAAGACAGTAACACAGTGTGGCCAATACCACATAGTATATGACATCATTTTAAGCTGTCAAAGTAGCATCTTTTGCTTTGATTTGGAGGAGAAAACTTCTGTAAATATTTAATTTTTCATCAATTTTGATGGGATGATGTGATGTGAAGCAGGAAATTGTGCCCTACACATGCATAGGCCCGAATGGTTCTTTTGTCAGTTGTACAGTATTTTCTAACATTTGGAAAAAACATTATTAGTGATACACATTTTGCAATATAACAAACACAATTTCACATACTCCAGAGGTTTCCCCAATATAAGGAATATTGTACATCTATTAGGGCCAATGTGTAACCTACAATCTACAGTAGGGCACAATTTCTGCTTCACATGCGCTATATCCCATTACAATTGATGGAGAAATAGAATACTTATACATTGTAATAGTTTTCTCCTTCAAATCGAGGCAAAAGACTACTTAAAATGATGTCATACTACGTGGTATGGCCATTTTGCCTTTAGCCAGCTCTAAAGTAGGTCACTTTTTAAGACCGTACCACACTTAGCTTTGTATGTCCTGGATGGTCACAGGACTTGTTTGAGGATGGACACTGAACTGTTGTAACATATGGTAAAGAAAGGCCGGAGGCGAGTTGCTCACACAAATAGTGCCAATGTGTTTTGTATTCTGGTTCCTGGTCAAGATTACAGATAATGTAGTGTAAGGGGAAGGTACCCCAGCCGAGAACCAGACAATAAAACTTATTGGAACACATTGTAAGAGCAACTTGCCCCTGTATTACTTGATTAAATAAAGTACCCATATAACTGAATGGGGGTGAACTCTATTTACCAATGGATCCATCCAGGCGTCAATATTATTGTAGTTAGTTAAATATAGCTTATCTATATCTGATAATTAGTTATTTCCAATTCTGGCATTTTGCCAATTCCAATCCATCATCCTGGCATTTAACCACTTCAATTCTAGTATTTTACCAATTCCAGTCTTAGCATTTTACCATTTCAATCCTGGCTTTTTACCATTTTAGTCCAGTCCTGGTAGTTTACCATTTCAATCCTGGCATTTTACCATTTCATTCCTGACATTTTACCAATTCATTCCGATCCTGGTATTTCACCATTTCAATCCTGGCATATGCATTTTACCATTTCCAGTCCTGGCAATTTACCATTTCCCATCCTAAATGAAATCACTACTCCAGAAAAACCACTTGTCAGTCTAAAATCTATTCTTTGTGGTGATGTCATGTATGCCGGGTAGGTCTTCACACTTGGAATTTGTTCAATCACACCTCCTTTACTATTCTAGTGGCCAAGTGGTAATAGAGAATCCGCCCTGAGAGTAGACGCTATGGGTTTGATCCCTGGCGACTACACAAAAAAAGTCTTTAAAAATAGAGCTGGTGTAACTATCTTACTTGATGTCAAGCATTGCATAAGGGAAGTTTGACTGTTTGACCGTGTGTCAGGACAAACATATGTATGGTGCCATGCTACGTGTCCCATAAGTGAGGTAGCACTACATATCTACTTGCCATAACGTAACAAAATACCCAATGGCTGAAATACCGATGGTGGGACAACAAAAACAAGCAAACAAACAGGCATACAGCATATAACAAGGAAGTTGAACACTCATCAGGGTTAATACTCACAAACTTCTTATTTTGTGTCCTGGGCTCCAATTTTGTGAAAAATGCCTTTTTTTTTTTTTTTTTTCGTTTTTTTTTAGTAAACCGTGTATAAATATAAATTATATGGAAGGATGTCAACTTTTTGTCAAGTTTTTATTAAGGACTGAAACTTTCAGAACCCAAATGAGAAACCCTGCACATGTCCTGTAGGTCGCAGTGTTAAGAGAGGAATATGTACATAGGAATCTGTGTAGTGCATGAGTTGTCTGGCTTGACTCATTACACTGACGTCTTTTGATCATTAAAACAGAAGGTCGGGAAGTTATGTTAAGACCTGCCTCCCTGCGCAAACATTCAAAGTCTAATTTAGATAGACATTTCACTGATTTATAAACAGTTAATTTCGGCTTTCTGGTTTATCTATCATGTCATATGGTGAGGTTGTTTCTAATATTGTGGCCGTTCTTTTTTCCAGATATCATCTCACAGAATTCTCTCAAAAGACCAGCACTGACAGTGAGGAAGTGTTCCCCTCTCAGTATCTAGGAGACTTATCGCCACGGTAACCAGACTGCCCCATCCATACACAGCAGATACCATGAGCTCCCACATGAACCACTCAATGCACATGCCGACAACAACTATGGGTCACATGCATCACACAGTAAGTGTCTAAGGGACCTCCCTAATGTATACATAATACAGTGCTTGTCCATTATAATGCTATATTTTAGGTCCAGTCTAGATTTATGCAGCTCCATTATAATGCTATATTTGAGGTCCAGTCTAGACACATATTGCTCCATTATATTACTATATTTGAGGTCCAGTCTAGATGTTTACAGCTCCGTTATAATGCTTTATTTGAGATCCAGTTAAGATATATACAGCTCCATTATAATGCTATATATGAGGTCCAGTCTAGATGCATATGGCTCCATTATAATGCTATATTTGAGGTCCAGTCTAGTTGGATACAGCTCCCTTATAATGCTTTTTTGAGATCCAGTTTAGATATATACAGCTCCATTATAATGCTATATTTATGGTCCGAAGCTCCATTATAATGCTATACCGGTATTTGAGGTCCTGTCTAGATGCATACAGCTCCATTATAATGCTATATTTGAGGTCCTGTCTAGATGCATACAGCTCCATTATAATGCTATATTTGAGGTCCAGTCTAGATGCATACAGCTCCATTATAATGCTATATTTACTGTCCAAATCTAGATACATGAAACTCCATTGTAATGCCATATTTAGTAGGATCTAGTACTAGGTATCAATTGCTTTTTCAATGTCAGTGTAGTGCCATGCTCAGTTTTGTTGATTTGTGATACAACCATGCAGTGTGTCGTATGATTTGAGAAAAAAAAACCCAAAAAACAAGGACATGTCATCATAGGGTAGCTCTATTGACCCTGGATCTTTGGGTAACTAGCTCAAACACCATGTGCAAAGTGTTTGGCAAAAAAACATGACTCTCAAAATAAATGGTGTTAGTATATATCTTCCTTGCTTGGCACTCAACACATACCGGTATTAAGGATAATTCCAAGACTGATTGGCCCAGTGTCAGGATAATGTGACATGCTAATTATCAACAGCATGGTGTGATAGTGTGACAGCACTACATGTATATATTATCTCATGAAGACAAAATCCCCAAACAATTGTGTTAAAATTCTTTGGGTAGGATGTTAAAGCAAAATCACAGTTTTCTTCATTTATATCATATTAACATGACAGAACAGCCTGTGACTGACTCTTTCGCATCATTAGATTGTGTCTATACTCGACAACAGTTGTCCTATTGTGCTCAACTAGCTAACTTAACAAGCTGTGTTGATTATTGTGGAAGTCTATCTATAGCTTTAATCTGTGTAGCATCTGGTGAGTTATGCTTGTGCATGCTACTGTGGTATGGTCAGTTTTCTTACTTCCTCCTTATATCATCTTACATATGTAAAGAAATTTTAAGCCTCTCTGGGGTGTAGCTAAATCACTTTTATGTTACACACAAACACTTAATTGAATTGTTGCTTAATGAAAAGATTTCATTTTTAGCTCCTCTGTTTCGAAGAAAAAGTTGAGCTATTATGATCGCTGAGTCGTTGTTGTTGTTGTTGTCATCATGCAAAATTTTTAATGTAGAGCCTTTTACTCAAACACTTTTAACAGATAAGTGTTGGCATCCGCATGCAGTGCTCTTGTTTCTTGTCTTTTTAACCCTTTCCCTCATACAGACTCATTTTGACGCACTCAGTAGGTACCACATAAAGCCTGATCTGCAGAAAATCACAGTTAAACCTTACCAAATTTAATTACAAAATCCTTATTTCCAGACCACTGAGGAGCAGTGAACAGCATAAAACCTGATCAGCCTGCGAGTTACTCGCAGGCTGATCTGGTTTTATGCTGTTCGCATAGGTCTTTTCATGGTGTCCTCTATGAGGGAAAGGGTTAATCAGGATATCTCTTGATGATTTAAAAAATTCAAATCTTAAGTACGCATGAGCATAACTGACATACTGCTAGCTTTTCCCCTGGCCTTGTTTAGACTCAGTCTGTCTGCACATTTTTCACACCAGGTTTCGTTAACATAAATCATACATTTATGTAACATTTTATTCATGTATTAACCTCAGAATATAGAAAAAATACTTCTGGACAAATAGAAAAGGGAGACATTTTTGAAGGAGTTTCTGTGGTGACTACTTTCAGACACCTGCTTCAATACATTTTTTCTTCTTAGATTTCCTGGTATGAACATAATGATTGTAAAAGCATTTTGCAGATCAAGGGGTGAGAGCGAAACTAGGCTAAGTGCTTATATAAATATATTCACTTAGTCTACTTTGACTCTCACCCTTCGAAATGTTAATTGGGTAGGAATTATGATTTTATAGATTTCATGGTAACTTTGCCCAAAGGTGTTTATGAAACACATGTAAAATATTTGTAAAAACTTTGCACAATAGTTGTTTTTTTTTTACATCTACGAAAAGCCACTTCACACAATATTTAGTGAAAGGGTGCAGTGAGACACAATTTAGATTGATGGCCATTAGCTTCTGATTCTAGCACTGCCATGTATTCTCATGTTTATGTTCAAGATATTTTGAAAAATAAATCTCTCTCATAATTATATAAGTACAAAGTTTGATTTGCATTTAATTATCATATGAAAATATACAACTCACATGATAATTAAGTACAGAGGACTATGATATTTCCTGTTCCACTTAGTAGAATGTGTACAATTTCACTTCATCTGCCTGGGAAAGCATTTATTTTTAATCCTATCTTAAATCATCACTTTTTTTCCCCGATGATTTTGTGAAGTTTTATGACTTGAAGTACTAAGGGTAGAAATAGAGGAATTACACTGATTTTATTTTGGTGAGATTGTACAAGTATTTCTTTCATACTTTGTCATAGAGATTATATACCGTATCTTATTAAACTGTCAGTGAAGACATTTAAAAACAACAATAAAATCAATACTTGTTCTATTTATTCCATTCTGTTTTAGTCCATTTATCGCAATTTCTTATTCTTCCTCTCTCTCTTTGAAATTCCCCTCATAAATACAATCTGAGGTCATTTCATTTCGATGTTGTTTATTGTTACATTTCAGCCAGGTTCAGTCAGTATGATATTTATTTAACCCTTTACCTCATGAATATTCATGAACAAATTTATGACATATAAATATTTAGAATGGTATGTGAAATAATAGGTTGTCATGCAGACAGTGACAGTGTAAAATCTTAGCTACAATATTGTATGTATGTATGTATGTATGATATTGTATTGTAAAATTTAGTGAAGGGCGAGTGAATAACCAAAATATTTCTGTGTAATTTTCTTGATTTTACTATTTGAAAGGGCTAGGCTGGGCTAGTGATAATTTAACACCCTTGATTTGATTCTATGGTCCAAACACAATTGAAAGATGTCGGTAGATATGCAATTATATGGTAGAAATCTGTCTGCTGCATGTTGAGACGTCTCAAGCACTGCGTGCATTTGTATATAACAGCATTAGGCACAAACAGTTGTATTAGCAATCAATTAGCAACAATTAAAAAGTAGTGAAAAGAACCCAGAGATTATCTGGCTCAATTATTAAGGGCGGTTTATCTCGGCTGTCTTTTTGGGCGGAGAGAAACAAACTGTGCAGGATTTGTTATTAATCCTTCATCTCATACAGACATGTTTTGACGCCATGGCGAAAAGAGCAGACCCAGATCCTACAGTCTGATCAGGGTCTCCTTTGTTTGCTCATACCAGCATTGAAGCTCATATTCTACACAGTATGCAATCCATTATTTCATGTACAATTCAAGTCCTAAATTTGTACAAGGTAAAAGGTAAATGGTTAATATCAAGTTTGTGTGTGTAAAAATGACTCAATTAGATATTGACACTAAAAGGCCCTTCTTAAATTTGGCCATGCAGTAAAATTGTAACACAAATCCCAATGTGCAAGAGTGCAAGTTAAGCTTTTTCTGTTTGTTACCTCTGTTTTTATATCCCACTGACTGTATTTCAGTCTTTTTTGTGTGTGGGGGGGGGACCTTTTTAATTGTGTGCTGATGAGACAGTTGTGCTGTATAACTGCAATATCATGCCTTTAAACAAATGGTATGATACTCTATCCAGTCATATTATCCAGGCATCTGGCAGGGACAACATGCATTGTAATTTAGTATATTGCCCACTTGAATGTAAAGTTAGAAATCTAATACTTTTGAATGATATCCTGCATGAAAGACTCAGTAATTGCTTTTTTTTTAGATTTAAACTTTTTATGATGAACTGTATCAGGTACTACCTGTAATCACAATGTGTTACTGAATTGGTGCAATTTAAAGACTATTAAAGTTTAAAAGCAACTAGGTGCTTAATAAATGAAATTTATATATACAGCTGATTAATTTACTTGGACTAATCTCAGCAATGCCTTTCTTTTGCAGTAACATAATTATATGCTTTACTACTATTACTGGGTATATACTTGCCCAGGTATTGATTTATCACTTTCAGATATGTTTTTTGGTCTGGTTTAAAATCCTATTGTAACCAGGTTAGAAAAATGTGCAGCCAGACTGGGAAACCAACCTGAGACCCCTCACTTACAGGGCAAGTGCAACACAACTGAGCTACCAGACAAGGTACCCTAATGAAACATTAGGAATCCTTGGTTATCTCCGTGAAAGGTCATGTAGTCCGAAATGTAGCAGAACCATTACAGGGACTTTACCTTAAAAATCAAATTCTTAGTCAATGACCAATATCAAAGGTGCATAGATGTCGTTAAGGAGTGATGCAGTGCATAGGAACTTTAACTCTTCACTTTATAACTTTTGAGTTATTGCCCCCTTTTTTTTCATACTTAATTTTGTTCGGAATGTAACTCAAAAAGTTTTATGGTTTCAGCTAATCCTCATAGTGCATAGATGTCATCGAGGAGTAGTGCAATGTTTATTTTCCTTTTAAATTTGCATTATTCAGCGGGGGATATAAATCCACTGAATTTGCCCTTGTTCTATTTCTGTATGAACTAATAGAACATCTTTGTGATCAGCCCTCGCTGTATCATGTGGAAATTCATGACTGTTCTAATCAGGTCACCTTTCCTGTTGCCTTGAACAGCTGACCTGAATATACAAATACCTGTGAAGGTGATATAAACGGGATTATCAGTTGGGTTGGAAATTCCTAATTTTGACCCATGGGCAGTTTTATGGTCCTATTTATTTTACATATTATGAGAGTTGAATGTCAGTTAAGTAAGCAGCTTATGAAACAGAAGGAAGGCTCATTGTCATGATGGTTTCCAGGTTGTTGTTTTTTTTTTCCGTCTTTATCAGGTGCCGTTCATAGGTGGTGTCTTCCCCTCTGAAAACTTCTTTAAATTCATGCAGTTTTCCCCAAATTTGCATCTTACTCCAGGATTTTTCTTTCCCCATTGACATAAAGGTCACATTTTCCCCAAAATGTGATATTTAGGCCCATCCCTTACATCTGAAAAAAAGTGCCTGGTTTGATCAGGGTTCATTTAGTGTGTTCAAGTCAAGTGGTCAAAGAAGGATAGAAAGCTGCCCAAGCAACTGTGACATCTGACTTCCTTTGAATTCAATTTCCTTAACTTTTTTTTTTTTTTTTTTTTTTTTTTGCACTTACCCCAGCTTCCCACGAAAAATGCCTGTATTCAAATTTTCAATCTCTCAAGTATTTTTCTTTTGGAGGGGTGGGGGTTTATGGATAAGGTTTCTGCATAACACGGTATACTGGAGGCACTGTACATGTACATCTTTTCATGGATATGTCTGACTATGTCACTTGTTGAAGAAATTTAAGTCCAACTACTTCTAATTCCTTACTGTTTAAAGCTCACTTATTTTTAAAAAAAAGAAGCCAAAATTGCATATAGCAGTCTGCACAAGTTTAATTATGATTGTTTAGAAAAGTGGTATTGTGACCAGTTGTTGGGCACCATACTATCTGATTTTATAGACATGGTAAATTAAAAGTATCTGCCCAGTAACTGGAAAGTTATGGGTTCAGTCCCTGGCATCTAATACCAAAAATGTTAAAAATGGTACTGTTTTACTAGTACATTGTATATGTTTAATTTTGTGTCCTTGGCATTCAACACATTGGGCAAGTTCTAGGACTGGCTGGCCCAGTGTCAAGATAATGTGACTGGGTGTGGTATCATGCCACTTATCTATTGTGATACTGCAGTGTGGCACCACTATAACTGTCTCATGTTAGGAAAACCCTAATGACTGAAATACAGGAAATGGGACATTATACCCCAAGAAAACAGACTATTATTAGATAAATTAAACCTAAATATGGTTTAACTATCTCTCCCTTATAAATATGGTTTGACTGTCTCTCCCTTATAAAAATGGTGTGACTGTCTCTCCCTTCTAAATATGGTTTGACTGTCTCACCCTTATAAAAATGGTTTGACTGTCTCTCCCTTATAAAAATGGTTTGACTCACAGTCTCTCCCTTATAAATATGGTTTGACTGTCTCTCCCTTATAAATATGGTTTGACTGTCTCTCCCTTATAAATATGGTTTGGCTGTCTCTCCCTTATAAAAATGGTTTGACTGTCTCTCCCTTCTAAATATGGTTTGACTCACTGTCTCTCCCTTATAAAAATGGCTTGACTGTCTCTCCCTTCTAAATATGGTTTGACTGTCTCACCCTTATAAAAATGGTTTGACTGTCTCTCCCTTATAAATATGGTTTGACTGTCTCTCCCTTATAAAAATGGTTTGACTGTCTCTCCCTTATAAATATGGTTTGACTGTCTCTCCCTTATAAATATGGTTTGACTGTCTCTCCCTTATAAATATGGTTTGACTGTCTCTCCCTTATAAAAATGGTTTGACTGTCTCTCCCTTATAAATATGGTTTGACTCACAGTCTCTCCCTTATAAAAATGGTTTGACTGTCTCTCCCTTATAAATATGGTTTGACTGTCTCTCCCTTATAAAAATGGTTTGACTGTATCTCCCTTATAAATATGGTTTGACTGTCTCTCCCTTATAAAAATGGTTTGACTGTATCTCCCTTATAAATATGGTTTGACTCACAGTCTCTCCCTTATAAATATGGTTTGACTCACAGTCTCTCCCTTATAAATATGGTTTGACTCACAGTCTCTCCCTTATAAATATGGTTTGACTCAGAGTCTCTCCCTTCCAGATATGGTTTGACAGTCTCTCCTTTATAAATATGGTTTGACTCAGTCTCTCCCTTATAAATATGGTTTGACGCACTGTCTCTCCCTTATAAATATGGTTTGACTCACTGTCTCTCCCTTATAAATATGGTTTGACTCACAGTCTCTCCCTTATAAATATGGTTTGACTCACGTCTCTCCCTTATAAAAATGGTTTGACAGTCTCTCACTTATAAATATGGTTTGACTCACAGTCTCTCCCTTATAAATATGGTTTGACTCACAGTCTCTCCCTTATAAATGCAAATTTATTTTGAACTTTTGAAATGTGAGTTATGTAGCTTTATCACAAAATATAACCATATATATCTATGCAGATATTAAAATTTAAAATACCTCAAGTTTGAAATATTTAGTCAGATATTATGAAGTGAAAGAGGAAGGTGGAGGGGGGGGGGACTATTTTTAACTTTGTATGTCCTAACTAAAGAAGGAAAGATTTATTTGATGAATTTGAACTTCAAAATTTTCTCTTTCCTTGGAAAGTGAACTTTCTTTTATATCAGGCAAAGCGTTCAGTCTGTATAATTTAAAATCAATGCTCAGAACAAGTAATAGATACATAGAAATGAAAAGAAACTTGTATATATAATGCTGTGTGATATTTTAAGGTACAGGAATTTTATTGCATTCATTGGATTGTAACATGCAACAGAGCCTAGCTAGGTAGTTGTCAGTCTGATGTGACCAATTGAATGGAAGATACATGTATCAAACAGAAAATCAGAGCAGAAAATGTTTAAATATACTGCACATTTATAATATATTATGTATATATATGTAAAGTTGACCCTGTATTAGCGGCCACTTGCATTAGCAGTCAACGTGCGTTTGTCGGTCAGTTTTAATATTACCAAATTAGCATTTTGATATATATGTTTAACCTTCATTTAGTGACCACACCTCTGTTATGCAGTCACATTCTCTTGTTCCCTTGCTGAAGACCAGTTTTACTGTATATCTGATAGTATGTCAAGTTGGACCCCAAATATAGCACTATAATGGAACTCTTTTGTAATCTTCATTTTAACCCTTTCCATCATATAGACTCATTTTGACGCACTCAATAGGTACCACATAAAACCTGATCTGCAGAAAACCACAGTTAAACCTTACCAAATTTAATTATAATGTCCTCACTTCCAGACCACTGAGGAGCAGCGAACAGCATTAAACCTGATCAGCCTGCGAGTTACTTGCAGGCTGATCTGGTTTTATGTTGTTCGCATAGGTCTTTTCATGGTTTCTTCTATGAGGGAAAGGGTTAATCTTAGGAAAGGTATGTAATGCCTGATTAAACCAGTCAAATATGAATGAATCTCAATTTTTGTGTCGCCTGCATAGCATGGCAGACACATAGGGATCACTTTGTCCGTCGTCGTCGGCGTCGTCGGCGTCACACTTTCTTGTCCGGAGCATAACTCGAAAAGTATTTGAGGTATCACCTTGAAACTTAAAACATGGATAGATCACATTGAGGTGGAGTGCAGTGCACAAGAATGATAACTCTGACTTTCGTATTTTCTGAGTTATTACCCTTTGTTGATTTGATTTTATTTTTGTCCGGACCATAACTCAAAAAGTATTTGAGGTATCACCTTGAAACTTAAAACATGGATAGATCACATTGAGGTGGAGTGCAGTGCACATAAATGATAACTCTCACTTTCTTTTCTCCTGAGTTATTGTCCTTTGTTGATTCTCAGTCTTTATTTTTGTCAGGAGCATAACTCGAAACGTATTTAAGGTGTTGACTTGAAACTTCATAGATCTCAATGGTCTGAGTGCAGTGCACATGAATGATAACTCTGTTTCTCTTTTTCCTTGAGTTATTGCCCTTTGTTGATACTCAGACTTCATTTTTGTCTGGAGCATAACACGAAAAGTATTTGAGGTATTACTTTGAAACCTCACAGGTGGAAAGATCTCATGGAGTGCATTGTGCAAGAATGATAACTGTTGTATTTTTGGAGTTATTTCCCTTTATTTTTTTGGATTTAATTCTTGTGTGGTGCATAACTTGTAAAGTATTTGAAGTGTTGCCTTAAACATTTATAGTAGATAGATCTCATTGGTCTGAGTGCAGTACACAAGAATGATAACTCAATAATGATAATGATGACTACAAACTTGCAACATATATATATAATTAACGTCATAAGTGCTTAATGACGTCATAATTTTTCTTACAGTTAATGTTTTGAATTCATAGTCATTCTGACACTCCTCTGATGAAGACTGTATAGTCGAAAGTGCTCGGGGAAAATTATTACATATTGCACTGTTTGAATATTTTATTCCCCCCCCCAAAAAAAATATATATGTGTGTGTGTGTGTGTGTGTGTGTGATTTGGTGTTATTTTGTACCTCACAAAATAGATTATGCTTTATCAATAATTTGTCAAAAGATCGATTTTCTAGTCAATTCTTTCATCAAACATGCTTAAATGCAGGCGACACAAGTGTTCCGAGGAACACCCACATCTAGTTTTATCCCTTTGATACTTCTTCTCATCATGGACCTTATTTTGTTGTGATTTACTTATTTCTTTTAATTATGCAGACATGAAAATACTACAGGAATGTGATTTACATCCTGTTCATCCTGGCCTGCCTGTTTACCACATCCTTGTTTGATGAAACATAATTTATCATTATCATACACTTCAATTCAATTAATAATATTTTATTGGGCAACTCAAAGTCATGCATGACTTGAATTGTAAACATACAGTTGGGGTTTGTTTTCACCTTGTGGCTTTTCTTGTATCCAGACAGTATATGGTCTCTTTATTGCTTACAGTGAGGAAGTTACAAGTATGAGATCAGGTATATACAGTGTACTTCCATTATATTTACACTCTCCATTATAACACTTTCCATTATAACACAAAATCCAATATAAGGCTGCCAAATATTGGGCCCCATTTCTATTTTGTGATTTACTCAATTTGAATTAATGTATATTTTCTCAGAGATATAATTAGACTTGGACCCTAAATGTTACAATGGAGCCACAGCTTTCAAGCCTTTACCACGTATAGACAATTGTTTTGATGCCTTTGCAAACAGAGCAGACCCAGATCAGAAGGTTTTCTCTGTTTGCTCATACAATATTGTAGCTCAGATTCTACACAATCTGCACAGCAAAGTAAAAACATTGTTTTCTAAACCATTTAAAGTTCAGAAATTTATTATTCAAGTCATAAATTTGTACATGAATATTCAAGGGGTAAGGGGTTAATGCTTACACCTGGTACGAAACAGGTCCTGTGTTTGAGGTTGTACAATTTTTGACAGGCTAGTGGGCTTGACATAATCACCACAATTTCTGTTTAGAGAGTGCAGAAGCGTGTCTCATCGTCTGGATTTGCTTGTCTAGGTTGTAACTTAGACATGGACTGCAGCATTTTCAAATAACTGGGCAGTAATGTTTGCTTCAATTAGATGAAGTGTCGCACTCAAATGTTGGGTCCTTAGCTCCATGGTCAAGGTCACACTTAGAGATGAAAGATGCATTGTAGGACTTGGGCTTGACATGTTGCCCTTGGGCATCTAATTTAGTCAGACTTGAACTTTGTCTGGAAAAATTATTTTTTATTAAGTTTGTTTAACCAGTTTTATCAGTAGATGTTTTAACACACAACAAGGGACAGATTTCAGAATGTAGTCTGGTAGTTTTGTAGATGACAGGGCACAGGTTAGCACATATGTACTGGTATGTCTCCCTTATGCTTGGTACTCATCATATAAAGTTTGTTTCAGGACTGGATGGCCCAGTGTCAGGATTATAAATATGACTGGGTTTGGTTTATTGCTATTTGTCATTGATGGAGGTGTCCGTTGTTCAGTCCTTTTCTGTGATGGGTTTGTGTCATAGAATTGTTATAATTATTTATATCTTCATTTTTGTGAGAGAAAATGCCTATTTTAAGCTGTAGGCGGCATAATTTAAAAAGAAAAAAGAAGATAAAGGCTACTGTTATCACATTCAGTGCATTTCTGTAGTTATGCCTTTTAACCCCCTACGCATGTGTTGTGTGATTGTTTACCTGTAATTGTTTTATTTGTGACGACATTGCCTGTTACATTGAACATGCATGATCTTACCTGTACACTGGCGCCTTCATGCAGCCAAACATTTAGTTTGAATGAATAAACGCCTAAGTTAACTGGCAAATTTAACCTTTCCCAATTGTTATACATGTATTTCTTAATTGGATTTGTCCGTTCTTCATTTTGGACTGTACCATTAGTTATTTATGGAGCTCATGCTTGCTGATTTTATTTTGACTCAATTAAGCGAACAGTGCAGATCATGTTCCGACTGCATGGATGTGCAGGATGATCTTGGTCTGCACTGGTCGCAAAGTAGTCACAAGTGCCTACAGCATTATGAGGGTTTGAATAACTTCTGTACATTGATGTATTGTGAAGCAAAATGTTTTGCAGTTTAGCTCTTTTTTAATGGCAGTATTTAATAGAGTCCATGTACTATACGTACACATTATGGTGTTCATAAATCAAGTAAAGTTTAGAATACAGAGGAGACCCTTGAATACAGTCACTTTATTATAACGTGAATCAAACTGTGGCCCTCAAATCTTTAATTTGATCCATGTTTTCATCGTTTATACTGAAGGGAAAATTATATGCAGGGTAAACTTTATTGTCGATACTGAAGATTGTATAAGATGGTTTTTAAATTCTGTTGATACAGATATATAAAGATACATATATTTAAAGCTTTGAGAAGAATGTATTCCTTTGAAATGAGGTGAGGCTGAACATTTGTGGTTAACAATCAAGGCAGAATATAAAATTTGGAATCTGCATGGCTACTGAAGTTAGTATTACATTATTGAAGAATGCTGTGTTCCAGTGGTATTTCATGCATGACTACTGATCCAAAAGTCGTGGGTTTGAACCCAGCTGAGTTAGGTGCAAGGATTTTTCATGGATTTCCCAAAGTACTGGTACATCCCAGGAACTGTTGAGAGGGATTATGTTAAGTTGTAAGAAACTTGTTTCACAATTGACATAAAATAAATATTAGTTTTAGTCGGTACATTTTTGTTACACTGTGTGTTAATTTTCTTAATATAACACTGAATCATTAGCCTATCTTATACTATAAGCAACATACACAGCATTAAAATGGGTCAGTGTTGAGAAAGTACTACAAAATAGGATGTTATTTTTTGTTAGAAGTATTGCACAATAAGATTTATTACAGTAAAATTTATTACTGCTTTCTTTTTATAATTTTTATACAGGCATTAACTTACAAACATCCATCATTTAAGATGTCTGTATACCTGTCGGTGATATCTCCATGATGATACCACTAAGCAACACAGCCGGTACATCCAGCTGGACATGATATTCGTGTCCGGCGTACCACGGTGATCGTAAAACTCTCTTCCTCTTGCACTTACATTCTCTACAATTGCAGTTATTTGATAAGTTTTTTGTTGTATCATCTACATAATGTTACCTGATACTATTTAAGATTTAAACACTTGTCATGCAGAGTTTTGTTATGAAACAAAAAATATCACTTGACAGCAAATCTTTTCTAGGTGCAAAAGTACTCAGATACTTTTTTTTTTTTTTTTTTCTATGGGTACATTTTTAGCCTTTTTCTTTTTATGCCCCCCTTCGAAGAAGAGGGGGTATATTGCTTTGCTCATGTCGGTCCGTCAGTCTGTCGATAGACCAGACCTTTTCCGAGTGATAACTTAAGTTCTATTTGACCTTTAAGTCTCAAACTTCATGTGGTTGTTGCTCATGATTAGTAGATGACCCCTATTGATTTTGGTGTCATTACTTCAAAGGTCAAGGTCACATGTTGTGTATGTATAATACCAGACCTTGTCCGAGTGATAACTTAAGTTCTATTTGACCTTTAAGTCTCAAACTTCTTGTGGTTGTTGCTCATGATTAGTAGATGACCCCTATCGATTTTGGTGTCATTACCTCAAAGGTCAAGGTCACATGTTGTGTATGTATAATACCAGACCTTGTCCGAGTGATAACTTGAATTTCTATTTGACCTTTAAGTCTCAAACTTCATGTGGTTGTTGCTTATGATTAGTAGATGACCCCTATCAATTTTGGTGTCAATACCTCAAAGGTCAAGGTCACAAGGTTGCATTTGTATATATGTTTGATGACTTGGCCACTATATGGAAATTATGCAAAAGACTTTTTATTACTTAGATCAAGATAACATAATTTATGTTGTAATGTTGTTTTGTTTTAAAGTTTGAGATAATTGAAGGATGATGTATCATTTATCTTTCATTATTGTGGATGTTTGTGCTTATGGCTAGCAAGGCTGATTTGTTAATTTTTATAATAAACCTAGAGCACTAAGTCTTTTTTGTTTGTTTATAACTGACAATGTTCTTTCACTTAAACCTTTGTGGACTTGTGTAAATATTTCTCCAGCCCATTTATTTCAGTAAATGTTTAGTTCCACATTTTAGCACATTATATTTTCACTCAAATTTTTGAAGTTTGAGAATTTTTGTGACAAGCCAACATTATGAAGGCAAACTCCTTGCATGTAATATAGCTATATACATATTATGGCATATGAGGGGGGCATATATGTTTCACAAACATTTCTTGTTTAAAGATAATGGACAAGGATACATTCCTAAAGTCCCGATGTTATAACCTTGCTTGCTGCTCAGCAATTTTTTTCTAACCCATATGACACTCACTCAACTCCTTACCGCGTGGGTTCAAATCCCGGCAGGGCCATTCAGATTTTCATGTGAGGAAGCCTTCCAGCTGGCTTGCGGTAGGTCAGTGGTTCTACCCAGATGTCTCCGTGCAGTCGGGGTCTTCCTCCACCTGTAATTACCTGGACGTCACTATATGACTGAAATACTGTCGAAGCGACAGTAAACTCAAATAGTCAAGTCAAATTAAGTCTAACCTATTTGATATTTATCTCATTAGTACTATTAATGGAGATTTAAATTAACCTTTACTTTCAGATGAAAAGGGTAGGGACAGTCATAAATTGAAAAATTTGTTAAATTACAATTCTAACAGCCATTCCCATTGGCTTGGAGGTCGTGGGTTTGATCCCCAGCTGCTATACGTACCTAAGTTGTTAAAAATGGTACTGATATAGCTCCCTTGTGCGTGGAACTCTGCATATAGTGGGTAGATCCAGATTCAGAACTGGCTGGCTTAATGTCAGGATTGTGTGACTTGGTTGAATTCCATCAACACAATTTAGCTCTTTGTGGTACTTAGAATCTTAAATTAGGCAGAAACACATTCCACCATTCTTGTTTTAACCCTTTACTTCATGAATATTCATGTACAAATTTTAACTTCATGAATATTATAATTAAATGAACTTTAAATAGTATATTGAACAGTGGATTTTTCTTTGCTCTGCCGACAATGTAGAATCTGAGCTGCAATATTGTTTAAGCAAACATAGGAGACCCTGATCAGACAGCTCCTCTATAGGAGCTGTCTGATCTGGGTCTGCTCTGTTTGCTAATGCGTCAAAATGAGTCTATATGAAGTAAAGGATTAAGAAAACTTAAAATAAATGACTAAGCTGATATGATATTATTTCTTAGAAAAAGAAATATTTGGGTATTTTTATTAGGCAACCAAGAGTGATCAAATTGGCCTTAAAGTATTTAAGTATAACTTAGCAGCTAAGTATGGTTTGTGAAATTTGAACCAGGATGTGGTTTCATACCAAACACATATTTGAAAAGAAATCATACATTTGAATAATTTAAAAATAATCCAGGGTGCACACTTTCTTTTTGCCCTGAAGTATATTTCTACCAATTCAAGAGTCTCAAAATTGCTAATATCTGCAGTATTCTTGTATAATATTTAAACCTAATGCTATAAAATGCAAATAACTTTTGAAGCTTAAAATCTGAGTATATACTTGAGTATTTTATGGTGTGCTCTAGTTTACAGGGTCATCAAGAAAGAATACCTGTAAGGGGGATATAGATAGAGAATACTAGGTCAGGGTTAAATAAAGATAAGTTTATCCTGCGACGATTAGAAAAATAAATTTAGATTTTCTATGCAGAGCAGGATATTAACTAATCTTTATTCAACACTTACCCAGTATTCTATTTATCCCGTCATCTCAAAGTAATACACGGGGAAAAATGAAAAGAAAAGACACACATAAATAAACTATCCGATCACACCTACCTTCAACTCAGTGACATGAGTATAAAGCTCAGGTTTATTTGACAGGCAGTTTATACCACAATGTAAGTCTGGTGATAGAATAAAAAGAGTTATACTGGTACATTATAATCTTACAAAAGAAAAAAAGAATCAACAAATTGTTCTATTTATTTCTTGCTTTTCTTTCAAGATTTTCCACATTTTCCTGTTTGGGGTGAAAGTATCTCTCTTCATGGGAGACAATATTATCTTTTAACTATTGAAGGTTTGATTTTGTCTTGTGTTTATCTGTCAGTTTTCTTTAACCAAAAGCTTGGAATAAATTGGTTATATTTATGAGGAGTCAGCAGCTTATTTTATAACAACTTGAGATAAAGTAGATTTAAAGTTGCCAGATGAAAGCATTGTGGGATTTGAAGTGGTGTGGTGTGTTGGTCCGTTTGAATTTAATCCTTGTCTCTCTGTGAATTGGGGCAAAATTGTAACAGACCTAGAAATTCCCGGTCCCATTATTAATTACTAAATTGCCTGGGCAGAAATGAGTGTTTTCTGTAGATGCATTTGTTTTCGTCCAAATGGTTACCATGCTAATATGTAACCATTATGGAGAGTAATTTAAGTTATGAGAATTATATGCAGCATTAAGTGTGAAATAAAGTAAGTTCAGACTTGTATTTAAACCATGAGAAGGTGCAGCCCAGTAGATCGACAAAGTGACTAGCGCAGATTGCGCAGTATGTTTGTTCCAAGAAAGTCCTCAAATGACAGACAGGTGTGGGAAAAGGGTAGGTATTTGTAGCCATGGTTGACCGCATCAAATAATGAGACATTCCAGTATGCAAGAGAGTCCAGGTTTGGCCCCTTGAAGCTTCTGAAATGCCTTTGACTGGGATTTACCTGTAATTTATCAGAGTACCCAAGGTTTGACATTCCAAATATTTGGTCATCATTGTAAACTCACTAACTGAGATAACACCTAGATACCAAGGTGGCCATCTCTCAGTTGAGACAGACACCTGCTGTAGGACAGTGCATTCTGTTTGTGTGTAGAGAATATTTTTGGTGTTTAATTATCAGACTTGCAGGTAAATTTATTAATGTGGTGCCAAATGTATTGACTGTTTTTCTTCACCTTTGGTTTAATATATAATAAGAGAATACATTTTTTTCCTATTTATTGAGGAAAATATTCATTGCCTTTCTGTTTGGTGTTGATGGTTTTAATATTGTTTTTAGCTCACCTGAGCACTTGTGCTCGGGTGAGCTTTTGTTATCGCCTTTTGTCCGTCATGCGGCGAGCGCTGTCCGTCGTCAACAATTGCTTGTGAACACTCTGGAGGCCACAGTTTTGGCCCATTCTTCATGTAACTTGGTCAGGATATTTGTCTACATAATATCTCAGATGAGTTCGAAATTGGGTCATGTGGAGTCAAAAACTAGGTCACCAGGTCAAATCTAAGAAAAACCTTGTGAACACTCTAGAGGCCACAGTTTTAGCCCAATCTTCATGAAACTTGGTCAGGATGTTTGTCTACATGATATCTCGGATGAGTTTGAAATTGGGTCATGTGGGGTCAAAAACTAGGTCACCAGGTCAAATCTTAGAAAAAACTTGTGAACACTCTGGAGGCCACAGTTTTGGCCCAATCTTCATGAAACTTAGTCAGGATGTTTGTCTTATTGATATATTGGATAAGTTTGAAAATGGATCATGTGGGGTCAAAAACTAGGTCACCAGGTCAAATCTTAGAAAAACCTTATGAACACTCTAGAGGCCACAGTTTTGGCCCAATCTTCATGAAACTTGGTCAGGATGTTTGTCTACATTATATCTTGAATGAGTATGAAAATGGGTCATGTGGGGTTAAAAACTAGGTCACCAGGTCAAATCTTAGAAAAACCTTATGAACACTCTAGAGGCCACAGTTTTGGCCCAATCTTCATGAAACTTGGTCAGGATGTTTGTCTACATGATATCTTGAATGAGTATGAAAATGGGTCATGTGGGGTTAAAAACTAGGTCACCAGGTCAAAATTTAGAAAAACCTTTGAACACTCTACAAGGCACAGTTTTAGCCCAATCTTCAGTAGATTTGGTCAGGGTGTTTGTCTACATGATATCTTGGATGGGTTCGAAAATGGATCATGTGGGGTCAAAAACTAGGTCACCAGGTCAGATCTTAGAAAAATCTTGGAACAGAGGCCTACATTTTTGTCCCAGTCTTCATTAACTTGATAAGAATGATGACTGCATGAATTCCCAGTTGAGTTCAAATTCAGGTAGGATCAATATGTAGGTCATTTAGTCAAATGTTAGAAAAACACTTGAGATGCCAGATTTTTTTGTCATTATGCCTAACACAGCCATCTGACTAAGGTGAGCGACACAGGTCCATCTTGGCCCTCTTGTTTGTTAATGGTGGTTTTGTGTTCGTGTGTGTGTGTTGTTTTTTTTTGGGGGGGGGGGGGGGTTGAAGAAGCTGTCTGGTTTTGGTCTATAGTTTGTTTGCCATTATGCATCAAATTAGTTTGTTTGCCAATGCATCAAATGGGTCCATATGAGGCGTAAAGGAGTGATTATTTCCTATATGTTTGTAAGACAGTCATTTGACAATGTAGCTCATTTGGGTTCAAAGGCTAGATACCCTGTGGGCCTACGTGGCCAAAAGGGTAAAGTCGCTGACTTTAACACTCACTCAGTCCCTCACCACATGGGTTCGAATCCCAACAGGGTCATTCGGATTTTCATGTGAGGAAGACTTCCACCTGGCTTGCATAGGTCAGTGGTTCTATCCGGATGCCTACGTGCATTCGGGGTCTTCCTCCACCTGTAATTAGCTGGACGTCACTATATGACTGAAATACTGTCGAAGTGACAGTAAACTCAAATAGTCATAGTCTAGATACTTTGTCATATAACGTCAACTGAAAGCTAGAGGGGCTCATCAGCCTTCTCTTTATATTTGCAGATGAACCCTTCTGGCTTTCAATGGACAATACGTGTTCCATTAAAGGCCCATTATATTTCATAATGGTTCAATTTTCATGAAAAAGAAAATATGAAATAACATTGGCATATTGTAGTCAATTACACAAATGGTACATAATGTACAAATATTGTCAAATCGAAACAGAGACATAGAGGCTAAATATACAAATTTGTTATTTTTGTAAACAATTGAATGATCTTAAGTAAAAGATTTTTTCTTATTTATGCATTGTAGTAATGTTGTTGTCATCAAGTATATGCAGATTGTAGATCGTAACAAATCTGTAGCACACATTTTGCTTTTTTGTCCAAAGAATATACACTGCTTTTGGAAGCATAAAGGGCCTTTAAGCTATATTTCAGGTCAAGGTCTGGAAACCAATTTATATTGGACTGCATTAAAACTGGGAAAATGCACTCTAAAATCACAAGATATGAATTTAGGGTATTGGTATTTAGGTATTGGACCCTGCTATATTGGATTTTGTGCCATAATGAATCTGTACTGTATCTTAAGGTACATATGAAACATAAAAATCTAATTCATAGGCTATGAAATAAGGTTTACCACAGGCTGTAAATTTATGATACTCAGAAAATCGGTTGTTCTTGATAAATTGCCAACACAACAAAATTTATTTAGAGAATAATTTTATTAAAAAATTAGAAATCTTGCCAACTTCATAGACATGATCTTTATTTCATTTCAAATGAGACTGTCCTTAGCAAGGTGTAATTGATATATTAGGCAAATATCTTCCTTATTTGTTATTTAACTGTATTTACTGTTGATCAAGAGGAGTTGTGTACTTCTTAAAGGAGACGGCTTTAACTGAAAACTTACAAATATTCTTCAAGATAGAATTTAGAATAGAAGAATTTTTAGATTCACATGATCTGCATGATGCAGACAGATAGTCCTGAAGCATAGCATGCAGGACTTACAGGCCGAGTTTGGAATTAGTAACATGTAAACCCTCATTGTAGTCACTCTGGAATGTTTAAAGTTAATTGAGTATCCTTACATGTTCCATTTATAGCTTATAGACACATCATTGATTGGTTTATTTATGGTTTAGCAGAATCTTCTTGTTTAAAGTCCTGATAGACCTTCAAATTCCTTCCAAAAGTTAAGTGATGTGGAAAAAATATACAACAACACATAGGAAAAAAATATTATTGTTATTACTTCAATGTTTTGGTTAACGCCATCATCAGGATAACATTTTTTTAAATTTTTTTTATTTATTTATCTTATTTTTCAAATATTAAGTGAACATTCTAAATCAGGCTTCAGTGGATAGTTTCATATGGCAAAAGTTTCAATTGACCATTTCACTCCAAAATGAGACATCGAGCTACGTAAATCAATGAACAATCCCTGAACACCTGGTATTCATTGCTGGTGTAAATTCCACACACTGTTCAGTGGGTTATAAACATAACATGAGATTTTGAACCAGTCACTGATTGGTCAGTATAAATCAGTGAATTATACTAAGTATTGTTGACCTGTGATGAAATGGTCTATGGTTTTATTATGTCAGAACAGCAAAAATTTAAAAGTTGCCATTACGGTTATGTGTCTGGAAATTTTTTATACAGTTAAATATTTTTTTTTTAAGCTCACCTGAGCACTTGTGCTCAGGGTGAGCTTTTGTAATCGCCTTTTGTCGGTCGTCCGTTGTGCGTCGTCCGTTTTCAACATTTGCTTATGAACACTCTAGAGGCCACAGTTTTAGCCCAATCTTCATGAAACTTGGTCAGCATGTTTGTCTACATGATATCTTGGATGAGTTTGAAATTAGATCATTTGGGGTCAAAAACTAGGTCACCAGGTCAAATATTAGAAAAAACATATGAAAACTCTCGAAGCCACAGTTTTGGCCCAATCTTCATTAGATTTGGTCAGAATGTTTGTCTACATGATATCTCGGATGAGTTTGAAATTGGGTCATGTGGGGTCAAAAACTAGGTCACCAGGTCATATCTTAGAAAAATCCATGTGAACACTCTAGAGGCCACAGTTTTAGCCCAATCTTCTATAGATTTGGTCAGGATGTTTGTCTACATGATATGAGGTCACATGGGGTCAAAAACTAGGTCACAGGTCAAATCTTAGGAAACCATGTGAACAATCTAGAGGCCACAGTTTCAGCCTAACTTTAATGTAACTTGGTCAGAATGTTTGTTTACATCAAATCTCGGACGAATTCAAAACTGGGCCACATGGGGTCAAAAAGTAGGTCGATCACCAGGGCAAATTTTAGAAAAATCTTGTGAACACTCTAGTGGCCTACATTTTTGTCCCAGTCTTCATTAAACTTGATAAGAATGATGACTGCATGAATTCCCAGTTGAGTGCAAATTCAGGTAGAATCAAAATCTAGGTCACTTAGTCAAATGTTAGAAAAACACTTTAGATGCCACATTTTTCGTCATTATGCCTAACACAGCAGTCTTACTCAGGTGATCGACACAGGGCCATCTTGGCCCTCTTGTTGCTTTTTTTTTTATAACCAACAGAAAAGCAAGTTTAACATTTCGAGGGCTGAAATTAGTAGCAAACAGTATTAAACTTAATCTTCCAGGCTGATGAGGTTTTATACTGGGTGCATAGGTAATTTCACTGATAGATCTTATGTGTATAATATAATGGCCACTAGACCCTCATTCCTCCCCCCTAATTATTCAGCCAAAGAAGAAGAGGCCTCCATCCATCCAACTCTGTCCCATTTCTGGTTCCCTACATACCTAGCAGGAGACTATACCTCCGGGTAACCAATCTTATAAGGGCTTAGAGTTTTTCTGACATAAGACAGCATTCAGACCTCAAGATCTGAGTGCTATGAAACTTGGATATTTCATTTATCTTTTTGCACAGGAAATACATCAGGTTGAGTGTGTGTAAACAAACAAATTAATCTTAGGTTATATATAAGATAAAATATACTGCTTTAATCTGCATGAAATGCATTTAAAAACTGCGCTGATTAATTCTATTTCTCTTCTCTCAATTTTTCTCTCCTGATTCTTTTTCTATTTGAAAAAATCTAGAAATGTCACTGAACATATCTAAATCCAGAAAACATTCCCAGTTCACACCCTACACTATTCCTACCAGTTTCTATTTTTTGTAAACTGTGACCTTGACCCTTCCCAACCAAAATACCTTTTGTGAGAATAGGAGAACTTATCTAAGTGTCACTTAATGAATATCAACAGGGTGATGGCAAGGGTGGGGCTCAGTATGATAAGCAAAATTTCAGTGAAGGTCCTAATTTTTTAAGTCAGTACTGGACGTAATCAGACAATCGGGCAAGCCATCTGTGTGTATCCATTGATATAAATAAAGACTGATGAAACTTTTAATTGGGTCAACAGGAGATCTGACGACAAATCAAGGGTATACCTTGTCTTAGAAAATCTGCCAGAGAAAACAAAATCACAATTTGAATAAATCTCACTCACATGCACCCTGATACAGGATTATGACATATACAGCTATAAACAATAAACCTTCAGTAGGGGCCACCTACATTCAGCAGCCAAGCCAATCTCAACTGCTTAGTTACCTGGCCACATAGGACGGGTTAAATGTACTGTACTGTCATAGTGCACCAGTAGACTGCTGCCAACCTGTTTTAAGCAGTCTGGTTTACAAATCCAGAAAATATACATTTGGTTATACTTTAAAACTCTATTCAGCATGAATTTCTTCTTGTCACTTGACTGGCCACTAATGACAGGTTTATCTGTACATAACTGTAAACAAGTGATGGTAAAAATCATATGGAGAGAAAAGGAAGTAATAAAAAGTAAAAAAAAAAAAATAATAATAAAATCTAGTACAGATGACAGTCACTGTGTTAACACACTGGTATCTCAACTACCTCACCCTACCTGCATAACATTCACTGAGGATCGAAACATTACTTTTTAGTTGTGTGACATCAGTCACACCAATTATAGTACTACGTTTTCAACTCCTGTTCTCCTAGATTTAAAACCGAATAACCTCTCAATAGTGTAAATATGATCGAACAATTGTATATATCTCTACAACATTGAACAAAAATGCTGAAAAATCAATGCTGTGTAAAAATAAATACTTAACTCTACAAAAATCGCCTGACATTGACATGAAAAAAGTATAGGACTTACTTTTCTATGCTGATGTAACTGCAATCGAATGATGTAACTGTTTTTATCATGTGATCACTTTACCAAGCGCAAGAATATAGTTTGTTTCGATGCAAAGGTGGCTCGCAAATAAATTTGATAGTAAATGTGCAGCGTTCGGTTATTTTGGGCTGTTACAATAACCCATGTGAAGTCCAAAACAAATCATTGTAACATACTAATAATCACATCATCTATCGACCTCAGATATCTCCAATGGTTATTTCTTACACTAAAAAAATGATTGAAACCTGTAAATCTACTATCCGAAATAAGTTTGTAGCCTCTGACCTGTGAAGAAAATTTTCATAATTACTTCAATCTATAAATAGAGTCTGTTGTATATAAGGTACTGCATGAATACAAATCAAAGCTCTGATAGTGCTGAGAGAACAGGAATGCCACATTTCTTTTGTTTATATCAAAGTAAATTTAATTATTGGTGATCGACTTGCAGCTCTTCAAACACTCTTTCATTTGAGACACATACAACTTCAGTGCCTTTAGCGCTTTGATTATTGTAAATTGCTCAGTCGGACTAGTATTTGCACCTGGGAAGGTTATGAAACATTGTTTCCCTAAAGTATAGAGTTTGAACAATCCACTGTCACATTTGCACCTACTTTTGTTACATAGTCATGGTACGACAGATAGTATAGTGGTCTTGTTTAAACATTTCTTTTTAGAGGAAGTAGTTGGAGAAGGTCTGGATCCTTACCCTTAGAAATGGAGTTTGAACCCAAAGTCTTTTGGATTCACAGTCACATTTACAACTACCTGGTCACGTAGTCATGTTAGAACAGACACACATTAGTATACTGGTATTCTATTTTAAGATAATTTGCTCAGTCATAGAAGTCTAGCGGGGGAAGGTCATGAAATATCCTTACCCTTAGAAATGGAGTTTGAACCCAAAATCTTTTGGATTCAGTCACGTTTGCAACTGCCTGGTCACATAGTCATGATAGGGTGTACACACATTTATTATAGTGCTCCAGTTTTTCTCTGAACCAAGGACCTTCTCAACACCCTATCTATTCTTTGATAACACGCGTAATCGTCAGTGATAGATGAGGAGTGTGAAGAATTGGAAAAGATTAGAAACGTTTGATGTTACTTTATATGTGATGTAATGAATAAATAAATTAAGATCTCGATGCTGAGACTGAGTGCCTGTACATTATAGGATGCCCTGGACAACTGTCAATTACAAGAGGGATTTCCCTCACCTGGTATATAATTGGGAGGGGGAGGGGGACCCTGTGTTTGGTCCTGTACAAGTTTGCAAAATGAATATCTCCTTTTGTGTCACCTGCTGTAAGCAGAGGTGACACATAGCGATCACTTTTCCATCCGTCTGTCTATCCATCACACTTTTTCAGTCACACTTCAGTAGATGACACACATGTTCCAAAGAACACTTGTCTTTTCCAGCTTAAGCTTCCTACCCCAATTTCTAGCAATATCTGTTAGATCATTGAAGACATTCTTGTTTGATGTGCAGTGTTTAAAATGGCCTGACAGTAGCTTCTAACATCATATAATTATATATATAGTAATTAGTATATGTATCCGGTACTCAGGAAAGTGGAGGGCACTGTTTTGGGACACAGTTTAGAACATTTTTTAATTGTTTTGTTTTTTATAACTCTTAATAAACAATATTCTGAATGGTAAAAAAGTAATGAAATATGCTGGGCAAATAAGAAACCTCCTTTACATTAAATATAAATTCCCCAAGAAACCATATTGAGGGTTGACTGCCAAAATGTACCATCTCCTACTAAATTGTGTATGCACTAAATTAATTAGAATATTTTTATGGTCAGCCCTCATCTAGTCATTGAATGCAAGCAGAGACTTTTCTAGAACAGCGGGGTAACCCTTTACTAGACACGATTCTATATACAGTATTGTAGCTCAGATTCTACATACAATATTGTAGCTCAGATTCTACATACAATATTGTAGCTCAGATTCTACATACAATATTGTAGCTCAGATTCTACATACAATATTGTAGCTCAGATTCTATAGTCTGCTTGGGAAAAATCCTTTGTTTCATATGCATACACAGTTAGAAAATCAGCATATTAATATCATAAGATCAAGTCATAAAGTTATACATGAATATTCATGAGGTAAAAAGTTAAGGTAGAGATTTTGTGCTTGCCATTTCAGAAATGAACCTCAGACAGTTCCTGACTTTTCCCCCCTGTACGCAGTGTGTTGAGTTTCGATGTTTTCTGCCTCCACATTGCAGCGCGTATTTCTAGCACTGAATATAATTGTTGTGCTGATAGTTCTCCTACTTATTGTGATGCAGGTGGGTGGCATGGTGTGCTTGATTAGCCTTGGTGTTGTCCTCCCTTTTGATTCTGGTTCTTAGAATTCCACGAATGGATAGATCCCAGTGATGACCTTTTGATCTCTTTACAGTAAAACTTAACCACAGACATTGCCATGTGGATGTTTTTTTTTTAATGTAAATCCTGTCAACAGTCTCTCAGTGCCATGAGTGCTTTGATTATGTCTTTTTTTTAGTGAAAAATTATTCTTTTTTAGTTACATTAGATCAAAAGGTCATCAATCTATCTGTTGATTTAAATTTGTTTAGTCACTAGAAATAACACCCTTTTGACTTCCTCATCATACTTATTGTGCATGAAAGTAAAAAAAAAAAAAAATGGAATAATTAAGTCTTTCGTTACCGTAAAATTATTGATTTTCATTGACATTACTTTTGTTGATTCTGTACCTAAGGGCATTCCGTGGGTCTATAAAAGAGACAAGTTTTTGTGGGGATTAATATTCATGGATAAAACCCTCCATGAAATTGACGAAAATTAATGTCCCACAAAAATTAATGATTTCACAATATTAGTTTATTATGAGGGAGATCTTTTTGAATAAACCAAATATGCTTTACTGTTTTGAACTAATCCTGTCTTTAATATAAGAATAAGAACATAATACAAATAAGTATATAATATGACCCATATTGATCAGAATTCTTTATATTTATGAAATTATTGAAAAAAAAGTTCAAGACATAGAGTATATATATATATTTTTTTAATTTGATCCTCAGTGCCGTTACTTGGAATATACTATGGTGTAGCCACGATAATTGGAATCTTCTTTGGATCTTTGCAACTACGTTAACCCTTTATCTCATGAATATTCATGTAAAAATTTAATTTATGCCTTCGTGAATATCAGTTGACTTACTTATTGAAAATGGCATGAGTTTTTCTTTGCGACACAGATTGTGTAGAAAATGATCTTCAGAAACACTCAGGAGACCCTGATCAGACAGATCTAGTTCTCCTCAGTTTAACAATGTGTTAAAACAAGTCTGTATGAAGTTTAAGGGTTAATCCAAGTATTAAAGTCTATGTCAAAATGAACTTTATGTGATTTAATATAGCATCATCATTTTGACCACATATCAATTTTCTCAGGTTTTCTGTTTTGCAGCACTGATAACAGGTAGAGCTAGGAACAGGATTATTTTTGTTTCCTTGATCATGATTTTCAATTACTATGATTTGTTTGATTAAGCTCAATGTATTCATTAGACTTAGTTAGACAATCCTGTGATCAATAATTTTATCCACTGACTTATTAATTGATATGTTTAGTTTTACCTTTATGTTATATGACCATCTCTTAAAATGAAAATTATTTGGAATGAATTATTATATGATTAGTCCATAGAAATTGAGAGGAAGTAATATAATATATAATTATTTAAAATTTTAGGTCCTGAGTTTAACTAATTCATCTTTTTGTTAGACAAACTGAATTAACTGGTAAATCCTAATTGTGATAATTTCATTGTGTGTTATTATATAATTAAATTTTGTATAATTTCATAAATGTGTTTGAAACATACTGGTAATTCAGTCTTTTGTTGCATGTTCTTAATATACAACTTAATTGTGCATGTATAAAGTACAGAAATACATAGAAATGCAACTCTAAGTGAATACAACTTATATTAGGGTGACAATCAGTGGGTTTTGGAGATAGGGGTGGCCATATACAAATGAAGAACAACCAATGTTATATACCAAAATGTGAATTCTGCAATAGTCACAATTTGCTTTTGGAAAAAAAAACAACACAGAAATGCATTAATAATATCTGCATTTTCATTTTTACAATAATCTTAGACTTTTTTTTTTATGGCTTTCAGAGGTATAACTGATAACACCTCAACACTATATTTATTGATACTTATGCACCCAGTAGTCATTGGCCTCAATAGAGCTTGTACTTTTATCACTGGAGTTTTGCTTTGTAATGTAAACGTGCCACCATGTACTGATATGTTGAAAGATATATTTGCACTCTGAGCAAAACAAGTTCAAGGACAATGCAAGAATCATGTCTCTGTCTGTCAGTCTGTCTGTCTGTCTGTTCTATGTCTTGATTAATACCTCATATTACTTACAGTCATCAGAAAGTAATATTTATAAGAACTGGCTCAAATACTATGTATGCACATAAAACCTAAGTTTTAACCTTGTACCTCATGAATATTCATGTTAAAATTTATGACTTTATGAATATTAATTGACTGATCTCTAAGGCATAGGCATACAGTAACTAGATCTTTGTTTGGGCCTTAGTTTCTAACTATTATACACTAATAATGGATACTAGATACAGCATAGCTCCATTATAACACTAAGGATGGATACTAGATACAGCATAGCTCCATTATAACACTAAGGATGGATACTAGATACAGCATAGCTCCATTATAACACTAAGGATTGATACTAGATACAGCATAGCTCCATTATAACACTAAGGATTGATACAGTGGGGCTTGCGTTCATGTTGGCATATTTTTCGTGTATCGTGTGTTCCGTTTCCGTGTATCGTTCGTGTATGGTGCGTGCGTTTATCGTGCACGATTCTAACGTGTTTCGTGTATCGTGTAATGTGTTTCGTGTATCGTGTATCGTGTAACGTGTTTCGTTTATCGCATCGTTCCTTCCGTGTGAATCGTTCCGCACGATATATTTTGAGTTCAACGCTTCCTTAAAAGCCAGCATTAGAATTTCAGCTTTTCAAAATCAGTTAAGTGGTTACTCACCGCATGGCAACATTTAACTGTAGATTACTTACGTTGTCTGTTACAATTTAAGTCTTATATCGATTCATGTTTAATAAAAATAATGAGTTAACTACGTAGAGTGGTCTCCCCTGTATTGTGTACGAAGGGAGATCACTTCACCTGCTGTAAGATAGCCAATTAAATCGTATTATGCGGTTTCCAATGACGCTTGGCGCGAATAAATAATTGTTCAAAGCATAGGATCGTTATAGATCTAATAAATTCAATGTGTAACAACAATTATTTGTAATTTCGACACGATTTAGAACATGTGACTTCCTATTATAGAACATTCGTTGTTTTTTTTCGTGTGTGTGTGTATGTGTTAGTTTTAATGATGGTTTTATTTATAAATTGATTAATTGCCTTGTTCACTTGGGCGAAAAAAACCGAGTAAATCGATTAACCTCGCTACCGTGCCTATCTGCAATCGTTCGTTTCGTGCGGTCCGTGTATCGTGCATCGTGTATTGTGCATCAAACGTGTATATGCATCGTTCGTTTATCGTTCGTTCGTTCGTTTATCGTGTAACGTGCGTGTATCGTGCGGTTCGTTTGCGTTTATCGTGCGTGTATCGTGCGGTTCGTTTGCCAACATGAACGAAAGCCCCACTGTACTAGATACAGCATAGCTCCATTATAACACTAAGGATTGATACTAGATACAGCATAGCTCCATTATAACACTAAGGATTGATACTAGATACAGCATAGCTCCATTATAACACTAAGAATGGATACTAGATACAGCATAGCTCCATTATAACACTAATAATGGATACTAGATACAGCATAGCTCCATTATGATACACTAGCTCCATTATAACACTAAGGATTGATACTAGATACAGCATAGCTCCATTATAACACTAAGGATTGATACTAGATACAGCATAGCTCCATTTTATCACTAAATTTTGGTCCAGTTATTGATACATTACATGTTATATTGGACCTCATTATGAAAATAAGGTTGAATGAAATAAATCAATGTCACAGGGATCAAGATTTAGCTCAAAACTTTTGGTAAGGACATTTTCCCTGGTTCCTGGACACATGAGATGAGCCTGGTCCCCGGTCCACAGGTAGCTGGTGACCACAAGGGACTGGTTATCAGTGTTTGTGCCATGTGACCCACACGCCTGATATATTGTGAGTTATCAATGACAGGCCTCCACAAAGTGTTTACTTTGTAGGATGTGTATTGGATGGTTTGTGTGGTTTCGGACATTTCATCCTGAAATTTATATCCACACATCCTAGGTTTTTCCGAGGAAGGTAAATTGTTGGAGATGTTTTGTCATCGTGTTTATCCTAGCCAAACCTGTTTGGAATTTCTTGAAGGAATCTTGTTTAAAATTTCACATTTTAGTTTGTTGTGTTTTTAATTGTTAGATGTATTTGTTTATAGAAACCAGGATCTCTTGGCCATACATCCATCATACAGTGACTGGGAAATAGAAGGGGACTGCACTGTACGTGCCATACTAACATTTTAACAGAAATTGTCACCTGACACAAAATTTATTTCCCAGTCACTATTATCCATGTTTTTGTTTTTGCTTTTAAGGTTTCGTATATTGTTTCCATTCAGGTTATTTTCGCTCATCTTTTTCTTAAAAATGATTCTTTCTTCTTTTATTATCAAATTTTTACATGCTATTCTTTTTTTTTTTCCTTTTTTTTGTTGGAAGTAAAACTAATGCTTGGCTCTGAAACAAGAAAAATGCAATTCTGAAATAGCAAATTCAAGTTGCTTTGAAAAAAGAAAAAAAAATGGCATGAAAAGGGAAAACAATAAAAAGTATGATAGCAACGGTATTGAATGGATAAAATACAGTAGAACCTCGCCAAACCGAACATCGTTAAACCGAATTCCTCGCCATTTCGAAGTTTATTTTCTGTCCCGATTTCTTCCCTTCTTATTTAAACTAAAAATAAAATGTTTAATCCGAATTTCACTATTTCGATTTTTTCGCTATTTCGAAGTAAAATTCCGGTCCCGAGGTTGCAATTAATGTACATTTTTTCAATTTTTATTTCGAAGTCAAATTTCATAAATTTTCGTCAATTAATTATCGTTCTTATTATCATTCGTATCCGGGTCAGTAACCTAGTTAATTTTGCGGAGGCAATTGGAGTGATGGCTCAGGCAAGTTTTTCACACCTTTTTTCGAGATTGGGTTGGGCAACGTGTGTCCCACCAGAAATGTTGATTATTGGTATTATCGATGTCTGACAGGTTGCATAATATGCACGTGCCAGAAGATAAACCCAGGTGTCAGATCTTTAGTACATTCCATATCATAGCGTTCGTCACCGGCATGCGATGCTACCTGAAGCAGCAGATTGACGGTAAAAATATGTATCATTGTTTGACATGGTAGAATGATTATGTTCATCAGAAGCATCTAAGTAGATCATGATATATTTTCATTACTTTTCATAACTTGCTAACAGTATATACGTACACCTAATAGGTGGTTTTCGTGGCATAACGATTTCCACAATATGCACCGGTAATGAAAACGCAGACATGCACGCTCACAAACTGAAATTTCCATCTGATTTTTAATCCAAATAATAGTTATTTCAAAGTTTTCAGCTTGGTCCCAAGGACTTCGATTTAACGAGGTTCTACTGTACCTACCATATTTTAGATGTATGAACTACAATATTCTATATTTAACTTAGTGGTGGTTAGTTCTTTAGTCATTCTAGATGTCCTGTGACATACCTAAGTCATTAAAAAATGGTACTGGTATAACTCCCTTGCTTTTCACTCAACATTCCAGTACTGGTTGGCCCAGTGTCAGGTTGATGTGACAGTAGGGCTGAATGCCACCCCCGAAAATCATATTGAAATATATTACAATACAGCAGCCTCTGTATTGTGATACGTATCGAGACATTTACATTTTGAAACTCATTGACAAGTGTGTGATACTGCAGTGTTGCAGCACTTTACATGTATCTATCTCAAGATGTTAAACCCAATTAACAGTTAACAAATAATGAAATGAACTGCGTAACATCAAACAAAGAAAGTTCCAGTTTACCGTTCCCGATGGCAGAGTGGTTAGAGCATTTGCCTCGGGAGCAGGAGGTTGTGGGTTTGATATCTTGCCACAATATACCAAAGGCATAAAAACTGGTACTGGTATAGCTCCCTAGCTTGGCGCGCAGCATATGACTGGCTAGCCCTGAGTGTGAGGATAATGTGACTGGGTGTGGTATCATGCTACGACAGAATACTGCAGTTTCGCAGCACAACATCAGCCTCTAGGGGTGTAGTCTCCAAGTGACCGAAATACTGTCGATTGGGCAAAAAAAAAAATAAAAAAAAAATAAGATCATTTTCAGTTTTTGTTTGGAATGTTTTTTTTACGATCAAGACTTAACCTCATTGACAGGCCATTTTTCACCATGCTGGATTAGAAAGCCAGCTCAAACTGGAAGATATTTATGCTGAACAGGCTTTCTAATGATAACTTCTCATTCTGAAAATGAATTACGATATTTAGAAATCATCAATTTTTTGGGGAGTCACTATTTTCATTGGTTTCATGGAGGTTTTTATTCTTGGAAATATTAAACTCACAAAAAAAAAAAAAAATCATTTCAAAGACCAAACCATTTCTAGAACATAAATCCACAAACAAATGTAGTCATAAATTTCTCTTAAGAACGTAATCAACAAAATTGAATTTCAGCAATGGATAATTCTATAAAGTTTAAACCTGTGTTGTACTTTTAATTAGTGCAGGCTAATCTGGACATTCCACCAACAATACTTAGGGCTAGGTAATCCTAAATATCTTAAAATTATATAGAGATGAATTCAAACACTTGGCTAAATTGACATAAAAAATTACCATAATAACAAACCATATTTGTAAAGAAATAAAATGATTGGGGAGGCATATTATTAAGGAAACAAAATTGATGAAAGTCTCTCCTAAGTATTCAATTATTACTTAACCCTTTCCCTCATATATACTCATTTTGACGCCCTCAATAGGTATCACATAAAGCCTGATCTGCAGAAAACCACAGTTAAACCTTACCAAATTTAATTACAAAATACTCATTTCCAGACCACTCTCAGGAGCAGCGAACAGCATAAAACCTGATCAGCCTGCGAGTTACTTGCAGGCTGATCTGGTTTTATGCTGTTCGCATAGGTCTTTTCATGGTGTCCTCTATGAGGGAAAGGGTTAATGCTAAGTGTGTTTGATGGTATGGTTTGGTTGCAGTGGCCCTAGACCTGATGGTCTGTTTGTGATAAAGAGATAATCTTTGTTGGAAAAAGGGACTTTTTTTTTTTACTTACGCATGTTTGTAATTATAAGTAAATTAGATTTTAGAGTCTATATTTTTCATTTCAGAATTCATCAGGAACCACAATGGATATGGGCAATGGCATGGGTGGTATGGACCATGGAATGGGTCACGGAATGGACCATGGAATGGACCACGGAAACCACTCAGATGGAGGATGCTCTGGTGGGATGATGGTACGTACTAAGTGCTTTTTTTTTTTGTCCATTTCCTTGTTGCTTCAAAAATTACTGGTGTTCCATACAGTATGTGCAAAATGCTCTTCTTTTTAGCACTTGTGATCACCCTGCATCCATCGTCAGTTGTGCGTCATCCGTCTTTAACAATTTACTTTAAATGACATCTCCTCTGAAACTGCTGAGCAGAATTTGATTAAACTTGGCAGGGATGTTCCTTGACAAAAGTTGCTAAAATAAACTTGATCCATGTGGAACTCTGGTTACCATGGCAGCAGAAAGAATAAAAATATGAAAACTTAAAAAATCATCTCCTTCAAAACTATTGGCCAGATTTCAAAATATTTTGATACAGATGTTCCTTGGGTAACTCTCTACCAAGCTAAAATTATTCCGATCGGAAAAAAAAACATGGCTGCCAGGGGCGGGAATAATTTGCCTTATATGTATATAGTGAAATCTTTAAACGACATCCTCTCTGGAACCGCAGGACAGAATTTGATTAAATTTGGCAGGGATGATCCTTTGGAGAAGCTTCACAAAAGTTGCTGAAATTATTCCGATCCATAAAAAAACATGGCCGCCAGGGGCGGGGCTAATTTGCCTTATATGTATATAGTGAAATCTTTAAATGACATCTCTGAAACTGCTGGACAGAATTTGATAAAACTTTGCAGGGATCATATCCTTCAAAACTACTTGCCAGATTTCAAAATGTTTTAATACATATTGATGTTTCTTGGGTAACCCTATACTCAGGTGAGCGATCCAGGGCTATCATGGCCCTCTTGTTTTTGGTCATAGGTTAAATATCCCTGGCCGCGACATACCAAAGTCAAATTTTTTGTTGTAGAAGGTTATATCCCTGGCTGCATCATACCAAAGTCATAAAAAATGTATAGCTCCCTTGCTTGATGCTCAGCATATAAGGATAGTTTCAGGACTATTTGGCACGGTGACAGGATAATGTGACTGGGTGTGGTATCATGATAATGCAGTGTTGTAGCACTATGTCTGTCTCAATTAGACCCACCAAAATAAACAAACATATCATCCATTTTTAGACTGGCAGTAGTGGCCAGTCTCACATAGCCATAAATCAAAAGCACCATTCTGTATCCCTCCATGCTCAATAGCGTATTAATGCAATGCGATTGTTTACATCAGATTAGTAAGGTCATGACCTCCTTAGGTATGCATTTTATAAATGGAACCCCACTGATACAAATCAAAATGGTCAAGGCACTGAGAGTTGCTGGTGGGTTTTACATAAAAAAAGAGCAAGTCCAGCTGACTTACTACTAGTAGCTTATAGAGTTGCAGGAGGACGTTGCCAGGGGTGGGACTAATTTGCCTTAGATGTATATAGTGAAAACTTAAAATGACATCTCCTCTGAAACCGATGGACAGAATTTGATTAGAATTGGCAGGGATGATCCTTGGATGAACCTTCACAAAAGTTGCTAAAACAAACCTGATCCATGTAGAATTTTGGTTGCCATGGCAATGGAAAGACAAAAAAAAAAAAAACTTTAAAAATCATGTCCTTCAAAACTACTGGCCAGATTTCAAAATGTTTTTCGTACAGATGTTTCTTAGGTAACCCTATACTCAGGTGAGCAATCCAGGGCTTCTATGCAGGTCCTCTGGTTATCTCCAAATTAGTAAGTGTTCCTTATAGTAAGTAACTAAGTAAGTAAGTAAAGGCTTTATTTAGTGTGGATAACATATTTGGTTAACCAAAAAAAAATTAAAAAATTATTAAAAAGCCATTAAATGACCATTTACTAGAAAATAGAACTGTATCTAAGAATGATGAATTAAAAACACACAATATATATACAACTAAAAGTCCCATTCTGGGAATTTCCAGTGAATATAAGACTTTTTAAATTGATGAATAGAGGAAGCTGTATGAATAATTCCAAAGTTTTGGGCCTGAACAAGAGAGACTTTGATGAAATAAATCTACACATGGTTTTGGTACCTTCAGTAGATTGTTTGTATGTGCAGAATGCTTCTTTTTTCATCCAATTCCTCATTGCTCAAGTCACCAGTGTTATCTTTGTGCAGTGATTTGGGTATGACTCCTTTGTAAAGTCAGCAACCAGGCTCCAACTTGTACTTTACTGGTCCTAAGAACTCTATTGTACTGTGGCCATTTGATTTACAATCTTAACAGTCCAGACTGATGTGAAAATTCTTTTATCTAGTCTTTTCCTAGCTTTGACTCAAAATGTTTGAGCATATTTTAAGACCCTTTATATGAAAAATGTGCATTTATACATGAATTTCAAGGTTTTTTGGGTTATTTTTTTTGTTGTGTCGCCTGCATAGCATGGCAGACACATAGGGATCACTTTGTCCGTCGTCGTCGGCGTCGTCGTCGGCGTCGTCGTCGGTGTCGTCGGCGTCACACTTTCTTGTCCGGAGCATAACTCGAAAAGTATTTGAGGTATCACCTTGAAACTTAAAACATGGATAGATCACATTGAGGTGGAGTGCAGTGCACAAGAATGATAACTCTGACTTTCGTATTTTCTGAGTTATTACCCTTTGTTGATTCTGAGATTTTATTTTTGTCCGGACCATAACTCAAAAAGTATTTGAGGTATCACCTTGAAACTTAAAACATGGATAGATCACATTGAGGTGGAGTGCAGTGCACAAGAATGATAACTCTGACTTTCGTATTTTCTGAGTTATTACCCTTTGTTGATTCTGAGATTTTATTTTTGTCCGGACCATAACTCAAAAAGTATTTGAGGTATCACCTTGAAACTTAAAACATGGATAGATCCATTGAGGGAGTGCAGTCACAAAATGATAACTCTACTTTTTTTTCTGAGTTATTGCCTTTGTATTTTCAGCTTAATTTTTTCCGGGGCATATTTTGAAAAGTATTTGAGGTACTGACTTGAAACTTTTTAGATAGATAGATCTCATTGAAGAGGAGTGCAGTTCACATAAATGATAACTCTCACTTTCTTTTCTCCTGAGTTATTGTCCTTTGTTGATTCTCAGTCTTTATTTTTGTCAGGAGCATAACATAAAAAGTATTTGAGATATTGCTTTGAAACTTCATAGATGGAAAGATCTCATGGATTTGTAGTGCAGTGCATAAGAATGATAACTCTGTTTTATTTTCTGAGTTATTTCCCTTTGTTGATTTTCAGACTTAATTTTTGTCTGGGGCATAACTCGAAACGTATTTGAGGTGTTGACTTGAAACTTCATAGATCTCAATGGTCTGAGTGCAGTGCACATGAATGATAACTCTGTTTCTCTTTTTCCTTGAGTTATTGCCCTTTGTTGATACTCAGACTCATGGAGTGCATTGTGCAAGAATGATAACTGTTGTATTTTTGGAGTTATTTCCCTTTGTTTATTTTTTTGGATTTAATTCTTGTGTGGTGCATAACTTGTAAAGTATTTGAAGTGTTGCCTTAAACATTTATAGTAGATAGATCTCATTGGTCTGAGTGCAGTACACAAGAATGATAACTCAATAATGATAATGATGACTACAAACTTGCAACATATATATAATTAACGTCATAAGTGCTTAATGACGTCATAATTTTTCTTACAGTTAATGTTTTGAATTCATAGTCATTCTGACACTCCTCTGATGAAGACTGTATAGTCGAAAGTGCTCGGGAAAATTATCACATATTGCACTGTTTGAATATTTTATTCCCCCCCCCCCCCCCAAAAAAAAAATATATATATATATATGTGTATGTGTGTGTGTGTGTGTGTGTGTGTGATTTGGTGTTATTTTGTACCTCACAAAATAGATTATGCTTTATCAATAATTTGTCAAAAGATCGATTTTCTAGTCAATTCTTTCATCAAACATGCTTAAATGCAGGCGACACAAGTGTTCCGAGGAACACCCACATCTAGTAATTTATAAGGATATCATGGTCACCAGTTTTAATGACACTGAATCTGAAGGTTGTGGGTTTTATCTCTGATAATGGTAGCGCCTGATATTTTTTTATTGTGTCACCTGCTGTAAGCAGAGGTAACACATAGGGATCATTATTCCGTCATCTGTCTGTCTGCCCATCTGTCCGTCTATCCGTTACACTTTTTCCGTCATGCTTCAGCAGGTGACACATGTGTTCCAAAGAACACTCTTGTGTAATGCAGACCATCCTAGTAACAAAATATTGTTGTGAGGAAACCATGCACCTAGGTTGTGGTAGGTCTGTCCAGGTACCTCGGTTTTCACCTGTGATTAGCTGGATGTAGCTGTTTGATTGATATGTTGTCACAGTGACAGTAAACTCAACACAACAACAAAAACTTCTAGCCAAACCAATGAAACTTGGAAACGGTGTTCCTGTCAAATTTAAATAAGTTCCTACTAGGTTCTGCCATTGTCAGATTCATATGAAATGGTTTTATTTTATTCATGTTAATGAGCATGATGTATTTGTGGTTCTTTGTTTATAACAAGATAAATACCACTTATCATTATCAAATCATTAAAATATCGGTTTACTTTCTTTTAAGGGCAAGACTACTATTGGATAACCTCTGGAATATTTAAAGCAATATTGTTCATTTGCCTGTCCCTATATCAAAATATTTTGCCATATATTTGGTATTCTAAAATAAAAAGACAAATACAGATGTGGTTCTGTTGATGAAGGTATAGTTTTCTGCTCAAGGTTGAGAGAACAAAATTAACGTCAAGGATACAATGTCAATGTCCTTTTGGCAATTTCCATATGTCCACTGCATGCATATCTTGTGCAGCCAGCATGGGGGTTGCTGATTTCTACTGTTTACTTTACCTTAAGTCAGCCTTACACAGAAATGTTAATGGTTTTGTTTACCGCGATAGCAATAGACACTATATAGTGCCAAGATTAAGTTTATATCCTGAATGGAAGCAAACAAGCAAACAAAAACATGGGTATTATCTTTAGCAAGCAATGTAAAGTCTGCAACTTCTGTCTGGAAAGTCGTAAAAAATGGTACTGGTATAGCTCCCTTGCTTGGCGCTCAGCATATAAGGATTGTTCAAGGTCTGGTTGGCCCGGTGTCAGGATAATGTGACTGACTGTTACATGTCTATGGCCTATTACTGCAGTGTGCCAGGACTATAATATTATCTGTCTCAAGGAGACATAGTCACCGAATGACTTAAATACTGTCAGTGGGAAGTTAAACACAACAACAGGCAAACTTCTCCATAGGTGCAGGAAGGGCGAACATTGTTTCTTTACTCATTTCAGTTCTTCGTTGAGCTTGAGTCATAATCCAAGACAACTTAATTTGTAGTTACATGTATCTCATAGTATAGTTGCAATCAGTTTTGACGCTAGCAATATTGAAATGATATCATGTTTATTAATTATGAGCAAGAGTAAGAATTAAACGTTATATTAAAATTAATTTCTTCTACAGCTTTGTCTCTACATTTCTCAAGTACGCAATAGGGTATTGCTGTAATAATTCATTTATCATTGACCCTCTGTCTCTGACATGTATATTTCTTGTTGTTTTTAGACTGTGGTAGCGGTACACCAATAGCACTGTCGTGGTGGCCGAGTGGTTAGAGCGTCCACCTCGGGAGTGGGAGGTCGTGGGTTTGATCCC